>CM022490.1:27164089-27196966 GCA_011952105.1 Coreoperca whiteheadi | reverse complement strand
AAAGCGCCCCCTTCCCCCCCCCCCCCCTGCTTCCCCCCCCGCCCCCTCTTTTCTTTCCCCCCCCCGCCCCCCCCCGCCCCCCCCCCCCCCCCCCCCCCCCCCCCCCCCCTCCCCGGCTACTCTACTTTCTCTTTTCAGGTTCAGTAATTAGTTTCGCGCTGAGCTCCGACTGGAGAACAATGTGATTGTGGCTCGTGGGGATTTAGCGTCGTGACATGCTCTCAGGACCCGGCGTCTCCACAAGGAAATGGTGAGTTCAATCCGCGTCATTCTCGCCGATTATCAGCCTACTGTGTCCGCGTCCCCAGCTCGTTCGTCCCCGCAATGAGCGGTTGACCTCTAAGGTGGCGCTCACAAGCCAGAGGAAGTGCGACCTTCCTCGAATGAAAAACCCATGTCATATTCCTGCCGTAATTTGAAGTTTGCGGTACTCTCATGTGAGTTTAAAGTCACCTTGGAGGTATTTGGAATCCCCACATGGGTAACAATGCAATTAGATTCCCATGGGCCTATTAGATTAACATTACTAGACTAAATATTGTTCTCAGTAGCCAGTTTATTCTAGAATTTGTGGCATTTTAATATTATAATATTGTTATAGGTGTAATATCACTTGTGATGGTATGTGTGTTTCATTGCATCCCGTAACAGAGTTTTTATGGGGTAAGTCTTTTGACCTCCACGTGCCAGAAACTCCCACTTCATATCGATCTGTTTAAATGCAAACATCGTCCCCCCCCCCCTATGCCTGATATCCCGGGGGTGCGAGGCTACAGGGCCGCCGTGCCACTGCGCCTCTTTGTTCCCGATCAGTAATCGATCGATAAGCAGGGGTGTAGATCCACAGAGAGGATCGACAGCCAGCCGTCACATGTTGCGTGCCTGAAGCAGGCGACTGTGGACGGTGACGGAAAATCAGTGATAGGGTATTGCTGGATTATTGGGAGTTATTGGGTTTCTGTTGTTTTCAGTTAAGAGTAACAGCAAATAACTGCTCTTGATTGTTGACTTTTGATGGCTTTTACTCTCATTTAACTAATTTATGCTCTTTTATATGGATATGTAGTTCTCCTGTATCCCTATAGCCTACTTTTTGTGAGGCAGGCCAGTTGTTTTGCTTTTTATTTGAATTTCTATTTTATTTATTTCAACTCCTGAGTTCTGTCTTAAACTGAGATTTTTATTTGTTGTTTTCCAGTCAAAAGAGACCCTGACAACCCCTACTTTTACCAAATAACGTATGTCATGCAAATGGTTACATATTGCAATTTCTTTCAAAGACAGTAAGGATCTTAAGACTTTTAGACGCTCACGTTTGTGAGGAAGGAATTAGTAAAATTCTCAATGAGTTTCTGGCTGCTACATTTTCGATCTGATAGGATAATATTACACTCCAATTGATTACACAATATTATCAGATTCCTGCATCTCTCTCTCACTTGTGAAACATTAAAATGCTGCCCAAAATTGAAAAAACAGGCAGACATTGCTTGACATTCACTGTTGTAGATCGGTCTTAGAACAGTTCTAAAATGTATTCATGTCATTTGTAACTGAAACACTTCACTTGTACTCGACTAATTTCACTGTGCACTTATTTCAGGGCTTTGATTATTATGATTATGTAATATGGAACAGACGTGCAGGTAATCAACGTGCCTCGATCAAAGGTGCAGGTACAACGTGTCACGTTGTTGAATGATACGATGATCGGATGATCGCAGCTGTATCATTTACAGCTCACACTCACTCCAGCTCGCCCACGACCAGTCAGAGCCTGCAGATAGAGAAACATGGGAGATGGACTGGAACGCAGCCAGAGTGCTTGCAATTTTACAGCCAATGCAAATCACTTCAGGTGTAAGTTACACATCCACGTCGGCGTCAGGACCCCTCAGATTGACTATAACTGGCGTAAAAATATGACAAAAAAAATAAGTTTTTCTGTTTTTAAAGTTTCTTTTCTGCTTAAGTAAGAAGAGATAAATAAGAATTAGTTGCTGAGCAGCAGCAGCAGCTCTCTCCACTTTTCGTGAATTGACTTGTGGATGTGAATCTCTCCTCCCACACTATAATAAGGAGACGCTCTTCTCCAGATGCGTCTGTGATTATGTTGAATTGTATTGCTTTGCATTCCTGTACAGCTCAAGTTCTGCCGTTGCATTCTTTTCAAGGTTTGTGTACAGTATTAATGAGTGTTTGGGTTCTTTGCATGTCAACCAGTGACTGCCTTGAAACTACGCATGGTTGTGTATATGTATAAATTTGTGTGTCAGTGTTTGTGTGTGGACCGAGGCTTTGTATGCACGTTTAAGGAAACGTATTGGTTTTTTGGAGCCATAGAGTCAGTCCAGTTCAGCTTGTTGCCATGACACAAGGTGTGCTCAAACCCACAGTTCACAGTCTTCAGTCTAAATCATACTTTTATGAAATAGTTGACAGGTTGATGAGCTGATTGGCAGAAAAGGTATTATAACTGAGACAGCCGATCAATTATCAGGTAAAATGCCAAACATTTAACTGTTACTGCTTCTTTATTTCATGTTAGTATTAAATACTTTTTATTTGGCAGCTGATCACAGAGAAACCTTAGGAATAAAATATCGGTCTCTGGAAATTCTTGCGGAGAATTTGTCATTAGTTCTGACATTTAATGAAGTTTGTCCAACTGGGAGGAGACCCCCGGGGAAGACCCAGAACACACTGGTAGTAAGATTATATATTTGTCCGGCCTGGGAATTTCTCTGGATCCCCCAGGGAGTGCTGGGGCGCACAAGCAACGTTGCTTAACCGCGTGGCCTAGATGTGGACGAGTGGAAGAAATTGGACAGACAGATGATTTTTATTCAAGAAAAACTTTAATCCTTAAAGAAAATAATCAACATATTTGTCTATAGTGTTAGCCCTACTTGGGTTTTCATATTGAGCTGGATTAGGCCCACACCCAACAACTACAAGTGAACCAGAGCTTGTAAACAATAGTTCAGTGGATTCATGGATGGACCATTGGTCGGAGAGTATCAGATTTTCAATTTTAGCCATTCAACTTCTCCAATCAGTTCTTTTTAAAGTGTTTTTCTTGACATTTGTCCACTAGAGGGCATAATGTAGACTTTAAAACAGACTCGCAGCAACAAACCTTGACTGTGCCAACTTGTCGAGATCTTATAGCTAACATCTTAGCGCACAGATTTTCTATTCACCGCGTCTTGCTGAGCAGGTTGTGTGCCAACAGCAGTTATGAGGTAAAGATGACAAGTTAGAGATTTTAAGCCATGGGACCAATTAGACAGAGGTAGTATTGTTTGGATGATTTTCCTTGTGTAGCTGGTTGAAGAATAAGTGCTTGTGGCATAATGTGCTGGAAAAATAAAAATTCCAACCCAGTTTTCATTCAAAGTTTTGTTATTTAACGATGACTAGGTTTCAGTTGCCTAACCAAAACTATACATTGAATGTACTTTATTTTCCATTAACGGACATTGTACAATTGAAGAAATAGCCAATGACAAAATATTGACAGTGCAGACGTTGTGTCAGACACTGGCTTTTTATTTGTTTTGCCCTAACCAATCAACAGCGAGTGACATGTCTTTCTCGCTAATGTCATTTTCAGTCAACTTGGAAGCCGTGGTAGTCCTTGGGTCACAATCTGCAGGCCCTGCTCACCTCTCCCAGGCCATGTACTTTACTGCAACTCCCCAGGCCTGCCATCCTCTAGCTGTCCACAAGGCGTCCTCAGACTTTCCCTCCCTTCTTCATCACCTGACTGCCCCACCCGCGCACACACACACACCTGTTCCCACTTCTCATCAGCCCTACAGTCACCTGGGGCACGTTCAATCAATAAACGTTTTGCTATGTTTTGTCAGGGCTGAACGCCGCTCTGAGCTTCTCCACCTCATTCCTTAATCAGCCTTTCACTACTTATTCCAGTTCTCTTCCTTTGTTCTCTGCCAGTTTGTTATGTTGCTGTGTGTTTCATGTCTTGGTTCCTGTTTCTGCCTGCCTTACCGGTTGTGACCTTTATTGGACTTTGGATTCCTGCCTGCTCCTTCTGCACATGGGAGAAGTTTGCCTTTCTGCCTTTCTTTTTTCCTAAACCTAACCTATTTATGTGACTCTAGCTCAGGAAGAAGACCCTCCCATTCTTAATCCCACCTACAAAGCTCTGATTGGTTGATTGTTTTTCACAGCGGAAAAACAGCAGCTAGCACAACACCAGACTTAGTTTGAGAGAATTGGAGATAGGCACGATTTGTAGTAGTTAAGGACCAGGCTAGTTTTAGGTGGCTAGTGATTAGCAACATTTTTCCCATGCAAAACGCATGCAAATTAGCATACGTTTATAAGAGATGCAGTTAAACATGCAAACAGACTTGACATGACACACACAGACAATTACTGTAAATGTACATATACTGTATACACATTTTGGTTCAGAAACAGCCGTGCGTTTATGGACGATAATCAATCTTTCAGTTTGCCCCGAAGTGTTTTAATAGAGGTTCATACAGAGGCCAGTAAAGGAAGAAAAGAACATGTGTTCAGTCAGCTGAAGACGACCATGTGGAGTTGCAAGGTTTTCACATGTCAATGCGTGCACGCAACCACACACACACACACACACACACACACACACACACACATTTTGTCTCCCTCTGTCTGTGTCTCTTGCCCTCTGCTTAAAGCATCAAAATGAGCTTATACAAAAATCCAGCAGTTTGGGTGAATAACCACACACACACACACACACAACCCAAAACAGCATCTGCTAAGAACCAATAGCCACCTCTCGCTCGCTCTCTCACACTTTCCCTCATTGTCTGCTCGTGTCTCTCTCCCCCTATATTTTGGCTGTAGTCTTCACACCTGACAGGGTGACAGCGAAGTGCTCAGGCATAGGGCTGCGTCATTAACTGTATTTAAATCACAAGCTTGATCAATCGCAGCATTTGCATTTACACAACCTGTACTATAAACCAAGCAAACCCACATATGCTGTGACCAGTGACAGTGCTCTGTGTAAATACGAACATGCAACATGTAGAAGCAACAATCAGACCTGACAGCACAGGTACATGAGGCATGAGAAGTGAGCAGAAGCAAATGTGTAGAAAAGGTCACGTTCATGCATCCATAATACAGTCATGTTGTAAAAGTCTGTCACTTTAAAGGTGGACAATTGCAAACGCAACGATGACATTGTTATAGATAAATATTGTACAGGATCAGCTCAACAACTAACCAACTTAATTACTGAGCTTGGGAACTGCGATTGGGAACACAGTGACATTAAATATAAGTCTGAGGGCGCAAGAGACACAGGCAGACAATTAGACTTCTTCTTCTTCTTCTTTTCCTTTGGGCTGCTCCCTTTCAGGGGTCGCCACAGCGAATCATGCGCCTCCATCTAACCCCGTCCTCTGCGTCCTCTTCACTCACACCAATTAACTTCATGTCCTCTCTCACTACATCCATAAATCTCCTCTTTGGTCTTCCTCTAGACCTCCTGCCTGGCAGCTCCAACCTCAGCATCCTTCTACAAATATATTCACAGTCTCTCCTCTGAACATGTCCAAACCACCTCAATCTGGCCTCTCTGGCTTTATCTCCGAGACATCTAACATGAGCTGTCCCTCTGATGGACTCGTTCCTGATCCTGTCCGTCCTCGTCACTCCCAAAGAGAACCTCAACATCTTAAGCTCTGCCACCTCCAGCTCTGCCTCTTGTCCTTTCTTCAGTGCCGCTGTCTCTAAGCTGTACAGCATCGCTGGTCTCACCACCGTCTTGAACACCTTTCCTTTCATTCTTGCTGATACTCTTTTATCACACAACACACCTGACACTTTTCTCCACCCGTTCCAACCTGCTTGCACTCGCCTCTTCACCTCTTTTCCACAGTCTCCGTTGCTCTGAACCGTTGACCCTAAGTACTTAAAGTCCTGCACCTTCTTCACCTCTGCTCCCTGTAACCTCACCGTTCCACCTGGGTCCCTCTCATTGACACACATGTATTCTGTCTTACTGCGGCTAAGCTTCATTCCTCTGTTTTCCAGAGCAGACCTCCATCTCTCTAGATTCTCCTCCACCTGCTCCCTGCTCTCACTACAAATAACAATGTCATCCGCAAACATCATAGTCCATGGAGATTCCTGTCTAACCTTATCCGTCAGCCTGTCCATCACCAGAGCAAACAAGAAGGGGCTCAGAGCCGATCCTTGATGCAGACCCACCTCCACCTTGAACTCCTCTGTCCCACCTACAGCACACCTCACCACGGTCTTACAGCTCTCATACATGTCCTGCACCATTCTAACATACTTCTCTGCCACTCCAGACTTCCTCATACAATACCACAGCTCCTCTCTCGGCACCCTGTCATACGCTTTCTCTAAATCTACAAAGACACAATGCAACTCCTTATGACCTTCTCTGTACTTCTCCATCAGCATCCTCAAAGCAAAAACTGCATCTGTTGTGCTCTTTCTAGGCATGAAACCATATTGCTGCTCACAGATGCTCACCTCTGCCCTTAGCCTAGCTTCCACTACTCTTTCCCACAACTTCATTGTATGACTCATCAGCTTTATTCCTCTGTAGTTGCCACAGCTCTGCACATCTCCCTTGTTCTTGAAAATTGGCACCAGTACACTTCTCCTCCATTCCTCGGGCATCCTCTCACTCTCCAAGATCTTGTTAAACAAACTAGTCAGAAACTCTAGTGCCACCTCTCCTAGACACTTACATACCTCCACAGGTATGTCATCAGGACCAACTGCCTTTCCACTCTTCATCCTCTTCAACGTCCTCCTCACTTCACTCTTGCTAATCTTTGCTACTTCCTGCTCCACACCAGTCATCTCTTCTACTCTTCGTTCCCTTTCATTTTCCTCATTCATCAACTCTTCAAAGTACTCCTTCCATCTTCCCATCACAATTAGACAAAGCATTACATGTTAGGCAAACATATTTGAAAGAGAAAACATAGGTGTACAGTAAAATGATCGCCCAAACTGTCTGTTAAAACAAAGATTTGTTTGCAAACTGATTTCCTGGTTCAACGTGGACCTACTTTGTAGTTTTTTGCAGTGGGATTATGACCCACATTTCAGGTGCCCTCACTTTCAGTTTCACCTTCAAATAAAGTAGTTTAGATGATCTGGATAAACTGTTGGCTTGTTTACAGCCAGTCTGATCCTGTTTTTTTCATTTGTTGTAGTCATTTCACCATGTCATAAGCATATGACTGTGTGTGTGTGTGTGTTAGGGGATAGAAGGTGGGACTGCATGTTGTATATTTGTATTTATGTCTGTTTTTATGACTGTTTTGGGTATTTTTGCACCATAATAAAGTTTAGAAATAAGAAATAAGCACCTAGGGATACTTAAAAAGTTATATTCAACCCCAAATCTGACCCCAAATCAATTGACCTTTTAATCACATTCTCAGAGAAAGAGAAACTGGTAGTTATCACATGACTCTGTGGATGTACATTACAGTACAGGTAATTTGTTCCCTCATCCTTTGTTACTGTGAAAGACGAGGTGTTATTTGAGAGCTGACCATTATTTGAATACCAGCTTTTATGTGAGAATTTACAGTTTATGGTTATAATAAATCCGCGAGTTATTTGCCCCAAATGTGGGTCTAACCCACTTGAAAACAAATGCAGTAGTATTCCATATAGAGAAACAAACACCCATACAGAGGCACACACCGACTCCAAACATGAGAATGCAGTGTTGGGGCAGAAGATGTGATTTGCATATTGTTCAGCAGCGTCAGATTCTCTCCGATCCACTCAGCCTGTTGTGTGCATCGGAGCTGCTGAATAGAGGTAATTACCTCCAAGCCCTCCAATCTGCTTGTGAACGCAGCTTCAGCTAAACACACTGAGGCTCTGATATCACGCTGTTTTTATGTCAAACCTTTAGCTTCGTACAATACAGACAGCAGAGAGCGAGACGAGACTAGAAGGAACTTCAAGGTTAAAGCGAGATTTATTGTCATTGTCACTGACATTAGTAATCAATTAATATCCCTAAATATAAGAAATTATCAACTATACAAATGACTAACGCAACTAAAAAGAAGAAGCCGAAAAGGAGTGCCAGTAAAGCTAAATATCAAGTCGATTTATCCAACTGTAAATGAAAGAAAATTTTTTAAATATATGTAGTCGTAAATATGAACTGCAGTGTTGCAGAATGCTTTAGAAGACCTATGTTTACCATTTCTCAAGAAGTGACCTCTTGTGTGAATCTGTCAGAAGCAAACTAGGAAATAGTGTGATGTTGATATACAGCCGCAAATCCTCTTAGGGAGGAGGTCAGGGTGGATGATTGGCTCAGCAAAAGAATGTGACTTTGACACAAGAGACCTACATTTTTACATGTCCTACCAACAGTCAGTGTGTTGGGTTTGTTGTAACCGTGACCATAATCTTTCATCAACCAAGTCGGGTTTTTTTTTACTAACCAAAGTCACTTGAGTTGCCTAAAGGTGTTGCCCTTGGTTCTTCATATGAGAAGTGACTGACAGAGTTGTTTAGAGTGACAAAAGAGTGTTTGAGAGAAAAGTTCAAACCATGCTTACTTTCTCACCCCCCCACACCTGCCCTACGCTAAGTCTGGTGTAAAGTCTCAGACGCAGTCCCCCAGGTCCGAAGTCGGAAAGGTGAGGGGGAAGTGGGTTTCAGGCATTTTGTCGTTTTGGAAGGCAATGGCAAACGACCATTTTTTTTTTTTTTTTTGGTGGACTAATTGACTATTGCACACTTAAACAATACAGGTATTATTGCAATACCAACTAGCCCTAGTGGGCATGCAGGGAAGTACTGTCATGACCCGTTACATTGTTATAACTTAAGAGACAACAGAAGAACGTGAGAACGAAAGAAAAGAGAGTGGGTGGATGATAAAATGATCACGTCACACAGAGACTAGTGGTTGAGAGACGAGCTGAGGGCAGTGAGAGTTCATGAACAAGGGAAAAGGATGTGAAAAGAGCTCAAGAGTGTAGGGCAGAAAAGGGAACAGAGAGTGAGAGAAAGGGTTGAGAGACATTGGTTTAACAGTGAAGAGAGAAAGCCTGTATTTATTTTCGGTGTATCACCTCAGGCAGTCAGTCTGAGAACAGAGAGAGTGATTGGGTTTGAGCAGTGACAACTTCATTCAGCCAAAAACGCAACAGAGAAGTTTCATGGCAGCACGTTAGAAAATGCTTTAGCTGCTGTGTGTGTCGATATCTATTTGTCTTTGTGTGTATGTGTGTGTGTGTGTGTGTGCGCTCTTGTACTTTCTATCTAAAGACCAATTTGAGTTTGATTGATAGATAGATGGATACTTTATTTATCCCCAGGGAGGAATTCTCATGTCACAGCAGCAGTATACAAACAAACCACACAAGAATTGTGCCATAGAACAAACATCAAAAGACAAGAACTAAACATAAGGGATAAAACTATAAAACTATGCCCTTTAAACATGTGCATGCCTACATTGTTCAAATTGCTGTAAGGTGTGCAACATGCGTGTTATTGTAAGTTAAAGAGATGATGTATTGCACTTTGCCAGAAGTTACAGAGGATGTAGTTGTAAGTCCAGTAATTATAAATCCAGTTGGGGTCAAGTAGGACCTCTGCAGCCTCCCAGTCCACTGACAGCGGGGGGATGAGTTAAAAAGTTTGATGGCCATCGCCTGGAATGATCTCCTCTGCTGCTCGGTGGAACACCTTTGGGCCTCTGTGTTGCCAGCCTGCTCTAGCCTGTTGTCCAGGTGCACTCCAAGATATTTGTAGGAGTGAACCACTCCACCTTGACGTCCTCCCACTGAATGGATACAGGGGTTAGAGGAAGCTTAGTCCTGTGGAAGTCCACAATCAGCTCCCTTGTCTTGCTAATGTATGGCTGCAGGTGGTTCAGTCTGCACCACCCAACAAAGTCATCCACCAGGCCTCTGTATTCCTCCTCCTGTTGTACACCCCACAATGGCAGAGTCATCTGAGAACTTCTGCAGGTCCTCTTGGGGCCCTGCGTTGCTCATCACAGTTCTTTACACGCAGTTCCTCAGACTTACAAACTGTGGCTTGCCATCCAGGTAATCCGTTATCCAGGAAACAAGTGTTGTGTTCACCTGCATGGCCCGGAGCGGCGCTCCAAACAGCAGTGGCTGTATGGTGTTAAAAGCACTGGTGAAATAAAAGAACGTGACCCTCACTTTGCTCCCAGCCATGTCCAAGTGGGAATAACCACAGTGTAAAGAGAAGAAAGAAGTAGCAGGTAAATGATGGGGTCATCCACTCCAATGTTCTCCTGGTAGGCAAACTGCAGGGGGTCCTGGGAGAGCATTAGTCCCTCAAGGGATTTGACAGCAGTCAGAGCCCAATACGAAATATTGGAACTAAATTGACTTAAAGCATAAACTTACAAAGTAAAGCTGCTTTCTACTGAAACGTGGCCGTCTTGTGTGAATAGGCGTGATTGGAATTATCAATGTTTACGTTGAGTGTGAGCACCCAAGTCGTGTAGCCGGCCAATTGTTCCACATAGCGTGAGCATTAAAGTCACAGGTTCGGGATTTGCAAAAAGGCAGATTAAAACGTGTAGTGTGAGTTAACAAAACGTGTTCACAGTGTCGGCCCAGCTTAGCTGAAGCTACAGACACTAACTAACTTCCATTTCACTGTAACTTTATGGTTGGAGTTTGGTAACCAGATTTATGCTTTTGACATATTATGCCATTCCATTGCAAACCTTCAGCTCACTGTGACTGCCACTCTCTATCGCAAAAAGAATGTAAACATGATTATGGGGTATATGATAAAAGCATGAACTGTCCACCTAATGTTTTGGAGGTGCTATTGACAGGTGAAAACTGAAGCTGAACTATAATCATTTCCTCCACCAGAGGCAATTTAATTGTGTCAATGATGGTCCTCACAAGTATAGAAATACAAAAGCATCTGCATCTCTGTATGAATGTGTTTCATGTCTGTTGTTTTTGCGTGTTTACCTGTATACGCTTGGACACAACACCAAGAAGACAGCTTATATTTTAAAATTTTTGGTTAGACTGTCAGATAGTTGTTGATTCTGTTAAGTGTTTGTATCACAGCCTCATGTCTGCTTGTTTATGTATTCATCTGTATGTATCTTATTTTTTTTATTTTTTTTTTTAGTGTATGTCTGTGTGTTTGCGCGTTCCAAACAGGCTGCGATAATGAATCCAGCAGAGCTTAACTTCTAAAATGACTTTCGGCTGCAGATTAATTGGATCCTGCCGCCTAAATGTTTTCATGCTCTCCTCTAGCAGTAAATGAGCTTGCCATAATGTTTTCTTGTAAAGCTGTTTACATCAAACTCTGTACACCGATTTAACATTAAACTGAAGCGTGACGACAAAGACGAAACTTACAGGGAGGGAAATTTGGGGTGTTTCTACTGTTGCAGTTCATTCTCAATCTTAGACAACTTTGGCTAAAAAAAACCAATCAATCAGTTTAAATATATCTCTACATAGCAGCTCTGGTATAGTGGTATAAAACCTTTAATTAAACAAAAATTGTGCAGTTTATTCTTTGTCCTAATAATGTTTATTGGTACAAAAGTAGAAATGTACTTTTATTACAGCAAAACTTAGTTCAGTTAAATATGATAAATGAAAAAGGAAGTTTGGGCTTTTTTCCCTTTTTGTAAGGTAACATTTTACATCTCTGATCTCTATACAACTTCTTATTATAAATACACAGTGGTGCAGTTCCACTTTTAACCTCTCAACCTGTTTTAACATTTAAATCACCTAATAAGCTACCGTTTTACCTTAATAAAATAAACTCTCCCACCCCTGTGAAGGTCTTATAGCCTTTAGCATTTCTTGGTTGCCGATGCTCATTCTCAATTTTTCTCCATTTAGTCTCAGAGCTCTTGAACCTGTGCACTCTTTGCTATTTTCTTCTTGTAAAGTTGGACTTATTGGAGTTTAAGTCAGTGTGCACGCACAATCTCTCTACGCCACTTGGGATAGGAGCGTCAGCTAAATTCCCAAAATGTGAGAAAGCAAATGTATTCCCTTATTATTTATGCATGCAGGTTGCAGGCTGGTGGAATCTGCCTTCATGTCCTATAAGGCTCAGGCGCTTTCCTCAAGCTGAAACACAAGTAGCAGTACCTCTTGGGTCTTTGTGTTTGCTCTTCCCTGACCAAGTTCTTTCATCATAGCCTACAACCTCTCTTTCTTTAGCTGTGTTTTTTCCCTTTCGAGACATATGAGACGGGCGTCTGTAATTTTGCATTAGCTTGGTCTTATTTTTCTTAATAGCACCTTCTTATTTTCTTATTTTTAGACAACAGGATGTTGATCTTGTTGCCAAATTTTTGGGGCGTTTCGAGCAGATCCTGAATGAATTGCAACTATCTTGATATTTAATTAATTGTATAACTCATTTTCAAGGAAACATTCCAAATAAGTCTTTATTCTGGGATCTCAGCGGTAAAAATGTTCTGCTTTTCTTGTCTAATGTGATAGATGCCTTTGGGTTTTAGACTGTTGGTCGGGCAAAACAATATATATAAAGACGTAACATTTGACTGCAGAAAATTGTGAATCTAAAAATTAGACATAGTTTTTAGCTGTTTTCTGACATTTTAGACCAAACAATTAAGCGGATAATCAAGCCAATAATCACCAGATTAACTGATAATGAAAAGAATCATTAGTTTGCTGCCTTAGTATAATTCTGTATGCTAAAATCCTGTCCTCCAGTGTCAAAGAATGTGGCCATTTGCCGTGTAAATTTTCCACAGTTCAATGATGTTTCCCTTTTTGATGACAAAAACATACCTGTGAGGTACACAGGTATGTTCATGTATATGAATGTCTTCATCTTAACTGGTTTGTTCTCGTATAATTAGTACATTTTAGGAACTTGTTTTTTTAAATGTTGCGTCTCCATGGTCATGACCCAAAGACAGAAGCTAACTGCAAATTAAAAATACGACTTTTCTGTACAGTGGAGGCAATGTTTGTTGTACCACCTACCATTGAGGACACTGAAATCATGTCCTCTGCATTCTTTCTGCATGCTACAATTTAAAACTGCATTTATTGATGCAATAGTAATCAAACAATTAGAATGATAGAAGAATAACTAAAAATACATAGACATTTCATTTTTGGTGTCTCTGGCTTTTCAGGGTTTTACTTTTATTTAGGTTGACTGGATAATTCGTTCATGTGTGGGCTTGCTGATTGTTGGCAATTTTGATGTGACTTAAAATACTTTGTGTATGGCACTCACACAGCATAGTCACTATTCCAGATCGGGTCAGAGAGGCTTTATTGACTGGACCTGTGACTCAGCCTTTCTGTCTGTCAAAACCTGCCTCATTATTCAAGTTATGCTGATGAAGGGAATCAAAGCACTGAAGGAGCAGACATGATTTCTGACTTTGTTCCTTGCTCAAACACTGATTAACAAACTCAGACTGCTGCTGACCTTATCTCTCTCTCTCTCTCTCTCATTTAGAAAAACACGCAACCACACACTCTTTTCCATTTAGCTGCAATCTCAGTCTGCTCACCTACATTTACATTTTACCGAATTAGCTGTTGCTGTTATCCTCAATTTACATTTAGATTCTATAATGTGTTTAGGTTGTTATCTAAAGTTACGTACAATGGCTGCATCTCTGAAGGAGATATGTTCAGCATACGCTTTCTGAAAAGGTTAAATGTCCCTCTTTTGGATTGTGAGCCAATAATGTTGAAGACCTTGAAGACCTGAGACATCAGGCTTGTGAGCGGTTTGCTTCAGTCACAGAGCAAATGTTACACAGTGATGTGACCTGAGCAACGATCCCCACTCCATTTTTGAGATGTTCACCCAGGGGAGCAGAAGTCGAGGTACACTTTGACTTTTGAAGCTTCGAACCCAAAAGCCATACAGAGCAGAGGAGCCGCAGTGGAAAAAAGGCTGAAAATGACAGCATGAAAAGCACAAACTTCTTGAGGGAAAATTTCAAAAAAGGTACAAATACAGTCTTAAAGCCACGAAAATATGTTCCTTTGTTCATAAACCTCATACAATCTTTACACACACAAGAACCCAGAACCTGGTACATGCAGAGATGTTTTCTCACAATTGTAATTAAATGTCTACATTTTAATGTTGTCGGTGAGTCAGCAGGATGGGAACTGACAATATCCCGTGTGATGTGTTATTTTGGCTCTCGGGGCGGCAATGAAAGTCAGTCTGTCGGTCCACCGCTATGGTCCAGACTGAACTATCTCAACAACTATTGAAGAGATTGCCATGCAATTTGGTAGGGCATTCATGGTCCCCAGAGGATGAGGCCTACTGATTTTGGTGATACCCTAATTTTCACTGTTGCGCCACCAGCAGGTCAACGCTCACTTATCCTGTGAAATATCTCAACATCTACAAGATGGATTGGCATAAGATTTGGTACAGACATTCATGGTTCCAAGACAATATGTCCTAATGACTTTGGTGATCCTCTGGCCATTCATCTAGCTATTTTAATTCGTCCAATACTTTGGTTTGTGACCAAATACCTGCAATAACTAATGACATTTTCACACATCACGCCCAGCTTCTCTTTGTGTTTAGTGCTGATTATCAAATGCTAGCATGCTAACACGCTAAACTAAGATGGTTAACATGGTAAACATTATACCTGCTTAATGTCAGTTAACATTGTTATTGTAACCATGTTAGCATGCTAACATAAGCATTTATCTTTGCCAGGGTAACAACTCATAAATACAACCATGACCAAGGCATTGATAAGAAGATAATGACGCAGAATTGGAATCAGAACTGATAAAATTGTGTCAAAGCCAACTGCTATATTCACCCGTAACTAAATATGAGAAAACATCTCGTATGTCTGTAACATCTGAACTTGACGTGTGTGTGTGATGATAAATGAGAGCCCTCTGGCCAAATGAAATATCCCTGTAATCCTAAAGTGTGTCCATCCGCTGCTCTACATCAAAGCTCACTTCAAAGAAACTGAAGAGTGTGTGAACATTGTTCTGAGGGCTGCCCACCTGCAGCCAACACTAGGACGGCATGCACACACACACCCGCGCATGCACAGATAATAGTGGGAATAAAGGCATACAAGCACGGTGTGATCCAGACTTACAAATTATACAGGAAACACTCATGAAGACATTCAGACACACACCCCCACACACACACCCACACACGTGCACATACAATAGCCTCTTGGAAATGTTGATTGGATGCTGCAATCCTGAGAAGCAAATTGAGTGGGTGGTGTGTCTCTGTTTGTGTGTGTGTGCGCTGGATTTCCGAATGTGAGGCTATTTTTGCTAAGATTTTTGTAATGAAATCCTGAATTTTATTTTTTTTTAACCTGTTGACCCCTGACACTTAGCAGTCAGACACACAATTCAAAATCAAGGGTAATGGTAGCGTCTTTATGGCGACCGCACTGAACGTTTGCAGTCACACTGGCGGCCCTGCAACGCTCATTACACACCAGGAAACCAAATTGTTGCATGGATGCAAAAATGGAGAGAGACATCATTACACTAGCAACAATGTGAAGTTTGGCCTGAGAGGTGACGTACATCAGTCAGGACATTTTAGGCTCAGCTCGTCCGGCTCAGCTCTACATATTCACATTTTACTTAACTTTAATCAGACTGAGCTGCACTCCGGCGCACTTACACTCAGCTGTGCTTTGAGTTTAATGCTACATTTGGAATGGTAGCATGGTAGCATTAATCCGCAGCTTGGAATGGAATTCAGTCATTCGTTTTAGAGGCATGCGGTCATCCCGCTGGACAAGTGAACACTTCCACCCATTATTGGTGCTAGGTTAAAAATGGGCAGACTGACACCGTCGATGGAACAATGATGCGTGTGTTGCTAAAAGAACAAACTTGAACCGGGCGTGGTTATGCTTCCACAGTCTTGACCTGTCACTAAAGGTGACCGGGCTTTTGCCATCCGGGCCCCTGAGGTGTGGAACTCCCTGCAAACGTGGTATCCTCCTTTAAAACTCTTCTTAGCACTCACTTTTATTTTATGGCCTTTTCTGTATTTTACGCTATGTTGTTTTAGTTATTTCAATTATTTTATCATGTTTACATCTTAGGTTCTGCATCTTATTTGCTTTTTTATATCTTTTTATTGTAAAGCACTTAGTAGCTTTGTTTTGAACGATATTATTATCATGTGTGTTTTGAAGTTTATGATGTGGGTTTTCTGCCACGCTGTCAGTTACTGGGGCCAGAGAATCCTAATTGTTCAAAGAGGTTGAAGCCTTGAGGCCTGAATGGCACTGAGGTGGGACAAGCACGGAACAACTCTCATTGCTGAGAGCACCTGTCAATCGCTGCTTAAAGCCTCATGTTATGCCACAACGATTGCCACGACTGCCACCAAGGTGAACATTAAAAGTGGTGATATTAGTAAATTGAACCTAACACCTTGTCTAAAAAAAAATGACTGTATTTCTGGAGAGATGCTGGGGCTTTTTGATCTTTTCGAATATAATTCAAAACTGTTTGAGATTTGTGCTGGAGCCGGCCTCTAGTGGCTTGTCAAGAGCTTGGAGTTTAAGGAACATCTGCATGGACTTTATCGCTCAGTGAAGGCGGCTTCTGCTCCCTAAAAACTGGAAAAGAGGGTAATGGCATTCAAAGCCCCCCTCAGCAATGTACTCGATCTCCAGTTAGTTGACACACTTAGTCACTGTACTGGTTGCCTCTAGCAGCGTACCCCAATAAAACATGTTACTTTTACAGGAAAGGTAAAGGTTTTAAAAAGACAAATCTGTTCTCTCTGAGTAATCAATAGCTCAGAAAATTGGAGAAGTGCTGCACTCTCTAAAGCGCTGTTGGACATATTTGGTCTATACTGGACCGACTGTTTACCCAGATGCTTTAAAGAGGCCAGGAGTCAAGCAATGAGCTCTGCACTGTTTATTTTTCATAAATGTCTGACCAGGGCAGATAGATAAACGAGAACATGTGGAAGAACCAAGATGGTTCACATTGTGTACGAGTACTCCCATCGTCACTAAGATAAGATGACGTGATCTTGAGATGAGGTTGGGGGTGTCGGAGTTATGAGATACAGTTGTTGTACTTGTAGGTTTCCAGGGTTTTAAAATGTGCGAGCAAAGGTAGACAGGAATTTTAGTGTGAAACTCAAGCCAGCGTTAAAACGCCTCCCTGAGAGCTGTTTATACCAGACTGATTTTACCAGCACAGACTGGGACTCTTATTTGGAGAAAAAAAGCCAGATGGTGGGGGCAAAGAGAAAACCAGACACTTTAAACTGCTATTTTTTTCCCCCAGCATCCTTAACCTACAGTATGTTAAATGTTGCACATATTTATTTGTTTTCAACCAACTTTCGTGGAATAGAGTGGTAAGATAGTTCTGAGAAAAAGGAAACACCGATTACTTTTTGGAAGCAACGTCTGCGTTTTCCCTCCAGGGAGAATTATGGGTTTTTATCCATGATTATGACCCTCCTGGAGGCATTCAGTTCCAATTTTGATTTATTTTTCTGTGAGTTACCAGGATATCACAAAGCGCAGTCATGGCAGAGTTATGCGCTCAGAGTGCTTTCTAATTTTACATCAGCTGTTGTAGAAGTGCTTCATCCATTCAAGGAGTAGGATAGATACTCATCTAACGTTCTTTGCGCATAAGAAACTGAGAAGGAAGAAAGAAAGAAATATGTGGAAAATATATCCAGATACCAGCACAAAGGAAACAGAAATATTAATATTAGTGAGAGAGTAGAGAGTGCTTGTGTCTGTGTGTGGCAGTGTGTGTGAAGAGTGTGTTTACATCTAAGCTGAGAGTGTTCAACTGTAAATCCACAAATCTGTTCTGTTTGTACCTGTTATCATGCGTTTTGGTTAATCAGATTGTAATCACATCACATAAAAACGCAGCTGTAAACACACACACACATCACACAAACCGGTTGTGGAAGTGAGGACTCGGTCTTGGATTTGGTCTTGTTAACACTGAAATGTAAATGCAAAATGTCTCCAGGGCATATATATATATACAAGCGACGTTATTGGAAATAAACAATGACGCATGTACGTACTGTATCCATCCCGCACGACGGTCAGCAGGCTTCCCAGACAGTAACGTAACACCAAACACAGACGGTCAGGATTCTATGGATGTGGGACACTCAGATTGTCAGATATCGTCGAAGCTGCCGGAAAACGATTTGCTGTTGGTCTTGCCAGTGTGCCAATGTTCAGTGTTAGAGGCAACAAAACGTCATCTTAAGTTAATGCTACCCAGCCCACAACTGTGACTATGGAGGTCCGGCCCGCATCTCGTTTAGACCTCTGTTCAGTCCCCTCCTGCTCTCTGTCATCACTTATAAAGTTTTTTAAACTATACAATCCATTTTGTTCTTCTTATCAACACATCTTTCTGTTCCTGGTGCCAGACAATGGGACCAGAATAAAACCGGGATATGATCATGATTAATGAATTCTACTTGTTTACTAGGGAGTCGTCATTTCACAAAAGCTCTCTCTTTCCCAGAACACACTACCAAGCCAAGTCGGCGTTTTAAGAATTTTGCGATTGCGATAAAGATGCGATTTTAAATTGAACTGTGTTAATGTGGACGTATTCTAATATAAACTATTCAGAGAATATGGATACGGGACATCTTCGGGTATGACAGCAATTAAACAAAGTAAAGTACATCCGCAAAGCCTCTGTTACCACAGCTAAATGTGCTGCAAACAACTCTAAACTATATCAGAAATGTTTCTGCTGATTTAAACTTTAGCCATGATGGAGCTCGCGGTAAACTGCATCCAGACTGTGTCCTCTAGCGGTGAAATTGCAGTTTGCAACCATTTCAATACCGCTCACAGCACCCTCCCCTTCCAAGTGTATAGGAGAAACTATGGTGGCTGTGAAACTCGCGAAAAACGTGAATGGCCCTATCTTAAGCCAGTGATTTGTTTGTCTATTCTGGGCCACTGTAGAAACATGGCAGCCTCCGTGGAAGGGGACCAGCTCCCTCTGTAGATTAAAGTGGCTGATTCTAAGGTAATGAAAACATGATTCTTATATTCAGGTGATTATACACTAATCTAAACCATAATATTATATTCAATTTCTGCCAATAGCTCCTCCTAAATGTTACACACTGGATCTTTAAACATTTAGACGCCTATTCAATTAGTAGATTTGAATGTCAACAGTCTCTCTAGTGAACATTTTTTATAACCAACGCCTCAAAATAGACCCTTGACTTTTCCAAACAGCTCCCCTTGTGGTCGGAAGCCAAAGTGCAGCAGCAGGTAGAATAGCCGTAAGAAGTGGAACTCTTTATCTGCATCTCTCTCACTGTTTGTATTCCAGCTGTACTGTCCATGTCTGATGGGGCAGGTTAAATGAAGATGAACATGTCATTTATCATTCATGACAGACACGCTGTAATTTATATAGCGAAAGCTTAATCAGGTGACTATAGCAGTGCATGAACACTACCTTGCAGACGTTCTTCGCTGCCTGGGGATTTGTTAGCGTATGGAGTTTTACAAGAGTCTCAGTCTTCTGCTGGTGTTCCTGATGCAATGAACTTCTCTGTGCGCTGTGATGAACGACTTTGATTATTTCTATCCCTGCAAGGCGACAGACACTAACAGGGCTTGAATCATCAGCGCCCCAGGTGAACGTGAAGAATCAGGTGTAGTAAAATCAACTTTTAATTAGGAACGGCACAATTTTGCTGAAGCTCATTCGGGGTTTCTGCCCAGGGAGCAATATAGGTGGACAAAAACAGAGTCCCACTGTAGCCCAAACAGCCACCACAGCCTTTGGCTTCCCATTGAAGATGCAGCTAAATTCTCATATTGGAGCCTCAAATCTGCTCCTGATGTGCAGGTCAGCATTTTGCATGACAGCTCGGCCACCATCACTACATAAATGCGTGTGCGTTAGCTTTAGCTATTTCAGATGTGAAATAGCTGAAAAAGGAAACAAAAGTTGAGTATCCAATATTTCTTATACCTGGGGTTACAATGAGGCAGCAGCGCAGCAAGCATGCAGTGCAGTGCAGTCTAAGACTCCTACATCTGTATTTTTTCCCTCTAAGAGAAACTTTAACAGTCACAGCTTCCATTTAGAATGTTTTAGGAAGTAAAAACATCCTACCCATTTTGGTAATTTGAGTCGATAAGATGGATCAGCTGTCCACAGCCTCAGACTTTAATGCTGTTTGTTCACCGTTTGTTCACTGGGATAGGCTCCAGTCACCCGCGACCCCGAACGGGAACAAGCGGTAGAAAATGACTGACTGACTGACTGACAAACTTAACCAAATGTTTATTATTGTCGCCATGACAGTGAAGCTCCCCTGACCTTAACGAGGTACTTATTCTAACACAAACCATGATCTTTCCCTCAACCTAACCAAACCTTAACCATAGTGTTGTCACATCATAAAACAGTTTTTGTATTTATTAACGGTTTTGGAAGGCACAGGCTCCTGTGTCCTTCTAGAGGGCACGGACACTATGACATTTAAGTTGGAGGATTTGTTAGACAATGAGCATTTGCCCTTTTTACATTTTATGGACTGAACTATGAAATATTCATTGATTTAAAAATAAATTGGTGCAGCTCTTCGTGGAACACCATTACATAACACGTTTTTATGTAAGTGCTAAAAAGAAAGGACAGGTTAAAATAGGTTCTTTAATTTGGAAAAATAAATTAAATATTTTTGAAGTACAAAAATAAAATCAATCAAAAAATCCAGTGCTTTAAAATATACGAAAAAGCCTCACAGCAGTTGAATCAAGAAATAACTGCAGAAAACTATTTTAATTTGAGTGTTTCTGAAATGATCGCTCACATGCTTTTGCACCTTATGTTTGGCTTTGGACACTTTGGTTCATCACTTCCTTTGGGTATCCAGGCAAATCACTTGATACAAGTCAACAGTGAAGAGTGAAATTCCTCGCTTGTGTAAATGATCAAGACAGAACCGTGTCAGGCCAGTCAGGATCAGTGCAGGATGTACAGTAGCTAGAGGGGGAACTCCTTCAGCAGCTGCTATACTGCTGGGACTTTCAGATACAAACTCGTCCAGCTGTGCACATACAGACTATTTGCCAAACTCCTGGTTTGGAGAGGCTGGCATGCAGACTGGCATGGCGTGCAGAGGCTCAGTCCTGTGCCGCTTGGCTTCATTCTTCATCAGTCCCCCAACTGTTCTGGCCCTGCTTAACATAGACCCTCTCCAAGTGTTTGCTTTTCTGTGTCTGTGTGAAGGAGGCTGGAGAGGAAGGCGAAAAGACGAGAGAAGTGGTTTCAAACAGAGCGGGCAAACAGGGACTGATATTTTATCACAGAGATGTGAGTCTGATTTGGCTTGTTTGTTTGTGTGTGTGTGTGTGTGTGTTTTTTTTAGCTCCTTCTTTGTAACGATTTTTTTTGTCTGCTCCAAAAATGTGAAAAAATCCCAGTGTGCCTGTGCCTGACGCAGACTTTAAAACAGAGATCGGCAAATGATTACTGGCTTTTGCTTTTCGACACTTTTAGTTTAAAGGATCGAGACACCAAAACCTAATAAGGGTGACTGAACAATCTAAACTGTATTTTCCCAATCTGGGGCTCGAGAACCACACAACCCCGAGATTAATTTACATTTTAGTCATTTAGCAGACACTTTTATCCAAAGCGACTTTCACAGTCACCGACCGAAGGCGCAGCTTCGGGAGCAATTTTGGGGTTCAGCATCTTGCTTAAGGATACTTCAACACATGGCTGGGGGAAGCCGGGATCGAACCGCCGACCTTCCGATTGGTGGACAACCGCTCTGCCACCAAGCCACAGAATCTGAGGGGCTGGAGAGTTTTACTGATCATTAGGAGGCCCACACATCGATGCATTCTTTGCCGGTTCTGGGTAACAATACTCCTTTAAAAACCCTGCACACGGAAGTCTCTTTCCCAACTCTTATTTTATTCTACGTGACAATGTTCCAACCACAAAGGGCCTCCCTTCGAGGAAGAAAACAAGAAAAACTCAATTCTGCCGCCAAAAGGTTTTGTTTACTTTTCTGACTATTATTTCCTTTTTTCTTGGTGAATACTTTAATCTCTTTGGGTCCTTAAATATGTCCTTAAAAAAATTCAAATGAACTGCACATGCAGCCAAGCAGTCGCAGGTAGACATTGCTGTGTATTGAGGCATCACAAGCAAAAAAAGGTTTGGAACCACTGATCTAATTAACAAATGGCCAACTTTATGTTTGCACTTGTTACGGCAGCCTCAGTCATGCAACCAGCACTGATCTGGTGGCAGTTCATCACAGATGACCTACTTGTTCTTTTGATTGTCTTTATCCTTTTTTTTTTTTTTTTTCGGTATCTTTTTTGTCGCTTTCTGTCTCTTTGGTCTCCTTGTGCAGCTTGACTGGAAATGAGTACTCATGGACACCACAGGCAACGTGGAGGGAGTCGAGGGAGGGAAGGGAAAAAAACTAGATTGAGGATAGATTGAGGCAAAAAAGAAGGAAGAGAATGAGGGCAAACAGGAAAGAAAGTAGGCAGATGGAAGGCAAAGGGTTAACAGGAGAGTATGATGGAGGAAAGAGAAAATAGTGGATGCTTTGGGTCTTAGTTGTGTGCAGGACCAGTGCACTTTGCCTGGAAGGGTTGCCCATTTGCCTGGACGCACACAGGCTGGACTTCGCTCCATCTGAGAGGAGGGCATACAGTCCCCACCCACAGAAAACCCTCGCCGCTCTCACATGGAAAGAGAGGAAGATTTGAGAGTCAGTTCGAGGAGAGAGCTAGCTAGAGGAGAGCCTGTCTCTCAGCTCTGCAGGACCCAGGACGGGAGGGAGACAGGCAGAGCGAGAGAGAGAGAGAGAGCACAACATGGAGCTGACACTTGAACATCAGTCCGCGAACGCCCGTCTGCAAACTGCCCGAGTATTTACCTTAGGTTGTGAGGTTGGTGAGAATTCATCGGTTTATCCTGGCAGGGCTGTCTCGTCGGTCAATAACAGCAGGCTGAGATGGCACCAGTAAGACCTCAGGACCTGACTCCCTGAAAACAACACACTGCCTGAAATCACAAGATGCCTTCAGATTTATGTACTTGAGCTCTCGCTTACCTAAACGAACAAGGTCTGCAGCATGTAGATGAACGTCCAACATCACCAGCATTAAATAGGGCAAACAGTGTAAGGCTTAAGATCACAGCACATTGATGGATTCACATAAATATACACGCAAGGAAAGAAACTAGAGGTCAGGCACTTTCATGGCTTGGTTTAAAAAAAAAAAAAAGAATGAGAAAAAAAAGAATGCATATTTCTACCAAAAAATACCTGGATTTTTTTTTTAAAGCTGGCAAACACCCATATGTTTCCTGTAACCAGCAGACTTTGTTTTCCCACAGCGTCCCGTCTGAATCCTGCTGTACATGAACGAGACTGAGGCGGTCTGGGGGAGGGCATATTTTTAGCAGAGCTCCAATAGGAAATGATTAAAGAGGACATGGTTCCCCTCATACACTGTTCCCTGGGAGTGTAACTGTCGTCTGGTAATATATTAGCAACTATCTGGTGAATTAGTCTTCCGATTTTAACAGTGGGATATCTGTGACCTGACAGCCAGTTCGGTTATAAATAATAAAAAGTGATCCATTTAAAAAAAAAAAGTTAAAATCATTACTGGTGAGACACTGAAAGGAGGGAACTTCCTTTGTTGTTTTGATCCTGTGAAGCTATTTTCCTTTCTAAAATAAGAGTTTATTATCCCCTCAGTGAGGAACCCAATGAAGTAGTACATGGATTTATTACTGTTTATTTATGATTTTGTTAAGAGCACTGCTTGTTTTCAAAGCAGCTAAGGCAGTAAAACATCTTCTCTGGAAAAACACACTGCCAGACACACTAGACTGAGTGCTGCCTTATCTGAGGCAACTTTCATAAGTAAACTGTTTATACTAAAAGTGTAGGGAAACAAACATAACATGTCTTTTTTTTAATGACATACCTTATGTTAATAGCAAAAAGAGAAGCTGGAAATATTCAAAACTCTGCATTCACTTGAATAAGAAGCCAACAAATGAAAAAACCTTTAACATCATCTAATTTTTCATATGTAACCAGCTTATTGTACCGTCGTTTCTGGTCATTTACTGATTGAAGTTTTAAACCCCCGCAGGATCCCACAAAAGCTAATCAGTTATAATCAACTACAATTTGTACAATCTGGACACCAAATCAGTAAAGTTCAGCAAACGTGACCTTATGGAAGGTACACAGTTTTATCGACAATAAAGAAGGATGTCTGCGTAAGTGGACTCACCGTCTCATCCCATCTGCGTTTTCAGTCGAGCAGGCTATAGTTGAAGAGACACTAACCTGTCAAGTTCGATCAAGTGCATTGGATGCCTACTTATGTCGCTGTGTCTGGCAGAGTAAATCGAGCGCTCCTCGACTGCCTCTGTTGTCTGAAATCTTTTTCTATTAAATGTAGGAGGATAAATAATCTTGCACTTTGCTGCAACCGTGTCCTGATGTGTGAGCCGCTTTCATTTGGGAATAAAAAATAACGGCCAGAGGCGATGACCAATTATGAGCGTGCAGCTACAGATGTAATACAAAATTTAAGTCATGGATTTATTATAGGATACATTTTCTACAGGAAAGATAATAGGTATCCACAAAATTACATTTCAGTATATGTCAGTGACCAGTGTTTTTTGTACTGCTTATTAAATTGCCTAACGCCTGATACATTTCACCTCAGTGTAATGAGAACGGTTCTAGCAGAGAAAACAGCATTTGATATGCTTAAAGATAGGTTTTAAACCCCCAGTGGTGCTATGGAGCAATTTTTTACGAGTCGGTCCTTTTTTGTTTTTTTTGGCATGCACAAGCATGCAAGTGATGCGATACACAGTCCCGCCAATGGTTTCACACTATTCATGTACAGGTGGCAGTAACATGGCAAGATATGCAGCAGTGCACCAGCAAAGGCAGGGAAGAAGACTACTAGCAAGTTAACATGGAGGTAAACAATGCATGTTTCAAAATTATCAAAAAGAGTGTAAATTAATTAATTACTTTTCTTTTTTTACAATAAATCTCTAACCTTTCCATTATGTAATTAGAACATCAGGATAACTTCGTCATCTCATAAAATGTACTTGCTGCATAGATTCATTAAAATTTGAGTTCAGGTGTGCTATTTTAATTAAGAAGTTTGAAGTTTAAGTTAGATTGTATGATCACATTGCATTTGAATATTCGGCTACGTGCGGATATGGGACACGCTTAAGTTAATCAATTAATATCCCCACATATCTGCATCTCTGATTTAACCAGCCTGCATGGCCTCAACAAAGTCTTGAAGATGTTTTTTAAAGGTGGATAAATGCCGTAATTATTGACATTTATTCATGGTGAGTAAGGTCAGTTTAGGCGCTGTGAGGAAAACATGCTGGTAATGTTAAATGTCCAGTGTGTCGGATTTAGTGGCATCTAGCGGTGAGATTGCAGTTTGCAACCATTTTGAATACCGCTCGCCTCACCCTCTCCTTCGAAGCGTGTAGAAGAAACTACGGTGGACACGAAATTTGCAAAAAAAGCGAAAGGCCCTCTCTAGAGCCGGTGTTTGCTTCGTCTGTTCTGGGCTACTGTAGAAACACGGCGGTGCAACAGGGCGGCCTCTGTGGAAGGGGACCCGTTCCCATAAAAACTGATTATTCTAAGGTATTGAATTGTTATTTTATTGTATTTGTCAATAAAGATTATGTGATGATAAGTTAGGGTTAGGAAGATTTTTGGTTATGGCTAGAAAAGCCACTTTTTGCTTAGACTGAAACCTTTTTTCACTCACCCCTTGGATTTTGACTGTCGCGGTGAAGTTGGATGTTATGCGTAACACAAGATAACAGGTTTTAATTAATGAACTACACCTTGAACACTAAACAAGATGTTTCATTAATTTGGCATGGAATAGCAGGCAGTTTTTCTTGAACATTTTGCAAACTACCCACGCACTTTTTATGCGTAGGCCCTTTAAAATATCCCTCACCATCCTCTTACATAGAGACTATTAGTCGGACATGCAGATACATAGTTGGTGGTGCATTTGTATCCCATTTGAATGAGGTTTTACAAGGAAATTCTTTCAAGGTTTTTCCTCCTAGAAAAGACAAGTGTATTACAGACAAATGTCACTTCCTACTTATTCACTGCTCTCAGTGTGGGTGACACTAACAACATCTGGCAGCCGTCATCCTCCTCAGCTACGTGCACATAAAAGTAAAGTCAGTGATGGGTCATTAGCCTAAAAATAGAGTTGTATTGCCTGAAAATAACAGAAATGTGATGTTTTGCTTTACAGGTAACCAGTGAGTCACACCCTATAATCTACTTTTCCCCATTGCTTGGTTAATATAGGCTAAATATATATGGAACATACTAAGTAATTGTTAATTACTGTTAGGCTAACTGTTGTATTTGAATTTTTTACTTCCCTCCTCTATGTGTATGTTTACTATATACATAAATGTGTTGTACTTACTATGGGGACCTAATTAAGTTTATTTGTGTAGGACATTTCAACAACAAGGTAATTCAAAGTGCTTTACATAAAACGTAAAAGGCTTCAAGACAAAATGTAAAAGCAACATAAGGCAATATAAAAAGAAAATTGAATATAATTAAAAAGAGTTGAATAGAAAATACAAATAAAGATAAAACAGGAGAGTAAACGTTGCAGTGCTGTGCAAGATATTAATGAAAAACCTCAAATTTGATTTAATTAAAGGCAGTGGTAAACAGAAAGTCCTTAAGCCGTGATTTAAAAGAAGAGAGTTTCAGCAGACCTGCAGTTTTCTGGGAGTTTGTTCCAGATATGTGGTAAATAAAACATGAACGCTGCTTCTCCATGTTTAGTTTTGAATCTGGGGACAGAAAGCAGACCTGCCCCAGATGACCATTAAGTGCTTTATAAACCAACAGCAGTATTTTTAAATCAATTATTTGACATACAGCTAGCCAGCGTAAAGACCTCAGAACTGGAGTGATGTGATCCACTTGCTTGGTCTTATTGAGGACACAAGCAGCAGCCTTCTCAATCAGCAGTAGCTGTCCGATTGATTTTTTAGAGAGACCTGTAAAGACACTGTTTAAAGTATTTCGGTCTACTGAAGATAAATGCGTGGACAAGTTTTTCCAAATCTTGCTGATATATAAATCCTTTAATTCTGGATATATTCTTAAGGTAGTAGTAGGCTGACTTTGTGACTTAATGTGACTGTTGAAAATTAGATCCGAATCCATGACTACACCAAGGCTTGGTTTGTGTTTTTTAACATTACCAATTCCGGCTGAGCACTGACTTTTATTTGTTCCCCTATGGCTCCACAAACAATGACGTCAGATTTATCTTTATTTAATTAAAGAAAATTCGGGCAAATCCATTCGTTTATTTGTTCAATGCACTTACTCAATGCTTGTATGGGATTAGAGTCCCTTGGTAATTATAGTCCCCCTTGGTAATATGATTATGTAAATGTGTGTGTCGTCTGCATAATTATTGTCACTTATTCTTTTATTTTCCATAATCTAAGCCAGTGGAAGCGTGCAGATGTTAAACAGAAGAGGTCCCAGAATGGAGCCTTGGGGAACTCCACATATAATATTTTGTCTACTCGGATGTCTAATTACCTACGGACAAAAAGTAGTCCCTGTCCTTTAATCAGAATCTGAATCAGAAATACTTTATTAATCCCCGAGGGGAAACTCTTTGTAACAGCAGCTCAATGCACACAAGAATGGAAGTACTAAGCAAGGCAAAAAGCAATAATATAATACACTATAATACAGGTAACTACAAAGTGGGTGAAAGTATAAATTTAAAATTAAATAAGTGTAATGTACAAAGTGGGTTAACCGGTTGACGTTAATATTACAGTATAAAGTACGTCAAGTTACGTGTAGCTTATTAACAATATATAATGGGACGGAGGATATTGCACAGCCGTACTAGAAGTATAAATAAGTATCACAAATTACATTTAAAACAGGGTGTATTGCACAGTAGTTTAAGGACCGAATATTCCAAATTATGTCCAGTATTGCAGAGATGTTCATGATCAGTGTCCAGTTTAGTGACTTAGGGTCATATCGACTAACGCTTAGACGGAGGAGTTATAGAGTTTGATGGCCACAGGCAGGAATGACTTCCTGTGGCGCTCTGTGGTGCATTTTGGGAGGATGAGTCTTCCGCAGAAGGTACTCCTTTGCTTGACCAGCACGTCATGGAGCGGGTGGGAGACACTGTCCAGGATGGCATGTAGTTTGGCCGGCATCCTCCTCTCCGACATCACCGACAGGGAGTCCAGCTCCACCCCAACAACGTCACCGGCCTTACGGATCAGTCTTCAGAGTCTGTTAGCGTCCGCTACCCTCAACCTGCTGCCCCAGCATGCAACAGCATACAAGATAGCACTGGCCACCACAGACTCATGGAAAGACACCTGAGAGAAGATCTGAGGCCATGCAATCAGAAAAAAGGTTGTTGGCAGAATATCAAGGCAGCAGGAGGACGATTCCAGATGTTCTATAATGTCTTCCAGATTTTGTTTTGTTGATAAAATCACATTGTGTCATACTATTTGGATTGATTTTAAGTGGACACAGGGACAACACATATCCTGTACCTGATATGGAGCCACTGACTGTCTAATTTTCAGAATTTTGTCAGTGAAGGAGGCAAAGTCATTGCAGACCCTCGTAGATAAAAGTTCAGAGGCTACTGACACATGAAGGTTGTTAGCCTGGTTTTTGGCGATGATGTTAGAGAAGGACTGCCTTGCTTTTCTCAGTTCTTAATTATAAATATGAAGACTCTCTTTAAAGACGTCATAATGAACCAGGAGATTTGTTTTTCGATCCCTGCCTTCAGCTTTTTGACGCTCTCTTTTTTTCTATTCTTACCAACGTGGCATTTCTCCATGGAGATCGCCTTCACCTTAGTGGGTGCGATGGCATAAATAACATTTGTAATTTTAGAATTTAAATTATCTAACAGACTAAGTTAAGGATTAGTTACATTGTCCCTTATGCCAGGAACAAACAAAGTTTCACTAATAGCGAAAGTTTCCTTCTTGTACTAATTAACTGTTACAATACCTTTGGTCTAACTATTGTTTATGGTATATGATCTTTTTTCCTGATTCGTAATCCCTATCATTGATTCGTAATCTGATTCGTAATCCCTATCATTGAATTGCAAGAGTGTCCCTAATCCCTATCAGTGAATTGAAAGAGTGTCTGTGATAGTAGAGCAGGCATTTCTACTTGGGGTTTTCTGTGTGAAAAACCTTTTTGCAAAATGTTCAGCATCTAGCGAACCAGGACATAGGTAACCTTAAAGGGTCAGCTCACCTAAATTTACATTTATAACATTGTCTTGCTCGCCTTTAGTGGTATGGAGCCATGCAAACGTTTACGTAATTATTTACATTTTTTAATTTATTATTATTTAGCTGAACTGTCCCTGTGTTAGTCCATAATGTGCAGCGTGTACGTTTTGAATTATGGGCTAAACCTTCATTTTTCTTTCGTCTGGTAACACTCTTCCTCATTTGGTCAATATTGTGGCCTACTTGATCTTTCCAGCTCCTTGTAAAACAGAAAGCTTGATGCAACAAATGGACCAGTCCTCTGGGTGTTGAAAATTCTTGAAAGTGTAGGTAATTGATAAATGGAGTTTAAATAGATAAAAACAGGTTTAGGGTGTCTGTAACAAAGAGATACAGTTTCATCATAGCAAATGTCCTGGAATGTGTTGAACATAACAGTGTGAGAGCATCCAAGGGTGATATTTACTTTAAGTGGGCAGGATGGGGTTTTAGTTATGCAAACTTTCCTCCCAGGCAGAGCGGCTCTGGAGGCATAAGTAATCTCTCTGGTGGGGTTAAACCTAAAATAAAGGAGGTATCTAGTTGCATCCTTGTGTCTTAGCTTTGCTTTGTTGAGTGTGCGTTTGAATCGAGGCCCAGTGAGCGATGTCTGAGCGATGTGCCCGGGGGCCTCCGACCTCTAGGGGCCTCCAAAATCCCACCAACTGTGGCCTCATCCTGTCTTTCCTTTTTTGTAATTATCAAATCAAATAAATTGTGTGTGTTGAAATACAAACCTATTAATACAGTTATTTTATTTGAAAAATAAGAAAAATTTTATGATTGGTTTGCTGGCTGTGTCTCTATCATGATGATGACAATGAGTCCGGTGACTCAGGTGAGCTGCCCAGTGACAATCCTGGAAAAAAACGGTGGAGCAGCGGAGCAAAAGGCTAAAAAGGAAGAGCATAGCAGATACTTTGTACTTCGGAAAAACATACCGACTATCTCGACTTTTTTCAAAAGTCGGCTCGCTAGCGAAGAGCCCGAGGATGATGCGGATGGCAGAGACCCGGGTGGTGGATAACTTTAGGCTACCAGTTTAGCAGCCCCACAATTTATCAATTACTTTTTACCTATCTATGTCAGCCATACTTTTAGCTAACTATTTTACCCATCCAGGCACCAGGATGAAGTGACTGAGGGGACTGTCAAAAATTTGCGAGCAGGCTATTTTTATCATAAAATAAAATGTATTGATTTAAACATGCAATAGCCTAGGAAACGCTAAATAACAACATACAAATTACTGTTTGCAGTATGTGCTTGCCAATGCTATTGACCTACACACTTGAGGCTAATGTGCTGATTTTGTTGCCGCTGACCCAGGAAAGCATTGTTCCAGTCATGTGGTGTAAATCCTGTAAGATAGAAGATGTCTTCTATCTCTATAGATAGAAGTTGTTAATGTTGCCCTTGAGGTTTTGATCATAGGCTGTAGCCTGTCAGTGTAAATCCTGTATAAGCTACAGGTGTTTCCAACAGATAGTAGCCAATGCAAAAAACCCAGTAACGTTAAGTGTGGAGCTTCCAGGATTTTGTGCCAAGGGGCTTCTGCGGCCTTAATCTGTGCTTGTTGCCAGCCCAGCCAGTGCACTTGTGATGAGCTAAGGTAATGGATCCTATTTTTAGCGGTGCCCCCACTGGTCTTCTTTGAAGACCGTTCCTTCTTACAAACATCCGAGCCATTCCAGTTTATGGCAGAAAAGGCCCTCATACTGTTTGAGCTGGGGCACAAATTAATATGTAAACATTTATTCTCCTAAACACTTTACACAATGCTCTAAATGTATTGTTTGGCTGCTACTTTGGAGGCAAAAAAGTGTGTCTGTTTGTCCAACTTTGATGTTGTATGTAAAGTCATGCCGTGAAAAGCACGTCATGGGAAACTACACTTTGTTAATATATTTTCCACAGCAATATCACCAAGACAAATTCTTGGATCTGTTGTACTTGGCAGGTGAACAGCTTCTGCAATGCACAAAAAAATAATGACCTGCAGTGTAAGTTCCTGATTTATTATGTTAAACAACAAACCGAGCTAGTTGTGTGTTTTAATGGTTATCAATGACCTGACAGTGTTGTATTAAAGCTCCATTCATCACATGACGTGTAATGTCAAAGTGTTCTGCTGGAAACAAAAACTATGGAATGATTTTAGCTGAACGACGCCACCGCGAGCAGAGCTGAGTGGAACTGCAGAGTCGGGAGATAATTCCTCGTAGGTTCGTCACTACAAGCGACCCCTCTCATTTGACATAGTCATTACTTGTATTGTTAATATAACAATATTGATTAGTGCAGCTTTAATGTTATGTTTTAAGATTAATCCCAGCAGCCAATTTGCTAAAGTAGGCCTTCATCATTTTAAGAGCAGGATGTCTCATGAAACGACACTTGTTGAATTATCTTTGTTTGTCGTGTTCAAGCAACAGGGCTGCTGCGAGGTCAAGGTTTGTCCTCAGTTGATGATCAACTTATCACATGAACGTTATGACCAGTTCTGGCCTCCCCACTCAGTCAGAAACTGTTTGCTTCCTTGCAGTTCGTTCTCTCTAATTAAAGCTTCCCTGGCAAGAGTGAGGAGAGCCGCAGGAGCTTTTTTTTAAAATCTTTTTATTGTTCGAAGTTTCCAGCTCTTAGCAGAATGAAGGGTCTAATCTGGTAGATAGCAGATTGTTGCTTTGTAGATAGATATTTTATAATACTATCGCTGACAAAAGGCTGTGGACTCTGAGGTCAAGTCATTTTATCAACTCTGTAGTGCCACTGTGCCAGGAATTGCTTGCTTAAGACTACCAGGATTATGGCACAGCAATAAAAGGGCATACACACACACACACACACACACACACACACACACACACACACACACACACACTGTACGTGGCTGATTTATGCACCTTATTACTACATGATAGACCATTGCATAACTGCGTGTTGATAAAACTGACTTGGACATTTTGTCATGCATGGGAATGCATGGGCACACACACACACACACACACACACACACACACACAGAGGGCAGCAAGTACATCGCAATTTGACAGGTATATATTTCCTCAAAACCCTTAAAAAAACCATTGAATTAGCTGAGAAATGCATTGTCACAAAGCTGAAAACAGGCCTGTTCGTCTTGGCTCATGAAAAGTTGCCATTTAGGAGATAGATGAGTCAGTGATGATGAGTCAGTGATGTTATGTTGCCAGAGAGATGCAACCGTCTTTCCGATGATCAAACCACATCCACAATGTCCTGATTAGGCAGATTTGTGAATGTTTGAGTATTAAGCTGTTATTAATTTAGAATTCATTTAGAATTTTCTCCAGCTTTAACAATGGCTGCTGCTTTTTATGACAGCTTTGGAAAG
>CM022490.1:27083457-27164064 GCA_011952105.1 Coreoperca whiteheadi | reverse complement strand
CCCCCCCCCCAATAAAAAAACAGACAATTATTGAGAGTTTGCCCCAGTTTTCATCATCTTAAGGTGGAATAACTCCGAAATGGTATTTTGACCATTATATGACACTAAAACTACAACTCTCATTACATTTCTTTACTAAAGTTTTTTGGGGGTTTTTTTAAGCAAGGAGACCCACCACACATCACCCCTCAAGTGAAAGGTGGATTTATAGAACCAGTCCTGAAAAATATAAAGGACCCCCTGGGTCTGAGTGGGTAATTAGTGGAGGTTTATCGTTTTTGCAGAAATGCACAGGAGGAATTTCCACTGCTGTGTTTGCTGTTAAGTTCTTATCTCTGGCTGTTTAACCAGAGAACAGGTATCAGCTTCCACTGTCATTAATGTGCTGCTACAGTGATGTACAGGCGTGTCTGTGACCTACATGCTAGCTGCTCCTATCGATGCAGCTTAAAAGAAATAGCCATTAAGGTTAATGGGACTGGGGACACGTGCTGGCTCTGGTGGAGTCCTACCCTGCTGTTCCTCTGCGAGTTCACTTTGTGTTTATAGGACTTAATGTTACTTTTAATGGCCACCTTTCATTAAGTCTTTATTGGCTTTGCAGTTTACAAACAAATCCTCTGAGGCAGAGCTGCTCTGCAGGCAGAATTCATCTTCAGAGGGTGGACCTGAGGAACCAGCACGCTTCCAGCTGAGTATGTCATTTGGTCAACAAAAGAATTCAACAGAATTTTGATCAATTAATGGTTCAGGTCCTTTATCAAGCAAACGATCCCCGACATTGGCTGCTTCCAGCTTTTTAAACGTGTGGATTTGCTGTTTCTGTGTTTTATATCACTGCAAATTAAACATCTTTGGGTTTTGGACTGTTGGTTGGAGAAAACAAGCTTTTTGAGGACAATAACTTTGGGTCGTGGAAATCGAGACCGGACCAAATGATGAATTGATCAATTAAAAAAATAACTGACTGATTATTTGTTACAGAAACTAATCATTATTCGACAATGATGGAGCTAATTATAAAGGATACTGTAGCAATGTAAATCAAAAGCAGCCAATGGACCTTGTGTGAGTTGTGTACAAACTGAACTCAAATTTATTTGTGCAATTTCCCCTGCTGGAGTGTTTTGCAGTCTGTGTATATTTGTACCCAAACCGTTCATTTACATTCTGTCTATTCATATTTTAGCTCATTTGTACGAAGACAATTTGATTGCTTTTCTCACCAGAGAAATGTCAGCATTGGCCATTTGCTCAAACACTCAAAATTGCCTCTGTTTCCATTTTCCTGACAAGTGACCTCTTGTGGACATGTGAATAATGACTATACACTCTCAGAAGCAACGGCAGAAGTAGTGTGACGTTGTTACAGCGCCACAAAACCTCTTAGGGAGGAGATTAGGGTGGATGGTTTGGCATGCAAACCGAGTGACTGACACTGGAGACCACGGTTGATGTTTGATGATCTCTTTCAAACATGAATGCGATCTTAAGCTTAACCAAGTAGTTTCCCTCAAGGTCGGACGGGGAATTTCTGTCTCCTTTTGTTTTTCTTCTTTATTGTCCATCTGAGGTTTGACATTGTTGACCAAAGGCACACTTTAATTACAAAATTATCACTCACTTACTCATTACCCGTAAGAAATACCCAGCAAGCAATTTTGAACGTTGAATCCAAATTTAAAAAAAAAAAATTAAGATTGTAAGAAGAGTACCCAGCAAGCAATTTTGAATTTAAAAGACAACTAATTAATGTCTATACGTAGCCCTGACGTCTAGGCTAAACCACAGCTACATTTAGGCTATCAATGAAAGTTAGTAGTCATCTAACCAAAGCCCAATTTTAGTCATTAGCCATTAATTATCCACTTATGTGCAAAAAATAGCTTATAATGTAACTAAACATTCTCAGTTGAGAGCCATTATTTGCCTCACTCGGGACTCAAACCCAAATCTCCCAAACGAAGGCCCCGTGTTTAACCCACTCACTTATTTTTACGGAAATGTTCCCGCTTTTTATGCAACGTCACTTGACTTCCTAAGGCCGCCCTACCAGAAATGACTTGCGCATACTTGTTACAGCAGTAAGCTCTACTTATTATTTTAGATTAATGTACAGAACTTCTCCCATTATGATGTCCTGGACGCTTCTTGTTGGCAGCCCATTTTCTATTTTATTGTTAGATAGCATCCAATCACAATCGACGTTTGACCCCACCCAAATTTGACAGTTACACCAATCAAAACTACGGTGGGTGGGATACTCGGGTCTCAGCCAGGGCTCCCGCCTCCGTCTCCAACTAGTACAAAACGCTGCTGCTCGACTCATGACTGGGACAAAGAGGCACGATCACATCACCCCTGTGCTTGCCTGGCTCCCTGTTAGATTTTGAATTGATTTTTAACTTTGTTGCTCCCTTTTAAGGCCGTAAATGATCTTGCTCCTCACTACATATCCGATTTATTGACTTGGTATGTGCCCTCTCGACCACTGAGATCCGCAGATAGGGCCCTGCTGGTTACTCCCACATCGCGGTTAGGGACAAAGGGTGATCAGGCCTTCCCCGTTAGAGCCCGACACTATGGAACCCTGCCCACTGAACTCAGACACACTAAGACACTCTAGCCGCCTAAATCTCTTCTTGAAACGTTCCTTAATGTGAAAGCCTTTGGAAATGTTTGATTTTTTAAAATATTTTTTACAGTCTGAGCCTAAAGTTGACCAGACCTTAACAATAGAGGTGGCAGATTCAAAATGCACCTATGAGTTGTTTTGGAAGGCAGTGACAAAAACGTGTCTTGTCGTTTAGTTATGATGGCTCTTTGGTTTGATTTGCGTTGTGCCACATCCCCTCAGGGTTTTCATTGCGTTATATTTCACTTGCTCAGTTTGTGCATCTTGTCCAGGCGTTCTTCGCTTTGAAAGGGAAGAGGTTGTTTGCCGGTTGGCAGTCACAGGTGGCGAGGCACCAGTTGAGGCTGAACACTCTTTCTTGAATATTCGTGAGTCTGGCACCAACAGGATATCTGATGAACAGGTTGACTGATTTGAAGGCTCAAGTGTCATTTCTTTCTTTCGCACAGGTAGGAAACTCTGGTAATAAAAACACAGGCGGAGACAGTGGCTGTTGGACGTTTATTCATTCGCCTTGAAGTGTCGGCCAATAGAGCCAGCCTGCGATCTCCAGTATTACAAAGGGAATGGTGTGGGAGAGCAGCTCTGGCCTTGGACTTTGCCCCGAGACAACCTGCAGGAGAGGAAGCAGGGCTGGCGGCCATGGCTCGTTCAAATGTTAAATAATGCCACAACAAGAGGCTGCATTGTTCACAGAAGAGAGAGAAATAAAGTTGCGTGTACGTGTTTCAAGGTGGTGGCCGGACTGGGAGTCATTGCTTTAGTGTGTAATAAATAAATGTGGAGGATGCATTCTGCTTTAAAACACTAAAAGTACTGGCTGTTTTGCTGTGTCGTCTCAGTTTATTTGCACCGTTCACTTTTCACTTTATTTGGTTTTTAAAAAGAAAATGTGATTTATTAAAAACATAGCCTGACTCAAAATTATAAAGGACACAACTTGAGTTGTTAGTTTTAAGTGATCTTTGCAACGGGCCACCGGGAACAATCACTGCTGATGATTTTTAAACGTGATGTGATTCTGCATTGACCTCCTGGTTAGAAAAAGGCTTTTTTATAACTTAATCCTGTGTGAATCAAACTTTTGATAATCCCAGTCCTGCATGCATCTTTGTCTCAGTTGCTACATAACAGCATCATGGAAATTCAAATAAAAAATGAACTGGAGTTTATTACAAAATTATAACCATCTCATTGTGGCTAATTACCTGAAGCCCTAACATGATGTAACTGAGCTAAAGACTTACAGTAATTTTATTTGAACATTAAGTCTTGATTTTTCAATTACCCCCTATCAGAATAGCTCACAAGGTTCATTAGGGTTTGAGTTTTGCATTTTCTATCACGGCCCAATGTGCAATGTTGAAATTTATCAGTGAATTTCTTTAAATCTCTACTGAAAACTCATTTTTATTAGCAAATGCTAGTGGCATGGGTGGATGGCAAAGAGATTACATTTTGTTCAGACATTCACGGTCCCTAGAGGATCACCCTACTCATTCCGTTCATTTTCATCTAGCGCAACCGGCAGGACAACATTATCACTTATCCTGTGAAATAACTCAACATCTATTACACTGATTGGCACAGAACTTCGTACAGACATTCATTGTCCCCAGACAACAAACCCTAATGACGTTCGTGATCCCCTGCCTTTTCCCTCTAATGCCGTCATGAGGTTCACATTGGTGGTTTTGAGCGAAATGTCTATTATTCTACAATTTGATTGATTGCCATGAGAGTTGGTACACGCGTTCATATTCCTTTCAGGATGAATTGTAATAACTTTGGTGATCCTCTGACTTAGCCATCATCACTTGTCCCACACTTTGGTTTCTGACCAGATACCTGCAAAACTATTGACCGTCCCATCAGCGTCAACTGTGCTTTTGGTTTAGTGCTAATTAGTGCTAGCATGCTAAGATGGCAACATAGTAATCAGTACTCCTGCTAAATCAGCATGCAGTATTATTATTATGAGCATGTTAGCATATGATGTTAGCATTTAAGCTCAATCACCACTGTGCCTAAGTACAGCCTTACAGAGCTGCCAGCTGCAGACTCTTAATAATCTTGCATTTCAGTAGTAGAAGCAGTAATCTTTGACTGTTCCTAAATAATTTAATACATGTTTATTTATTGAACCACTTTGTCTTTGCATTTTTCAAACTATTACTCTTCCAGCACGGGTTTATTCTTTTATAGTTTTTTACTTTTTCTGACTGAGTAGCACTTGTAACTTTGGTTTTAAAGGTGTTACACAATAATGTTTGTCTTTTAGATTTAGTCCAAGGTAGCACCACCAGAAGGCCTCACACCTAAAGTAGAAACAAATCCTACAATTGTAGATGTGCAGATCACCTCGATGTGAGTCTGATGTGTTCGGCAACATTTTGTTTTTACTCTGGATCAGGTCAATATTAATGGTGTGTCTAATTTTAGCTACCGGGGAGCCTTAGGGAGGGAGGTTACTGGAGTTGTCATTGTCCGTATTTGAGAAACAGAATTTTTTTATAGGATCAAAGCTGTATTTTGTAAGTAGCGCCCCCTGCAGGGCTGTCACCTGCAGCAACGATATGATTGCGTTTTGCCATTTGCCAATGCAAGCCACTGACACAAGTGTAATACATATAAAACTGTGTGCGCGTTTGTATTTGAACTCAAGGAGACTTATTACATAATCGAGACTCTCACGAGTGCCCTATTCAGTTATCATGAGTACTCTCGCCAATTTGTCCTCCATCTGTTTTCTTCTTCTTTTCTTCCCCTTTCTGTTCCCCATTAAACTCTGCACCAACTTGGCTTTTAAGCAGCGGCCATTCCTGACATTTATATCTTTGCCCTAAAGGTCCTATATATTTGTGTGCACATGAGAGGGTCTTTGGCCATAGTTTTTGCAATCATTGTGTGTGTGTGTGTCGTCACTGACAGAATTTATACAGTTGTTAGTCACTTTCTCTCTAGGTGCTCTTTGGACAGTCCAGCAGGTTTTTATGGCTTCTGCTATTGAAAATCTCCACTGAGTCACACTACAGCATGAGTCCCAGAGAGTTCCTTTGGACATACACAGGCAGGACAGACAGAGAGTGAGACAGACAGGACAGTCAGTCAGTTTTGAAAGGTCAGTTTTTGATGACTACTCAGAGTGCAGGGACCCCTCCTGATTGCTTGTGTTATGAGTGTTCTGACATTCAGGTCAAGCCAATATCTGGACAAAATACCAGCTGACGTTTATTCCTCCACTCAGACATTTCTTTTCTGCACAGAGTGGGCTGTGTCCTGACAAGTATTAATGTGGGTTTCTTTCGTCAAGGAGAACGTCTGTTTAAGGACACAACCAACTATTATTTTCATAATCGATTAATCTTCAGATTATCTTTTCGATTAATCAATTCAAAGAATGCGCTTCACAACTTCCCCATGGTGTCATTTTGTTGGTTTTGGTTTTTTTGTTGGACCAACAGTCCAAAACCCAAAGAAATTCAGTTTACAGTGATATATGACAAAGCAAAGCAGCAATTGTGTCAACTCTACCTACTATGTTGTGGATATGTACAGTAGAAGTATGAGTCACAGATAGAAAGACTGTATCTGTACCTTACGAAAAGACATAAATCCGGGTAGATGACAATCTCTGCTAAAAAGCACAAGATAAAACTAGGCTTCTACAAGGAAGCCCCCCCCTTCTGTTTGGATTAATTTGGGACCCAAGTTTTATTTTCACTCAAATTCATACATTCATTCAAGTTGAATTTACTGGGAGGGCTTTTGTCTGCCCATGCAGAGTGACAATGTATGTAATAAATATAAACTTGGAAAGATTCAAGTACACATGTCAGGCTTATTTAAATGACTTCAATGCAGGAACTGTAGCTTAGAGACATCAACTCCACAAAGCCTATATTTGACATGCAAAGCAATTACTGTAGTGATAAACGTGCAAATATGTAAAGTCACTATAAAGTAGCAATTTGAGAGCATGCCATCTGCTTACTTTGGTGCATGTTGAGGAAGGGACATAGTTTTGGGGGGATCATTAAAAAGTTTTCCTAACTTATGAAATCACTTATGAGGAAGTGAAAATGAAGCCCCAAACTGTCTGTTCTCAAACGTCCAAAACATCCATTTGATCCTGCTACTTCCTCGTTTATCTTTGACCCACTGTATCAACTGTGTCTGCAGTTTCACGGAGCAAAGGACACTCAGACGTTTCAGGCGCACTCCCTTCTGGTTTTACGTCACACGAGTAGTTTAGTTGCTTGGATTTAACGTGGGCATTTACCTGGTTGATTGACTTGTTGGACCTGTGAAGCTGTGTCAAGTGGTGTCGCCACATCTGCAGATCCCTGCAATGAAACCGGTGAGTAAGATGTGACCTTAACTGAGAGGAGAGAAATTAGGATTCAGGTAGTTAATAAGCAAAGAAAAAAAAGAACAGAATGGGAAAAATCACCTTTAGGTTGATGGCCCTTATGTTTCCTTCTTCTCTTCTTTATTAGGTTTTCATAGGTTCTATTTTCAGTCAGAGGCCTTGAACTGAGACCGTACTGACATTTAACAGGACAAATGCCCGTTAAATACCATCCAGTGTCATCTGATAATAGGAATCAATATCATGATGAGACACAGAGTCAAATAGCTCTCGGCAAGGTCCAGAAAGCTTCTTTCTTTCTGTCTCCTCCTTCCTTTCCTTTGTTTCTTTTTTCTTTTCAAAATCGTTTTTCTTCTTTGATGTTTATCACCTGTGCTTCTTTCTCCCCCATTTACTGCTTCTCGTTTTTCCTTGTTATTTCTCTTACTCACTCTGTCCCTTGTTTTTTTTTGCCACTCTCTTCACCATTACGACACACGTCAATGATTCAAGGCATCATCCCAAGTCGTGGATCGATACCTTAATGAACCTGGAACAGCAGTTTAGGTGGAGTATGCAAATGAAAATTGCCAAAAAGCCTTGGTGGATTTCATCAGTGGAGAGTAAATAGACTTAGATCTTAGCTGCACAGCGTTCTTGCATGTGTACCCAGAGACCACAGGAAGTTCATTATTATCAGTTTATCAAATTGGGCGTAGCGCTCTGACTGCTGCATTAGCTGAGCCCTCTTGTTTGTAGAAGCAATTCTGAAACAGTCATACGAACGAACAGGAGCTTACTGAAGCTAAATACAAGACAAGAACTAAAGGAAAGGCATCCATCTTGCTATTGAGAGCCCCAAGACTGCCATCAAACTCAAATTAGCATTGAAATTAAATTGGTAAATTCATCAAGAGGTACAGAAGTGTGTGTCCTCGTCTCGTGGGCGCTGGAGAACGTCGTCTTCTCTGCCAGAATGACATCGGTTCTCCCTCGCCCACCCTGAGTCACATGGGCCCCACTCTCTCACCGTGAAGTATCACCCCGCCGGGAGACGGACGCAGTTGGCAGCCGGACTGCCCCTCACCAACAGGCGAGCAAATGTGATTACCGATGTCAAATAAAACCAAACAGTCACGGCACTGTGCCTGCACTTGGAAGGAAACTCAAGAGCAAGTCTGTCTAGATGTCTAAAGGCTAATTTCTGTGGCTCCTTAAAACACAGCGAAGGGGAAAGTTACGAGCGTTGAGGGTTTGTTTGGAGAGGCTCTCGGGAACACAGGAGCAGGCGGATAATTCGTTTGAATTGAGCAGAAGGGAGGAATTCAAGGTTGGAAGACAGCTGGTGTGAAGATAGGAGCTGGCAAGGACGATCTTTAACACCCCTCGCGGAGGCAGAGTGGAGTGACGATTTAAATCAGTGTGTCCTAAACTAGGAACAAGGCATTTACCCCCTAACCCTGAATGATATTTAGCAAAGTTAAACCGTTTGCCTTTAGGTGTAACGAAGCAGGGGAATTCATGTAGTATTTCAAGGTTTCAGATCCTTCTCTGTGGTTCTGTTTTCAGATATTAACTTATAAACTGTGCTGAATCACAGGACATTTTAAATAATCCAAATTTATCTTAAATTATAGTCCATTTACACGCTTTTTCCAGTCTTTCCACTAGATCTCACACCGACTGAGTGTGAGAAAACGCCATTCAAGAAGCGGGTAATGGAAAAAAACAGTCAAAAATATTGCCAGTGAACCTTCGCAGAATATGTTCATTACGCGGATGTCTTCGAAAAAAAACGTTGCCACTGAAGAATTTGAGTATCATTCATGTTTCTTTCATGCGTTTAAAAGTTAATTTAATTATCGGCAGAAACAGTTTGCGGCGGAGCTCAGGTGTGTTCGCCTTCTGCTGCGTCCCTGCTCCTGGCCCAGAGAACGGTTGCCCGGTGGGGCCTCCACAGGACAGGTTCACACTGTGGGCACTGTTATGCCTGTCAGAGCTCCTGGTTGAGTTCATTGGCCCCTGACAGGGCCCCGGCCCAGGTCACCTCTCTCAACAGTGTGTTCTGTACTGGGGCTTAATGGGCCTCAGTAGAAGTGAGTCTGTGTGCATCCTTCATTATTTGCAGAATCCAGCTTTTGTTTTTCTCCTTTAGGCTAATGATCTATTTGACATTTTGATGGCTAACAAATTACTTAAAGTGCATGAACTGTGTTTCATTTACATATCAGAGCTATTTCCAGATTAAATTAATGCTGAATCAGTTTCATAAGAAGTGCTGGTGCTAATGTATGTTAGGAAACTTTTTGCGTGACATCTTAAGGCCTTGCTTCCGCCACTTGTTTGCCCACTGCACACCACTTAAAAAATGCATGGGAGTGGGGGAGTGCAGAGAAAATTAAGAAAGGAAGCATTTCCATGGCCTAAATGTCATTTGACTCATCTCATTAATGCAGTTTGACACCCGTTGCACATGAAAGCACCAGAGCTGTGCCATGTCTTGGTCATGCTGTTTGACTCTGAAGCATTAGAACTATAGGACTCCCCGCTGGTGAGGGGGAATGTAAAACGATACAATCGGCTCGGCAGGTTGCTGCTTTATGAAAGATGAAAAGCAGGGTAACTGAAATCTGATTGACAGTAACAAAAAGAGGATAGATATGGACGAATAGATGATGATAGACAGTTGGATGTTGGAGGATGTCCATCTTTCTTAGAATAAAAAATCAAAGGAATAGTAAAAATCCTTATTCAGAAAATTGGAAACAGAATAAATATATTAATGGAAAAAAGTCCCTTCACTTTTTCCACACAGCATTTTTATTGATTTCTAATTGCAAGTAATGTAGTATTAAGTAATGTAATTACATCCTGTATCTTTTGCCAATAACAGAAGGCACAGTATTTCATATTCATCTGTGACATTGTTCACACTCTCAACCTCAAATGAACTGGAGGAACCTCAGATTAAACTATTTTAACTGAAGTTCTGTAAAGAGTTCCTTTAGGTTTCCTACCTGGGATGACAGGGTTCCACCCAAAACATTTTGTTTTAAAAGTGCCTCTTCCTGTATCCAACTATTATTTAATGCCTTGGTTGCCAAAATAATAATCATTTAAAACAATAACATAATTTAAAAACTACCGCTATTTATCTTTTTTCATTCATTTTAAAACAGTGCTCTACCGATATAGCATTGCACTCCTGTTACACTGTTGGACTCAGAGATATCGTGGTTTTTTTTATTTCACACATTCTTCTTTCCTGTCAAAACCTGGTGCCTACTGTACATTACCCACAATACAACTCGACCGCCAATAGTTCATTTAGGGATTCAAGTGTGTTACGCTAGTGGCAGCTAATGTAATCTGCCTTTAGTCTGCAGCAGAGGTCTGGTGAGCTCACTTTTGAACTCCACACCCCCAGATGCTTTTCATTTTCAAACTTACGTCCTCAAGTCTTCAAACTTAACACTTGAGGACATTTATTAGGCTTCACACAGCCATGAAAGCCTTTATAAGTACTGTAAACGGACCTTGATGTGTAAATTCGCTGGAGTTCCCCTTTAATTGGACCCACTGAGCAAAAGTTTTTTTCTTTTGTTTTCCTAAATGAAAGGTCGGTTCTCAAATTCACATTCTTCGCTGACTAAAAGTGCTTAATTAAATTACACTAAAATGTTAAATGAACCTAATTTGGACCTAACTGAAATCTTACTGACATTGCAGTGTTTGGCTTGACATCAAATCTATAAACACATATAGACATAACAGATATATGATTTTGGTATCGCTATTTGGTATTTCTGGCTTCCGTTTGTAGTGCGTTTGTAGTCAGAGTAGTTTTGACCAATCGCATTTGAACGGGCTAAATTGTCGTCAGACGATAGCCGATGGGTTCTGAGATTGGGCTTGAAACTAAGTGGGTATGTTTCACCTCCTGGTTAATCATTACCTGTGCCTGACTCTTGACAGGCTGAAGAATGACATTCAGATCTTCAGAGCCGTGGAGTACTGACCACAGGTGCTCACGTCTCCTCACACTGAAGGACAAAGTCATTATCATTAGACTGAGGTTGGCAAGAGCAGGTAACATATTGTATTATCCTCAAATCCAAACAACAAAAAGGATTTATTGTTTCTCTAAGAATGTTTTTCTTTTGTTACTTGACAACAATAGCTGAAACAGGAATTAGAGGGAGTTGCCCAATAAAACTCCTCAGTAAAAACCTGATATTATGTTGTTTTAATTTTACGCTTCAGGGCAGGGTGATCCTCCACTACCAGATCACTTGTAAGGAAACAGGGATGCAGTAAGTGTACACATAATGTACATATCTAAACCACTGCGCATGTTAGAATTTGACTACTAATGTGATTTTGTTCGGGATGAATCTGCTCGTATAGCTGAAATGTCCTGCTGACATATGTCAAAACACAAACAAGCTGTTATTCCTGTCCATTTGATAGATGTTAAAGATGACAAAAGCCAAACTTAAAGGACATATTTCAAACTAAAATAAACCTGTATCATAGTCAAGCATGCTCATTTAGATTGTCCACAGCCCAATAACGTTTACTGTTCATTCCACAGTGCAGTACGATGTCTCTTACCATTCATTTAGTGGCAGGTTTCAGACATTCTAACCCTCTGATTGTGGTCCTATGAGTGAGAACACTGTGTGATATCAGTTGTGACCCAGAGCTCCTGATTCGTGAAGCGCTTCTCTCTCGTGTTGGTTCGTGCATTCTTATGTGATTGGATGATAAGTCTCTCAGGAAAGATGTTTGATCTCTCTATATTTAACACAAATCCTAATCGGAGAAATTCACAAGAAGTCTTGAAAAGGATTTTTTTATTTATTTTTTTTTTATCTCCGTCCTGTACTTCCACCCAGTAGTCTCTCCAAAAGACATGTAATGTTTAAGATTGTGTCTGTTTGTTTGTGTGTTTTTCAGCAGAATATCTCAAAAACCCATTAACAGATTCCTTTCGCTTATTGTGGAGTTTGTTCTAAGGAAGAGGGTGCCACGTGTCAGGCAGATTGTAAAGCCCTCCGAGTCAAATTGTGATTTCTCGCTACAAATAAAATGGACTACATTTGGTGGAAAATCTGGTACATACTGTATTTCTCATGATTCAAAGAGTACATGTTAATGTATTTCCAGATTCAGATAAAAAATAAAAATTAAACATTAAAATTCCTTGTGATTAAAACTACAAATCTGGAGGATTGTGCAGCCTTGGTGGAGGTATGCACTCGCTAGGTTTGTGTGCGGTCTGCCATTAACATAATCTGCTAATTAGTTCCTGTCCATCTGAAGTGTTTGTGTTCCTGTGTAAATGCTTTAGGCCGCTGAGAGCAAAAAGTTCCTATTCTCAATACATGTGAATATTATCATAATGAAAAACCTCACAGATTTCTTTTTTATTTTGCCTTTGTGAGTGCTTTTGTACTTCAATTTTTGGGTGGACCGATTTGAGTTTCATACCTTGATAACACCTCAAAGGGCTTTTTAAGGACCAAGACATGGCATTGCAACTAACTTTTATTTTTAATCTTAATTAATCCGCTGATTATTTTGGAAAGTGGGGGGGGGGGCAGCACCCGCCCGGGACAGCAGCTGGGTCTGTCTGTCCGCCAGCTCGTGGAGCACCTCCAGCTGCCGCCTATTCACCGCCGATTACTCCCGGTGCATAGCCACGATCTCCCGCAGGACCGTCGCGGGCTAAAGAGGTTGTGGGTCCGTCATATTTCCCCGGGCCTGAAGCCAAGACTGCGGCTACTCGTGGGGCTCCTCGGCCTCCAGACCTGTAGACACCGCGGTGCGTTTCACAGGAAACGGGACTTTATTTGCTCACACACACACACACTTTTCCACACTCGATGAAACGCACACAATCCGCGTTTCTGGCTTCCCCGACCGGTTTACGACGTCAGAGGTGTCTCTCCTTCTTCTAGTAACCCTTTTCCCAAGATATTAAGTCTCTCTGGCAGCCTGAGGCCCAGCACACTACTGCATATAGAGGGGAGAGCACAATTAGACAGTGAGTCTGAGCTGTGCCACCAGCTCTCCCTGACACCGCTCACCTGAGCCCCACCCCTCCCTCTCTGCAGCTGACTGCTTAACCACGCCCACCTCCACACCCCTCATTGGTCAAGCTGCAACCAGAGAAAAGGCGACGTGTTTCATGATGGATTACTTAAACATGAAGGCAATTATCTGAATTGTTGCTGATTTACTTTCTGTCTACTAATGAGTGAATCAGCTAATTGCCTCAGCTCCACTCGGTTTTAGGGTTAAAGTTAGGATAAGACATCTTTTTGTGGCTGTCAGGGTTATGGTCCTCACAAGCAGTCTCATATAAAGTACTTGAAAGCAATACTTTGGTAGAAGTTAAAGTCACCTTTTAGAATATCACTTGAGTAAAAGTCTTAAAGTATCTGTTATTTACTGTACTTAAGTGTCAAAAGTAATTTTCTGATACTTAATTATTGGAATTAAAAGTAAAAAACAACAACAAAGTGGGCGGTTAGATCGTGTTTCGTTATTATGGACATGTCTTCGAGAGTTAAACATGTGCATAAAGGTAAATCAGCAACGTTAGCCAGATATCTGAACAGGCTTATGATAACTACCGTTGACTGACATTGACATTGTTAACGCTGACACCTCGATGTGCTTCTTCACCAACCCGTTAACCGAGTTCATCACTATCGTCGTCCTTGGCGGCATGACGGTATCAGTTGTGCTTCCTCCTCTTGTTCTTTAGTTTTGGCGCTTGGCAACAAACAAGATTCTGATTCTATTTTGTAGTAACAAGTAGCGGAGACGCTGAGGGGAAATGTGTCGGGGCTAAAAGTATACATTTTATTTAGGAAATCTGGTGGCGTAAAAGTGAAAGCTGCCAGAAATAAAAAACAACGAAGTAAAGTACAGATATGTGAAAATTCTACTTAAGTACGAAGCACGAAGTATTTGTACTGCGTTACATTACAACAATGCTCACAAGCATGGAACTAGTATGAGTGTGTGTGTGTGTGTGTGTGTGTGTGACCCGGAAAGCACAAACCTCAGGCTGGTCAGTTACAGCCTGGCATGACGCCATCCGTTCCCTAAAACCATTAGGTTGCATTGTGTGTGAGTGCCATATTCACTTTGAAGAGACAAAACACACAATAACTAGACTGTTTTAAATTGCTTACTACTGCTTTTAGAGTATTAGTCCTAAATGTCTCTATTTTTAGATTCTGATTATTGTGTACTCATATTGTAGTTTATTTTAATAATACGTACTTTTGCTGCAACACAAGGGCTGAACGCCTCCTCAAGGATCACTAAACTTGCATCTCGCTTTGCCTTAACACGTTTTTATGTTTACCCAAATCTACAGTCTGAGCAGGCCTGCCTGGTAATAAGAGCAGGACACCAGTGTGTACTTGAACTAAAGAGATTACCACAGAGTGTATCATCCAATAGAAACAATTTTGTTATGTTATCCAATCCTGGGTCACTGTAAATAACCCAGAAATAAATCTCTACTGTACTATGCTGCTTCCATCTACCTACGTCTTTCTAAAGTAATTATACGTCACTGAGCCTAAAATTCAGTTGCTCTTTCTGCTTTTTGCAGCAGCAGTAGGGTAAAAATGTGACGTTGCCTTAAATAAAGTTAAGGAGCTTAACTGGTTTTCTGTACTGGAGTCAATAAATAGAATGGTTGTAATTCACTGCATTAAAGAAGACACTGTTTTGACCTCACGGCAGGCTAAAGGTAGACTCAATCAAAGGTCCAGTGTGTAACATTTAGCCTCTAATATTTCTGAGTATGTTTTAATTAGTGTATAATTGCCTGAAAACAAGAATCGTTGTGCTTTCATCACCTTAGAACGAGCCGCTTCATGTTGCAGCGCCATGTTCCTACAGTAGCCCAGAACAGACAAAACCAATCACTGCCCGCGTTGAGCCAAAACGCCACAGAAAAATGTACATCTCCAGTTAAAGGTCCAGCGTGTAGGATTTAGTGGCATCTAAGGGTGAAATTGCAGTTTTGGACCGTTTGAATACTCCCCCTCTTCTCTTCCAAACGGCCCAGTCTAGAGAGTAAAGAGAGCCATTTAAACGTGTTATATTTTGCCCATTTGTTTCTCTTTTGCACACAACTTACTGTGGATCTTCATGTCTTTGCGTCACTTATCCGTGTCGTGTTTGACGTTAACACATCTTGACAAACGTATAATGGCTCGGGATTAACGCGCAACAACCGCTCTGCAGTGGCGAGGAATCAGCTGGTTAATGAGAGCAGAGATGCGACAGAAACGCGCAGTGAAGAAGTGATTTGTGGCTCTACAAAGCGGTGCAATAATTGTCGGTTGCAGTTTGCCTTAAAACATACTACAAAACGAACACTTTGAGAGCCAGAATTTCTCGTAGCGTGTGAAGTAATAGGTCAGTCATGCACAGTGCTGTATGTGCACCAATCTTTGTAATGTTTGTCATGGTATATGCTTTTCAGAATGTATAATACTAAGTGTGTATACATATTGGAAGTACTGTACATTTAAAGTATATACACACTTTTAGCATGCTTTTATAATAAAGCCACTGACACTTGTGTTTATATTCTCTAAAGAAAGCATGAAGATGAAGAAGAAGTGTAAAAAAGTGCTGATATACTTAATTTAACATACTGCTACTGTAAGGAGGGAATGTGGGTCTGTACATGCTACCAAACTATGATACTCTTTCATAGATATAGTATTTTTACGCCACCCTGATGGTTTCACAGCTATACATATGCAGTGTGTTGCACAGATAGAAGAGTTAACTTAACTTCTTTTTTTCTGGTGCTCAGTTTATTACCTCAAGGAGGCTGCTGTGCTGACAGCACACAGGAGCTTAGTTTCGAGGCTTAGCCCCACCTTGACTGGAAACCTTTGGCTGAACCTCAGGAGACCTGAACCAGCTCTACCACGAAGTTTAACAAACACGGACGAGCCCTCCACCCCCACGAGGCTCCAGTCAGTCAGTCTGTCTGGAGTTTTCTGCTGATCTTGATGTGTCCTGTCGCTGTCACATTTTACGTCTCCCAATATGTTGCTTGTTTGCTCATTTTGTACTTACTGGCATTTTTTTTGTGATCATCTGTAATTCACTATTTTCTTCTGTGTACTTTGTCCTAGCCTGGTCTGATCATTCTCTAAATGTAAGAAACCTAAAAAAACCCCAAAAAAAACGGTTAGAGGTGTTCTCCTATAGCAATCAGGCTTTTGCATTTTTTCCCCTTTCTCAGCTCAAACTCCTGTACTGGGAGAACAGGAACATTCATCGCTTTGACTTGTTGGCAGAACAGGACCAGCAGCCATAGTGAGGTGTTCAGGTGCTGCATCGTCTAGGGAGTAAAATGGGCAATCTCATTACAAAAACACCTGTGGGTAATATATGTATATATATATATATATATATATAAAAGCCTGCTAATATTTCAACATGCCAACAACCAGCAGAAATGTAACATGAATTTAAATTTTAGGTTGGTAGCCTTTTAGCTTGCCAACCAACTTTCCTATGTTAGTGCTCATATTCCAAAAGTCACTCTTTACAATTAACTTCTGGAATCAGTGATCCACACTCCTCAACAATCAGACAATGGGTCCTTTTTGTTCACGAGGTCCGTTAAGACCACAGCGCCAGGCTGTGCTGCCATTTTGACGTAGCGGCAAGAGTGTTGAAATTGCAGGTCATGGGGTGCTTTTGGGCCTAGAAGGACTTTTTTTCCGATCAAGAATTGACTGAGCGTCACCCATTGAACATTTACCCCTGGAATTATCACAATTTTGAGCCATTATGTCCATTACAATTTAAAAAGGTAACACACGGTTCTATCATTATCTTGTTTTTGTGCCATCTGTGCATACTGGGAGTCAGCAGGCTCAACCAGACAAGGACTTTAGTGCTCGTGCTCAAGCTCCATGGGCCCAAAATGCAAGAAACATTTGTTGGCATATTTCTCTAAAATAACATACCGTAAATTCTCATGATGATGAGATGATGATCTTGTAGAATGTGATACGTTGCTGTTGATAAACCAACTCAGCTGTATATAAAGTAGTTAAAATGAGCTCCACTTAAAATAGCCTAAAACTGAAGGTCCCTCAAATAGGTTTTGGAGCTGCGGAGCTGGAAGCCGCGGGTTGAGTAATCAGAGCGAGCAGATGAATAATCGCATTTTCTCTTGTGATTGTTTGATCGAAAAAAATAAAGTAATAAAGTCGACTGCTCTGGACCAACAGCTGCGAAGACTAGAAGACGCCGTAGTAACGTTGCATGAACAGGGACTTTTTATTTCGTTTTTCTGTACTAGCAAACACAACCCACAGCCTTTCACTAACTATTATACTGCAACCTGAACTCATCTACTTTATGACTAACTAAACTAGCCCTCACCAGCGAACAGCAGAAACACTGAAAACTCGAATATGACGGTACGGTCATCCGCTATATCGCACATGAATTAAATATTTGAAAATATCGAATATATTCGTGCTATTGCCCAGCCCTAACTGGCAGTAAATATGGGCTTACAACAAGAGCAGAACCAATAAATAGCACAGATGAAAACTGATTAAGTGCATCAACGAATATTCTCTCAAACTCTTCCTCAGGTTGAACTGAAACCAAACTGAATAGTTTACAAAAGCAACATAACCAATAAAAAAATGTGGCCTGCTATTTAGTGAACTCCTTGCAGCCTCATTAAAGATCCAGTATGTAACATTTAGGAGTAGCTATTGGCAGAAAGGGAATATAATATAAGTGTTCGTTAGTGATTGTTGTGTTTTAGTTACCTTACAATGGACCGTTTTTATCTACAGAGGGAGCGTGTTGCGCCGCCATGTTTCCACAGTAGCCCAGAACAGACAAACCAGTCACTGGCTCTAGACTGGGCCTTTCGTGTTTTTACAAATTTCAACTTTCGAGTGTAGAGCTTCTCCTGCACACTTGGAAGGAGAGGGTGAGGTGAGCGGTATTTTAAATGTTTGCAAACTGCAGTTTCACCGCGAGATGCCACCAAATCCCACACACTGGACCTTTAAGGAAAGCAGGACACAACTATTGATGCGCACATGTCGCTTGGATCCCCTTCTCCCTGCATACGGCTTTTAAAAAGGCCAGACAATTAAGAGGTAGAGCTGACTGGGGTTAATGTACTCCCAGGATGGGAATGTCGCATCAACACAGGAACATGACAGGACGCCACGACTCCATCTAGACACTTCTCCAAAACTGAGGGGCAGCTGGTGGCTGAACTTTAAATATTTTATGAGATTCAGTCAGGAATGTTCTGTCAGCTGCTCTCTTAATGGCTACAGGGAGACCCAGACACAGAGTAAACAGATGTTAGCTCCATTAGGACAAACATAACAATTGATACGTTCTCATATTATCCTTTTAAATTTTTTACAGGGCTGTAATATTAAACTGTCATGATGCACTTTTGATACCCTGCAATTCAGTCTCCCATTCATGTTGCTATGAATAAACCTCTTAACAGAATATTTCTGTCCACTTGCGATGTCCCGCCCACTGCTTGAACAGCTTGCCAGCTATAAACCGATGTGACTCCTCTGCCCGTGCATGTTGCCATGGCTTCTGTTGGTATCTAGGATGTATCCATAACGCTGTGCAAGTCCAAACGTTAGGGTGTTTCCACGCCACAGCAGCACTGACAAAAAGAAGCCAAGCATCTTAACAGTGTGTCTCATTATCGGAGTATGAGCTTACCTGGGCTTTCATAACTCAGCTGTTATGTTTTCATGCGTCGACCCAAAATCAGTTTGGCTGAGTCACCAGATAAAGAAAGTGTCAGTGCCGGAAAATGCCGCAATTTGCTGTGTCACGTCCGTCTTTCTTTCTCTTTTTCCTTTTGTACGCATTGCCTTTCTCTTTCTTTCACTTTGCTCTGTCGGTTTCTCACTCGGTCATCAATTTCCTTGCATTTTTCCTTTCCTCCTCTCCGTGTGACTGGATGAGAGCTGACAGACTCCAGTAAACCCTCTCAGCGGCCTCGCCCATTAGCTCTGTCATGCATTCACCTCCCCGACTATTATAGAACAGAGTCGGCAGGCCCGCCGTGACCTGAAGATAGTGCCGAGGAGATTTCAGACTGGTGGCAAATCAGTTTGTGATGATATAATAATCTGTTCTGGATTAACGAATGCTTGGTTACACCCGTGACATGACATGCGTGGTACATGTATAGGAGGGAGGTCAGTATGCACTTGAAATGTGTCGCCATGGAAGCAGATGTTTTTTTTTTCTGTGCATTCATGTTCTTGGTGATTACATTTTTTCTCATTTGAAGGGGAAAAGGTGCCCCAATTTAGTTCATAGGTAGGACAATAGCAGCATAAAAAAATAGAAGAAAATGTCATTACCAAAACAATCAATGTACAGGAGTTTGTGAGACAAAAGAACAGATTACGTGATGACATAAGCACATACTGGTGCATTTTTCCCACTTTTCCTTTACATACTGCAGGTCATGGCACCAGTGTAGCAGAGCACCTTTCTCATTTGAAGGTGGGACAAGTCTGTCCAATTCAGTGTGTAGGTACGCGACATTGAACGTAAATGTAATTACACGATGCAATCATGGTGCAATTCTCCAGTTTCAGCCATTTCTTGCTGTTGGACGACTGGGGTTGTTCTAAATATATATTTTTGGAAAAATGCACCAGACCAGGGCATGCATAGATCTTCATGCACTAGCCCCTTGCTATTAAACCTAGATATAGCTACACTCAGTCAATAATATTTATTTTATTTTAAATTTCCAGGAATGCCACATAATAAAAGCCTTACGACTTATTTTAAGACCATAACCTTGGATAATGGTATCTTCTGGCTTTTTTTTAATGGCTGGCAGGTGTCCATCATTTCTTGTAATGGACAGTATAACCAGACATCTCGTGCTTGACGTGCTTGTTTGCTGTTACTTTCTTCAGTTACAAGTAGGTTAAGGGATTACAATTAGACAATCAGTAATTCCATTACAGCTACTAATTACTTTGACATTTTTGGGGGGGGGCTTGTTTGCTGTCTTACCAGGAGTTGGATTGAAGAATTTATTTTAATTTAGTCTCTGTGCACTTAGTGGAAGGACTGGTTTGACATATTGGCTTGGCACAGCTAGCCTCTGCTAAAAGCGAGGAAATAATTCTGTTAATTCCAAACGTGTGCAGGGAGCCAAATTTTACGTTTAGATCCAGTCCCATTAGTGGGGTAACAGGTGGGGCCATAAAGAGTGTATGTGTTTGTGTGTGAGAGACTTTGCCAGTGCATTTATTTATTGGATTACTTTGGTATTGGTTGTATAATTCAGGCACTTAAGAAATAGTTATCCCATTGTCTAGCATTCATTTAAATTACTGTACATCAGAGGTTTCTTAGGGTCACACGTCATTCTGAAGGTAAAGCTTTATTTCTCGAGCACATTTCATACACACTGAAGACATTTTCATATGTATAAGTAAAAATGACTGTAGAGTGTAGTTTAAAGACATATTGTAGGGTTAATACAGTCTTTTCATTCATATTTAGTACAAAAGGTTTGCAAAATAAATCTCTAAAATCTCAAACTGCACATGATGTTCTTTCTCATGCCCAGGCATTAAACACACGCGTTTAATTTTCTCTGACTCAAGATAAATTTAATATACGATGCCATGGATTTAATATGCTTTGCTTGATTTGCTTTTAATCTGTAAATATGTAGATATCAGAGCTTAACCCTCTATGATAAAAAATGTAGGCAAGCTTAAAGTGTGTATCTGTGTGTGTGTGCTTTTTCTTCTCATGTGAATGGAGCATGTGCCATTTGGACGCTTCTATCCAAAGCAACTCGCAATATATTATGAATCCATATCCGTAACAAACATGCATGCTTGTTTGGGGATTTGGATGAATTTGCATGTGCTTTTGTATGAGGACTTTAGTATGAATAAATATGAGACGAGGTCTACCAGCAGACCTGCACACTCTGTACACTGTGTACATATATTCCTGTGACACTCAATTAAGGCCATCTCCTTTATTCTTAGTGTGCAGTTTATGTATCTAAGGATAAATCTTCCTGGCAGGCACATATATAGACTTTTACATAACGATTCTTCATTGGGAGACTTTCATGAGTTATTGTGCTCAGACAGTCTAAACAGCTGGCCTTTGACCTGTTACTGTATCTCCAGCAAACTGGCTGTCATATCTTCATATTCGCAAGGTGAACCTTTTTTATGAAGGTCTGATTTTTTTAATCCTCATCTTTAATCCTTAATCCTCATCATTTCCGCTCTGTCGTTTTCTAGAATGCACTGTTTCTCGAGGTCAAAAGGAGGGAGTCCTTGATACCAGCTATAGCACAAGTTGTGAGCATGAGGAAATAAAGTGTGATATCGTCTGGTAAAAGTGGGGTCTTATTCAAGGACTAGAAATTTACATATTCAAAACAGAAAAGTTCTCTTTGAATAGAGTCAGTATAAATCTTATGCTACAGAGTGCTGTTACATAGTATTGCATTGTGGGTTGTTTGTAGCATGTTGCGAGGCTAACTGGTTTCTACCTGTCTGTCTAAATGTGTGTGTGTTTTTTTTTTTTTGTGTATCCTTGAGGTCTAGTAAAGGTGTTGAAGGCACCTGCATTGTTGACATCCATGTATGCTTGCTAGCAGGCTTTCCCCCCCCTGACTTTTAGCTGGTGCATTGCTAGTTCGTAGCACACTACCAAATGTCAATCAGTGGAACCTAAATCCTCTGGTCTATCGCATTCCCTTGACTCTTAGGGTGCTTTCACACCTCTAGTTCGGTTCATTTGGTCCGAACCGAGGGCAAACAATTAAACACTGTAGCATTTTTCAGCTTTTTTGGTTCCTTTTCACACCACACTGATTTCTTTGGTCCGAACCAGCTGCAGTCACATGACAACATCCACATCACTCATTGGCCATGTAGTATTTCCTAAACTGCTTTTCGATTGGTCAGAATTTAGAGAGGAGAAGCCAGCAAACAACACGGAGACAACGCAACTATGGAGAGACGACTGCGCAGGCTGGTTTTGGTCCCTGGCCATAATCTATTACATTGGTTGTATCCACCACAATATGCAAACAATACATTTCTGTAATGAAGCGCAGATGCGGCTTGAAAATAACGTTCTGATGCAAACGGCGAGCGCCCGTCACTCCTCACTTCAAGCGGAGGCGTGCATGAATTCTTCTTGTACGATTGCTGCTTTCACACCTGACCAAACGAACCGCACCAAAGGGGCAAACGAACTCTAGTACGATTCAACCGAACTAAAAGAGGCAGGTGTGAAAGCACCCTTAAAAACATTGCTCCATGGTGTAAGTTGTGTTCAAAAACTCCACCTTGACAAACAACCCATTTTATGTTTGACATGTACAAATCGAAAACATGCAAAGCATATTGCAATGTCTTCGCCGCAGAATTTAACTGGACAGCGTCATCTGTCAAGTGGCCAGGAAGGAATACATTGTCACCACATGCCATGTTAGCAGAAGTTGATGCCAAGAAGACAACGTGGCTTCAAGGAAAATAGCAGCAATTTTGTTTTTTTGGCAGCACCATTTGCTATTTTGAGACAATGAGGTGGCTAAGTCATTATGCCAAGGTGATTGTTTGGTATCTTAAGATAACTGGTTAGTAACCATGACTGTGCCTAGTTTCTGTTTGGAGATTCTAACTTTCAAGGGGTGCTAGCAGTCGGTCTTGTCCACTTGATGAACTGGTTCTGACAGCTGCCCATATGGCTGAAGCAGAAATAATGTTTTTTGTTATTCAGGGGGTAAATCTGCAGATCAATGATCCACCTTGGTTTCTTCCTGACCCCTCTGTCAGGCCGACCTTCACTGTCCATCCTCTTAATGGCCAATTTACATTCACTCAACAGTCAAGCCTTGATCCATCACGGTTCTCGTTTTCTGAACAAGTGAAATGAAGTATGAATAAAAATGTATTTTAAAAAGTTATATCGTGCCACGATGCATCATTTCCTCTTACTACCCAGGATTGTCTCCACTTCAGGAATGTGTCCATGTTTTACAAAACAAAATTTAAATTATGAATTAATGCTGAAACTCAGCTCAGAGTAATTATTTTTACTTGAAAACTAAAAGCCCTGACATTGCACTTTTTGTACAAATCAACAGCGGAAATCGTTTTTTTCCAAAATCAAGTTTGAGATATAAAAGAATAGAATATAAAATAGATGATTCCAAAATTAACACACAGCTTATTTAGTTATATAAAATGCCCAAAACTTCCCAGATGCCTTTAACATAAATTAGATTAAAAATACTATTAGAATTACAAACTCTTCACCATTCACACTTGGATTGTTCTTACACTTCACCGGGTGGTAACATTACTTCCACTTCATATCTTACAGCATTTATACCTGTGTGGTTATTACAGTGAAGTATTGCAGCAAATAAAAAGTAGGATAAGTTGACTCCCAACTGCTGAATTGTTTATTTATTGAATTACTTACCTAACTTTTCTAAACCAGGAGATCTCTGATAGCTGATCAACCTTCAGTTGACATAAATTAGTTTTACTTGATACCATATATGAATGTCCACTGTAAAGTTTTATGCCAGTAAGTAAACGAAATCCAAGATTATTGCCTCAAAAATCTGATGAAACACACAGTGCAGGTCAATTGGCAGTGGACTTCAAATGTCAAAGAAAATTGTTCCATTTGCATAGTTCTGATTTGATTTAATAAGTTTATGTTAATGTAATCTGCTGAATCTGTTGACTGCATGGATTGTTTTGTATTTGTAATTAAAAGTTCAGCCTATAATAATATAAATGATTGTGTCAATTGGTTAATTGTGATCTTCTGTCTGCAGGGACTCTCTGCATTTATGGTTACATGAATGTCAGCGCTGCAGGCCAGATGCCGGTGATGGAGGAGCTTGTCAGTGAGAGGTGAGAATTAATCAACTTTAATGTAGAATAATCACTGATTGAACACTTCCTGATAATACACAACAGATAAAAACCTTTCACAAAGTTTCTCAAAATGGATAACTCGATCAAATGCAAACATATACAGTAGAATTAAGATCTGGTGACTGTGGTGACGTCACTTGCATCAAATTAATTCAGTGAGCGATTGTGACCTGTGTGGAAGCATCTGCATTGGTTCAAGCTTCTCTTACGCTTGTCAGCCATAGGTGTATGTTAAGCCCGAACACACGTAGCAAAATAAATGAGTACAACTGACCGACTGTGTGCACTATTCCTAGTTTCTTCTCAGTTTACAAAGTCAGCCCTGAACATCAGTACAAAATAATGATGAAATGCATTTTCTGACATCATCTGTCAGTTTTTGTGTGTCTGGATTGTTCATGTACTCATCCACACAAAAACTCTTTATCTGGAAAGATAGTCAACATGAATGCTGCATTGCGTAATAAACCAGTTTCAAAGCAGATCAAAAATGAATTGACTGCCCTGGTTCCTTCTTCAAGGGCTTTCTCATCTTCAGACTTTTGGTTCAGCTGAGGAAACAATAGACAGTGTGGGATTTCTAATGCACCGCTCACTGCCTCTGTGGTTGTCTTGCCCTCAGGCTTGTTGCTTTGATTAAAGCAGGGAACCTGCAGGGGGGTTTGTAGGTTTTTTTTCCACCGCTTTGGAATGTAAAGAGTCATTTCATAGCTTCCTCCGCTTGGCTAACATCTTTCAGCCCCGAGAAAGAGCGAAAGATTTGAATTCTTCTTAAATGACCACTGTGAAAGTACAGTTGGACCACTTTTTCTCTGTCTGCTTGCGTTGACTCGCAGACACACCGACTGATAAGAAGAGAAAAAGATGCATAGTGTTTATTTGCATCGCCATTCGCACCTTGGCAACAGTAAGCCTCTTTCTAAAGTAACTGCGAAAGAGATACCGTGAGAGCTGGAGCCCAGTAGGAGAGCACAAACATCCCCAACTAGTACATTACAGAGTATTTGCAGTGCAAAGTGCCTTCCTGCAGAGAATTTAAATTTTTTAGTAGCCAACGTGTCTCCTAATGCATAACCCAGTTCTTCTGCCTTTGAATGGTTTTGATTGGTGAAGATTGTTTAGCAACGCTTTCTGCTATGAAATAATGTTGCATAGTAATGTGCAGATGGTGTAGAGTCATTTCTAGTATGATATATATCTAAATCACATCCATTTTATTTGCACCTTTTATTGCCAAGTTCATTGCACCACATGTACACGAATGGAAAGTGGATTCCCATTTCACCAATATCAATAATAAATTCCATTCGGGTGTGTGCACATAAATAGTACTGTGGATCTTTATATACAAGGTGTGATGCAAACCAAATATTTAATAATATAATAATAGTAATATTTGCTAATGTGAATCATTATTTGCTGTTTGCAATTACAGCATGTAGTGTTGCATACATTTTGGCGGCTACATATTTACAGTACTGTATGTGTTGCATAATGCGTTTAGAGCAGAAACTGTCTTTCCTTCGTGGCACACTGTTGAAATGAAACAAAAGCGATGCCTGCTGCACATGCTCTATCTAAAATTGATCTTTCGGTTCGGCCATATTTCCAGTTATATTTGGTTTATCTTACGGTGCAGGTTGGAGTTATAATAAGAGGAGTTTGGAGCTGGAAAATTTGAAGTTGCTCAAGTTCTTCCAAAGATGCACAGTTAGGGCTATAATGGCAATCCTGCTTTTAGTTTCATGTTCAGATATTGTAACCAAAACACAGTCTTTATGAACATTTTGCATTTTGCATTTGACTCAACAGGATTTGTACCTTAAACACTTGTTTAAATTGGAGATTTGTGTGGCAAATGGTGCCTGTGTACCCTGTCTGTTTTTGGTTGCCTAAATTGTGGGACCAGCAGCAATAGTCCAAGTGTTTGTTTGACAAAAGCCCACTAAGCTGATTGTGTTTTTTCAAGAACTTGGCTAACAAGAAAATGTTCAGCTCTTCCACCAGCTGGTGGGATGGCAAAGCCAAATATAAAAGCCGTTGCACTACAGCAAAACTCATTATGGCAAGCATTGTTTGCCCTTGAAGAAGAGCCTTAAACTCTACCAGCTAACACTGCCTGACTCTGAAGAATGGCCCTGCTAATATCCATAGAGTGTCACACTGTGGCTATCTTTAACCAACACCTAATATTTCGTATGTCAAATGCTGGGGACCTTTATGCGGCCACTGAGTGCGATCATTCCGGAACAGGCCTACGTGTTCGAGCCATAAGTCAATGCGATGCAGTCAGTCAGACTCAGAGGGATCAGATAGCAGCGAGCTTCTCTTTCCTCCCCTCGAATCAGCTTTCCCTCTTCCTCTGCTGTTTACCTTCCCTTTCCTCACCACCTCAGGTGTCCTGTGACAGATCCTGTTTTCTGGATGATTGCTTTCAACAGGGAAATTTGGCCTCAGACAGCGCGACACCAAACAGAAAGATGGAAAGAGCAGGTCGCCTCTGCCCGCTTGTGTTGTTGCAGTGCATTTGTCAATTGTTTGCTCATTCATTCAGTCCATTCAGCTGTTTATTCATTTTTTTTTCATCCATGTAATCCATTCACGGATGTAGCGAGTGATGGATAAGGAGTGTAAACTATGCCCTCCAGGTGATGGTCATGATTCAAAAACAATTACTAGTGGAAAAAAAACACACAGTCAAAAAACTGTAGAATAGGAAAACTCTCAGGTAAAGGGAAGCATTGGTATGTTTCGCAGCTGCAGCGCTCTTGCTCAATAACTGGATTTCAAAAATTGTTGTCCCCATTAGTGAACAACCAACATATAGGGAGTCTGACAAAATGTAATAACTTTTCATGATGAACACTAGGAATCCTCTTAAGATTCACAATAATAACTAATAAGTAATCTGTGTTGTCAGGTTAAACTTTCATGCTCGTCAAAAACAGGAATTTAAATATAGTTTCAAAAACAGCAACTTAATGTAGTGAATTTAATTTATAGGAACAGATTTCAAATGACTTTTAATGATAAATGTGCCAACAAGCCCTCAAAACAAGATGTTTGTGCTCTGCAAAATTATCTGTATGACTGTTACAAAAAGCATTCATACCAGCATATTCCGATCTCCTGCCTCTAAGGTTAAGTTTCTGTTTAGTTTTGGCAACGAAACCTACTGGCCGTGACATAACAAATACTACTTCGTAGTTTAGGAAACTGTAATAGTTAACAAAGCGAACCCAAGTGCACATAGGTGAATAGAATGAGGCGGACGTGATAGGAAGTGATAGGTCAGCCCAGTAATACTTCCATGTTGGATTATTCTGTACCACAAAATGTACATCCAATGCCGACGTTCAGGGACGACACAGAAAGTAGTGTGCTCTACATATAGAGAGAGGTGGAAAGCTCTCCCAGCACAGATCTGCAATTAACATTTGCATTTTTTTTATTAACGGTATCTTTCCCTAACCTTAACCAAGTGGGGTTTTTTTTCTTTTGCCTTGATCATACCTTAACCACATTTTATTTGCCATAACCCTGATCTTTTTCTAAGCTTGACCAGTTTCCTGTACGAACTAACGGTAGAAAGAAAAGAGTTCCTATATGAAACCGAAACAACAAGGTCTGTGGAGTAACCGGGTCATGATTTCTGGAAAGAGACTTTGCTGTTGAGTTTTACGAATGTATTTTGCTTTGAGCAGTAGTATCTAATGTTCTACATTTGTCCAGCACTCAAAACCAGCACCTAAACAAACTCTTTAGCCTAAAATCTATATATATATATTTTTTAAAGTGTGCATGCAGGGCGTGACAGGGTTTATCCTCTGTACCCCTGCATCTTTCTCATAACATTCAGTTATCCATTTATCATCTATCACCTCAAGCCACCAGTACATCATTTTGACCCACTGATCCTTCACCGCAGCGTCGGCAGCAGCTCACCGCGCAATCTGAGTCTATTCTACTTTATGCTATCCCTCCATTCAAGCCGACTTATGCCGTTTGGTGGCTGTGTTGTAGAGTGCAGACTTGACAGCCGACACGGTGCACCGTCTTTTTCGAATCACAGACTGAATAATTCATTCAGTTGCTGCTTACGTAATCTCACCAAGAAATCCTCCATTCCATTCACACAAAAAAGCATTTGCTGATGCATGAAGCTGAGAATGCACGCACACAAACTGAGGCACTGAAAGTAAAAAGATGCCCAGGCTTCCATTCAACGTAGGCAGGATCATATTTGAATCAAAGCACGCTAAAGATGCTGTCAAAATCTTCGGCAATGAAACTGACATCTGCCAAGCCTCTGAATCTGTTGTCCTCCCAGATGGACAGGAGTCGGCAGGAGGTGGAGAGTGTGTGTGTTGGATGGGTTGAGGGCTCCATTATGCAGTGTTTCCAGCCAGTTTCCTTTCATGCCTGACAAGGTGATTCATCCCACCTGTCACTGATAGCACTTCCAGGCACGTGCCCGTTCAGCCTCCATGCATCCCTCCGTGCATCTTTGATCCTCTCCTTTCAGAAAATCGACACACACCCTGCAAGATCCTCAAGCCTGTTTCTTCTCCACACACTTTAAGAAAGATGCAAATATGAGTGTGGCTACCATTGAGGAAAAGGTTGTGTCCTCTGTTTTGTTTGGGGGGAAATTCGGGGGCATGAATGAAGACGAACAGAACATTTTGCATGAATTTTTATTTCAATTATATTGTCCTTGAGAGAATTCTCCTTGTTGCCAGATTTGAAAGGAAAAGCAAGAATGAAAAGAGACAAAAGTACATTAAGCAATAGAAAACACACAGGATACACACGAGAGACATATATCTGAGACCTGCTGGTTTCTATGTAAAACAGGCTCTGAAAAAACTGTAAAGCAAGAAACTGAAAGAAAATCATATTTTCAGTTGTATAACATGATGCCTTTTTACAAATCTTGACTTTTAGTTTCTCTCTTTCTATCTTGTTCTGCACAGGTAACCATTTCACATTGACTTTCTGAATAAATGGGGGGGGGTGCAAAATATTTTCATCTTCATGCTTTCATCCTTCACCAAGCTCGAGACTTTCAAAGCATTTTATCACGCCTGAATCCTGAATGTTTATTCTGCAGCACTAACACAGGACAAAAGCAGGATATATGAAGGAAGCGGGAGCTTCTTCAATAGCTACTTTCCCAAAATATCAGTGCTGCGTTGGATGCAGAGAAGATCTGAACTTGAGTCATTTCGTTTCAAGACAGACAAGGAAAAGGAAATAAAACTTGAAATATGGGTTGGAAGGCTGTCTTTGCCAGCTTCTCCATTGAAACAAATATGTCACATTTCATGTTGAAGTGCAGAACAATTAGCTAATTTGTGCTGACAAGTGGCTCTGAGCTAAAGTCTGCCCAGTGTTTTCACACAGAGCTGTTCTCTTTGATACACACATGCTAAGGACTGCTTCAGAGAGCGTTTATGATCTTATTGACACACACACACGTCCTTGTACTTCTATCTTTGTGAGGACCGTCATTGACAATGCATTCCCTAGCCCCTTACCCTAACAATCACAACTAAATGCCTAAGCCTAACCCTCACCCCTAACTCTAACCTAACCAAGTCTTAACCTTCAAAGAGGCCCTTGAAGTTGTGAGGACTGGCAAAAATGTCTTCACTTTCCAAAAATGTCCTCACTCTGTAGGTAAAAAAACATGTTTCAGTCCTCACTACACACACAGACTCCTCAGTATATCTTTTTTTTTTTCTTTGATACACACAGAAACACAATCACATTATGGTTTCTCTGCAAACACACACGCACACATACTAAATCTTATACACAATCTCATCCACACACTCTGACACAATTCTCTGCACACACAAAAACATACAGAGGGCAGCCATGCAGTAGCAGTCCGGAGCGCATTTTTAATGATGTGGAGGAAAACGGGAAAAGCCTGCTGTTTGCTTTGGGTTCCTGTGTTGTGGGTTTAGTCGTTACTGCCTCCACACCGCTGATTAAAGCCACAGCAGCTGCTTCTCTGTGTGGAAGGGATTAGACCAGGAGAGGGAAACAGGAGAGAGACTTTACAGCTGCAGGATACACACAGGATATGCAAAACTAAATGTAATGGAATATCCTCCACATGTTTAGTTGCATTAAAAAGGTATTGTACTAGTGGGCCAGTAAAGGCCAAAAAAAAATTAACAATGACACTAATATGAAATGTAATCAATAAAGAAACTAAACTAAATGGGTGTGTAAAATAAGAATTAAAATAGAAATTAATAAACACCATTAAAATGATGAATTATTGACGTTTTTGAGATTTAAGATGAATTCCTCCATTTCGGGCCAGTAGTGCTGTTGGCGTTTTTGTTTCTCGAAATGAACGCGACTAAATGGTTCCTAGTTCTTCTGTTAAATGCAGTACTGAAATTGGCAATACATTTATAAATAAGATGATTGACAGAAACTATGTTGGTTATTTTCTCACACTTTATTGATTGAATGATTGCTAAAAAAAAAATAAGCGACATATTAATTAATAATGGAAATAAAATTTGATTGCAACCCTCGTTTTCTCTTTAGCCTCCCCGATTTAGATAAATATAAGCACTGCACATACGCAAAAAATGTTTTCCTGCTTCAGTGTTGTGCGGCCAGTGTTGGGCAGTAGTGGCTTTACTAGTTTAACTACGTTTCTCAGTAGCGTGGCGGCAGCATCACTGTTTTCTGAATCAAATAGCTTTTCAGTAGCTTAGCTCGTTTATTGATCAAGTCGTGTGGTACCTGCCACATAAGCTAACGTTACATTTACCCGATCATTTCGAGTAAACTTGAGCCTTTCTGAGGATCAAGCGCAACCGAGCTTTCTGTTGCGGTCTGAAATAAAACTGTTAAGGATCGCTAAGATGCCCCACGGTCATACACGGACGTCTATGTGTAGCTGACAGAAGCACTTCTGTATGACGGTGACATCGCGTACCAATCCTTGGGCTGATGCCTACGACGTCTCTACTGACAGTTTCATTGATCACTGAGATAGCACTGACTTTTGCCATTTTGCTGTAGCTTAGCGTGCTACATTTCTCTGGAGGTAGCTTCAGTGTAGTGAAGCTTCATTTAGTTTAGAGTAACTGGTAGCTTAACTCATTACACTAGCTTGCCGAACACTATGTGTGGCCAACTTCTGCTTTAGGGTTTCTCTCCCTGGCACCACCAGCTCAGGCCTTGGACTTTTTTCTAGGCCCTGGGAAAGTTTTACAAATATTAAGGCTTTATGGAATGTGAGTGGATATGGAAAAATTCATAATACAACAAGTAATAGTTGTTGACAGCTTGTTTTGTGAACAGTTCTGTGGAGAAAATGCTTTTGTAGACTCCATGGGGATTAGCTGTGTGTAAACGACATTTTCTTCTGCCTTATGCTTCTTCTTCTGTTTGGTTTTACCAGAAAGCTGTTTGCTCGGGAATCACCGTCTTCTAACTTGTTTCGCGCTGTAAAATAATTCAACAGACCTTCCTCAAATCCAACGTGGTAGCGATTCAAAATGCAGCATAGAGGCCCAAGAGGCTGACAATCTGAAGGCTTGTTTGCAGAAATTATAGATCCCACTGAGCACAGAGTGTCCACACAAGCTGTGAGTATTTGCTAAACCTGGTGTATTGGCAGTAATTTTGCCGAAAACGATTGACAGTTTGACTGGAACATGGAACCCAGCAATGTGGCACTTATTCTTGAAGCCTTCTCCTTGATCTACTTGGATTGTACCTCATTTGTACATCACTTTGCACTTTGGACTGGTCACTCTGGTGTATTGGGTGAAGTGAGACTCTTGATTCTTGTCACTATTTTGATCCTCTACATTTACATTTACATTTAATTATTTAGCAGACGCTTTTATGCAAATATCAGAAAATGAGCATGCTGAGGAGTGACATTTTCTTCCGGATGATTATCAGGTAGATATCACGGACATGTTCAGTCTGCTGGTGAAAACTTGAATCTTATCTATAACGTGCCGAGATCAGATGTGCAGAATGTTCATGAGCTTGGCGGTAAAGATAAGAATGTGGCATACAGATTAGAAGTACAGATAAATCTAAGCTTTCAAGAAAACATGAGCAATTAGCTGAAATTTGGTTTAGATGTCAGATTGTATCACTGCTATTTCTCAACATTTCCCTGCAGTAGTATCATCTACCTGCCCTGTAAAAAGTGATTCTGATACAGTTTACAACCGAGTGCAGCAAAGAGAAGGAACTGTGAAGTAGGTTTAGTGTTTCCTCTAGACACCCCATTCAGAAAAAGGACACCTGCTCTTTTATTACATGAACTGTGATAAAACTGTAGATGGGCACTATAGTTTATTTAAAAGCAGGTCCTCTCTGATTACATGATGCTGCTGACTGTATCATTCGTTCAACCATTAGACTACTTACGGGACCTCGTGGCTTGAGATGTTTAACACTGGCTGCTTGCATTTGTCCATCCTCCACTGTAGACTGAAAACAGAAAAAAGTCTTCTTACTAAATCAAACAGTCTTGCATTCTTACTTGCTCTCTTTTCTTATAAACTCTTTGAGGTATTGTAAGAAGACTAATACCCTGACCTTTGCTTCCTTTTTGGTAACTGAGGAACTGGAGCGTCTTCAGCTATGCTCTCACTTTTTTGAAGTTTGAATTGAATGTAATTAAAATATGTACAGTGCCTTTGACCAGCAGTTATATTAGACCAAATGCTTATACATCGTTGTTTGTGGGCAGAGTTATAGATTCCCTCTGGTCTTTGATCTAATATGGAGATGTATCAGTTAGAATTTACAATGATTTGATTTCAGAGGTCAAAATTGTTGTGAGCCCAGCTGACCTTTGCGTAACTCATATATGTGCATCGAATTTTTTACTGAAAAGGTGTGCAGGAAACTTGAATAGAACACTCCCCCATTTTTCTTCCAGCATGGAAAGACAGGTTTGCATAGCCCACCAAATAAACAAAATGATATAGATTTTTCCTCTGTGTCACCAATCACTAGACCCTTATTATTGACAATACACTGTACACTGGTGTGTGATTATATCCTCACAAGATTAAAGATGGCGTGTCATTGCCATTTATGGCTACCTGTGGAGGTGGGGAATAGCCTTGTGCATGTGCGCCCAATTTTGCTAATAATTGCACAACACTCTTGACTTTTGTTCATTGACAGATGTTTAGTCCTGAAGCTACATAGCTTTTTTTGACCTTGGTGTGAGTGTGTGTATGCATGTGAAGCAGGTTGTGGATGAAAACCAATCAACGCTGTGCTTAGTCAAAGTTATGCGAACAGAAATACGAGCGTTTTCATTTGGTGTAATACCAAAACACTGTATAAAAATTCCCATGTTTATAGGAAAGGTCTCAAGAGGACAGAGTAATTTTTCTTAGAGTTATATTTTCAAGCCCTGAAAGCACTTTGCAACAGTACGTGTCACTTTTTTAAAGTGACGAATCTGAAAGGCAAATTTAAACTCTTCTGTTGTGGAAGGAGCAGCCTGGTTATTGACCCAAAATTAAGGCTCATTTTCCAAATCTATTTAAGCTGCAGGGCGGCATAGTAAATAGCCATGCTGTCCTTCAACTGGAGGACCATCTCATAAGAATCTGCTAAAGTGTCCTTGAGCAAGACACTGAGGTCCCACATTCTCAAGATGTGCTGCTCTGGTTCTGACGCTGGCCTCTCATCAGTAACCTTGCAAAAGCACAAACGTGAGCAGCTCAAGCACAGACATTAGTTTGCAAGTTGCGTCCTGGAAATGAATAATGTTCGTTTTAATTTACATGGAGCAGATGGGTGTTTACTGCATCAGTAGCATCACATGAGTTTTCAGTCATGTAACAGTGTAACAGTTTTCCCTTTTTTTTTTTGTTTCAAACAAACAGAAAGCAAAATGTGATCATTTCAGCTAAATGTTCTCACTGCAGTATTGCTAGGAATTACATACAGGCCGGGCGTACACACAATCTGTCAGTCTGGTGAGTGGGTTGTATTGCATCACATATAGTGGGGTGCAAAATGCTGTCAGAAAATGTAGTTATTTCACAGAGGTAATTTACTGAAATAGTTCAAATGAGCAGCATGTCATAGGCAAAGCTTCGCCCCTTGTCTGAAAGACAGATGTTGGCTTGGTCATTTAAAATGAGCTTCTTGCAATCCTTTTTTTATTGGGCCATGTCAAGTAGCAGGTTTATTGAATGGCGTGGTAACTTTGTTGAGTAAAACCCACAACCCCCTCAAACCAGAAACAGGTTTTACACAGTAACATCTCTCACACACATTGACATCGGGACAAACACACATTTATCTCCTTTTTTATATATACAGTAAAACATCTCACACATAATGTTTGTGTCGCTGGGTCTCTGTTATACACACATGAAAAACAGTTTCTCTCTTGATCTTGGCTCATTAATATTTAAACACGCCCGCTCTAAATGACGACGGCTGTTCCTTCTTCCTATCTGCCAGCTTGCCATCCTGGGCTGTGCTTTGCCCACGACGCACTGCGAAGCTTTGAGCCAGCAAAGTGGCATTTTCTCCTGGCGAACATACTCCAGGTTTGTTTCTCACCTGCGTCTGTTTGGTATTTCGGTGACTCGCTGTCAGAACGACTACTGGCTGAGTGGGAGGGGAGCTGCGGTGGGGGGGGTGCCAGGACGGATCAGGCTGTGCAGAGCAGCGCCGCTGTCACGTTGGTCCTGCTCAGGCCAGATCAAGATGCTCGGTGCAAAGTGCAGGTGGCCCCTGGGTTATTTTCATGTCTCCTCCAAGTGATGCGCATGTTAGCAGATCCTATTCTGAATCTGAAGCCCTGTTTGTCGATTGGTAGAATTATTTAAAGATACGTGATACTGTAGAGCTCTGAAGTATCTTCCACTGTATAAGCCAGACCCTCACAGCCTCCTCCCAAGCTAATTTACGGAGTTTTAGTGTCTATTCACACTGTATCTACATCAATCTGCATCTCTTTCACCAGGTTATCGGTTTATTCTGCAGAGATGCTTTAGATGCACATTCCGCTGACCCATTTCACTGTTGATTGTGTTTTCGTTCTTCCTGTTACTAACTCGCCAAATGTTAGATAGAATTTAAAAGCAAAAGATGCTTCAATAATCTCAAACATCACAGAGGTTTTGGTGACCCCTGGGATTAAAGTGTGTGGGCTTCTAATTTTCAACCACATTCTTTTGAATTGACTGAATTGATTAATCTTGATCTGCAATCCTATTCCAGAAATGTTAAAATGACCGTACCTGAAAATATCAAGTAACAAACCAAACTGTAAGTGCTGAAAAATACAAAAAGGTTTTGGTATTTTTAGTCGTTTACGTTATTCTTTTTTTGTACAAAAAACCCCCACCTCTGTCTATTTTTAGTTAAATAAGGAAAGGTTTTATGGATAAAACCAATGGTATTGGCAGTGGAGTTGACCATTTTTAAACAATATCCAGTCATACCCACTGCAGCCAAAAAAACAAAACAAATAACTAATCCAATAAATCATCTCGAACTGATGTTATAATAGTTTAAGAAGATGCGAGGGAGGCTTTCTCACTTTAGGTATTATTAATGCAATTTGGCACAACACTACAGATTAGTTAACTGCTTAAGATAAGTCAGTTCAAATGTTTTATGATGTGCATCTAATGTGCATTTGATCTGTCTAATAGTATTAACCTGTGGCAAAACAAAATAACTTTCTTATTAGACTTACATCTAAACAATCAATCTATCACAGCTCAGATACGAATGAAGATCCTCACAAGTATAGTGGTGCAAATCTGTGGTGTGTGTTTGTGTGTGTTAGTGTGTGTGTGTGTGCACACCACTTAGTCTTCATTCAGAATCTGTGGATCTTTGCACGTGTCCAGCTGTTCACACAACCTGCAGGAGGATTTTTAGTCACTAGAATTAAAACAATGATGTGAATTCTTTGTGGATAGAAACGGACTCATTTTGGCGAGTGTGTGTGTGTGCGTGTGTGTGTGTGTTTGTGTTTGTGTGTGTGTGTGCGTGTGAGAGAGCGAGAGCTTGAACGTGGGTGTGTGCTCGTGTATGTGTGTGAATGGTAATTTGTCCCATTAACACAATAAATTTCACACTTGAACAAAGACAGCAGGTGAGGAGGGGCCGCTGGAGTGAATCAGACACAAACAATGTCGGTGTTTGGATAAAAGAAACTGTGACAATAAATCAGAATTCTGCTTCTCGGTGGGGAAGAGTTGAGGAGGAAACTTTCATGTGGTCACCCACTTTGTACTTAGAGTTGTTTGTTTTATTTGTCCCTGTCAGCACTGACACCCTTTGCCCAAATGGCAAAGGCTCAGTTCACCCAAATCATAAAAAAACCTCTTTTCTCCCCCCTAGTTAAATGCTGAGGTTTTAGATATTCACCTCTGAAATGTCTGCTGTGACCTCAATACAATATGTGTGAAAAAAATACTAACGCATTTTGCATTTCTAGAAACCACGTCCTGTTTCTGAGAGTGATTCAGAAACCTCGCAGTCAACAGCTTGCATTGGTTGGTCCTACATTTTATCAAAAAAAGTGTTTATATCCTAATTTACACTGTCTTCGAAGCTAGAGAAACTGTGTCCAATTCCAGAGCACGGACTCACAGGTCCCAACCAAAAGGAAAGTGGGAATAAAAAGCCATGGACCTATTCTGTGACATACTAGTCAAAAAAGGTTCTGACATCTAGATTAAAATTGGGCTAACCTTAGTTGAATTTAAAGTTTTGTGTGTCCACAGCATTTAGTGTCGTCATTTCGATGTGAAGAGGGTCCTGACTGAACGTTGAAAATAGAGTCACTGAAATACCGCTGAAAGCACGCTCCTATGTAGCCTAGACGTCGGCCATAGTTAACAAACTTTTGGCCCACTTGGCCATATAATGCTTTGAAAACGTCTCTGACACAGATCCAACAAAGATGGGTGATTATACGCTTAACAAAGGTGGATTTGTTGCATTATGTTATGCATATTTGGCTTTCATTTAGTCCACCCTCTATCAGAGAAGTTCACACTTTGGCTGCGTGGCTCAGCAGCAGGGCCGTGTGCGCTCTGTAGGTGGTGTAGCAGCTTGCATTGATTGCTGTGGCAAAGCTCAGCTGCTGCGTGCTGGGAGTAGATGCCTCGCGTCACTGAAGCGCCCTGTGTGCAGCGCCCCAAAAATACAGCTACTCCCCCATGTCTTTAAACTTTAAAAAGCGCTGTGTGGTCGCGACATAAAACGTACTGACAAGCAGCCAAGCTTGCATCACTGCACCACGCTCAAGAAAATCACATTATTGCGAGATCATTGCGTCTCGTCATTTAGTTTTCATATGCCATTATCATTTAGTGGGAAAAAAGCAGTAATCGGTCAATATTTTATGACAGATAATTGAAAGGGCTTTAAGCGATTAGCTCAGCATTTAGGGAAATACGCTCATTCCGAGTTAGGTGAGAAGATAGATACCACTCTCATGTTTGTGTTAATACGGACCTGGAGCCAGGAGGCGATTGGATTAGCTCAGTATAAAGTCCGGAGTCCGGGGGAAACAGTTAGTCTGGTTTGTCCGAAATCATAAAATACACTACCAACACCTCTGAAGTTCACTTATGATTTAGAGGTGGTAGTCCAAGCTACCCCCTTTTCCTATCCCCTTGCTTTATGCCCGGCGAAGCTAATCACATCCTGGCTCTAGCTCCATTCTTAACGCACAGACATGATAATCTTGTAATTTCTCGGCAACAAATCATATTTCCCAAACGGTCAAACTATTCTTTTACACTATTTAATAAAAATCTTTAGTAAAAACAATTATCCTTCGCATAGGGTGACCATTTTCTGACATCTAAGACTTTGAGCGAGATAGTCAGAGTTGCTCAACTTAAATCAGCCTAAGCTTTGCTTTTTGGGAGCTTCAGATATACTTAACTCAGCTTTGCATTGAGATGAATGCTAACATTAGTATGCTAACATTTTTACATGTTTACAGTGCAGGAAGATTAGCTGATTGGTATCCTTTAAATAGACAAATAAGTAGTTGGCATGCTTACGCGCTGATATAGCGGATCAACGTTTAGTAGCTTAACTTGTTAACATTGGAATTTTGTTTGCATTCAGGTGGCGCTGTCGCGATTAAGGATCAGTTGCACATCATTTTTTGTTTATGCAGCCAGGAAAATAGATTCCAGGAAATGAAATGATGGCCACACACGCCACATCCTTAGAACTACTTTCAGTGTTTCCTTGAGAAAGTTACCAGAGCTTCGCTTACTGCGGTGGCTCAATAACTAATAGCAGAAGACTGGAGGTCAGTGTGTGGATGTAAAACGAAGGGTAAACAGGGCAAGTGTTGAAAAACAGACTAAACCTTACATCCCCCCCCCTGTCTGAAACAAATAAAATTGATGATCAAGTTGCTTTACAAGGTCCAAAGGACATTGACAGCTACTTTGGGCAGGAGGCCTGAGCAGCATAGAGAAAGGAGCATTTTCACATTAGTCTGACCCGGATTCTTTTTGCCTAAAGTGAAGTGCGAAGGCCTGTCTGAGCTCAGCAAATGTAATGACACAGAATGATGGATTAATGTGGGTCAGTCGTACCAAGGTGAGAGTTGGACAAAGTCTGCGGATGCCGTTCCACCTCTTCTTCTTTCCATCGTCTCTATATTTGTTCACATGTGCCTTTTTTTTCTAGCTGTCTAGCTGTTTCACTCGGGTTGTGGCCGTCTGTTTCTTTTTCTGGTTTCTTTCTCTTTACTCACTGTCTGCTTGTCTTTCCACCTCTGTCTCTCCTTACCTATTAGCCTTCTCAGTGTCTCTGACTCTTTGACTCACGCCTAAGAGTTTCAGCAGACGTCCATTCCCAGGCAGGAGAGACCCAAAATATATCCAGATCCAACAAGAGAGAGATCAACATAAACTACGCTGGCTTCAGTTGCTGCCGTGTATTTCCTTTCCCATCATACTTTGGATGCTGCTGCATTGTAGTACTTAAATATTCTGTCTAAAAATGTTCTAAACATTTAAACTTAAACACAACATCCTGTATTGTAAAAAGTTAAAAATCCATTTTCTGAATACATGATGAAAACTATTTCATGAAAATATTTAAAAAAAAAGATTGTTTTCATCTATATATATATATATATATTGCTCTTAATGTAGTCAGCAGTGGAGAGCAGTGAGAAAACAAAAGAGGAGAGGGAAAGATAGTCAAAAGATTGTCAAAACTTTAATTAATATGGCAATCTCAAGCTATCGAGCAGTCAACTCATGGTGTGCTGTAGGTTCACATTAATTACACCGTTTCAGCTTATCTCCACCAAGCATACAATTTCAAGGAATGCTTTTAAGTTGAGTGAGACAGTAAGGGATGGAAGAAACAATATTGTCTCAGCGTATTGAAATCGATTTGATGCTAGAGCTCTAAAACTGAAGTTTTGACAGCCTGTCTGCGTATAAGATCAGAAGATGTTTTATGCTAACAAGATAACTGTGATGTCTTTGTTAAAATGACAAGGTGCTCGGATTTTACTAACTAGTAGTAGATACCCATCGAGCTTGCAATTTAAAAACAAGACCTGACTAATGTCATGTTTTGTGAAAGAGGGATGAATGAAACCGTTGTAAAACACAGCCATGAAGTGCGGTGGTTCTGCTGCAGTGGCCTGCACTTCCCCTTGCTCACCCTATAGCTGTGTCCCAATTGCACACTATATACTACCAGTAACAGTATATACTACTATATACACTTATTGGCATTGTATATTTTAGTTAGCGTTCAAGAAATCAATTAACTGTCTTGCTACCAACCACAGATATCAAAATGAGACCTTGAATGCCAATGTCCATTACGCAAAGAGAAAGCAAGCAGTTTTTTTTAGGGCCCCCCCCCCCCGCCGCGAGGAATCAGTTGGAAAAAGATTTGCGGTATTTTCATTCATCAGAAGTCGTGAATGACAGTGAAAGGTTGGTTGAGAGCCAACGGTTTAGAGCTGAGTTGTGTTTACATTGAAGTCTCTAATTGCCCGTAGCACCAATGAGACGGACACAGATAAAAACCACTTCTACGAAGGCTGCCACTGCAATTATTTGTCATCAATCATACGGTAAAAAGTACGATAATTACCTACATGGACATCACTGACATACAGTTCGGATTCGTTCAACGCCTTCTGCGGCCAAAAATGGTATTTTTCTCTGGCGACTGCTGTGCGACTTTAATCACCCGGCTGCTCTGAGCATCTCTCTGCTGATGTGATCGGGACCAAACAAAAGCAGAGTCATTTACATTTGGTCAAAACACGTTGCCAGGCAACCCGAACTGGTGTTTGACTGCTGCCGTCCACCGCTTGAATTTCCCCAGGAGATGAATGTGTTGCTTTATTTGACCAAAACTATTCCCTTTCAGTTTGTCAGTATGTGAGTAACACTGTTTCCTCCGAATCGGGCTCTCTAACTGGGATGGTTTGAGGGTTTTGGACATACTGCAAATATTGCCACCCAGTGTGGGTTTGAGCTTCAGCATGAGTACGAGCTGCTAGCCTTGCTGTAGACTCTTATTTAAATTCATTTTTCATGATTTAATTGTTCCCCTGCAACCTCGGGTTTCGTGGATGTAACTGATAAAAATTGGGCGTCAGTGGGCGTATTTCTTCTGCCATGAATTTGGCAAAGCGTGAACAGTGAGCAACGTGTGGAGGGTTCGCGCTGGAAGCGTACAGTTCTGACTCATAACGTCCTGCCAGCTGGGTCGAAGTTGAGCTGCACGGTGACATGCTCCCCCCCAAAAAAAAAACATAAATAAAAAGAGCCAATTCAGACTTTGAAATGGCGGAATAATTTCCATGTAAAGCGATGTCAATCATACGGCGTTGGCAGTAGTAATTGAGCCTCACCTCTGAAGCACGTCTTTGTCTAATGGGGCTGTGGGTGGAGGTGGTGGTGCGGTGGGTCACATGCGTTAACGCTGTCTCCATACCCACCTCAGTCGGACTCGACCCCAGGTGCAACCCATTTCCAGATCTCCCCTGTTGCATTACAGGCAGAGCCGACTTCAGGGTGAGGCACGCAAATGATTGATAATTGGAGGGGAAATGGATGTACTACCACAGGAACCGATGAGGCTGAGCTCATATTGAGTGGCCTGTCGCGTGTTTGTTCAACTTCAGGATGCGTGTGCGCGTGCGTGTGTGTGTGTGGGAAGCCGCCAGAATCACGCCTTGTGCCTCCGGGAAACTGTTGTGAAGACAATTAGCCTCAAATGACTCGCAGCGCTTCTTATTCCACATTAACACTAACGGCTGTCTGATGCCCCATGCTGTTCTTTCACTAATTTGAATTTGAATCACACAAGGAATTAGTCAATGACTCTGAGAAAGGGAGAAATTATGAGCTGCCTGTTGCCTTCTCTTCCGACTGAGTTCAGAACTGTGACTCACTCATACAGAGATGGCGAGATGGAGGGTTGGACGCGAGGCGGAGAGGAAGAAGCCTGAGCCTCATTATTTCTTACGCATTTAAAAGGTGCATTAAGTGCATTAAAGGTCACAGATTTGACCTCTTTGAGTATTTATGGAAGCCACAGCATGTCATCCTCCACAAGCCTGTGGTCGAGCCAACACAGTCTGTCAATTACAGGTAATTGTAGCAAACAGTTAAGTAACGCTTTCACAGCTGAGCGTAGTATGCAGGATAATTAATGATCAAATAATTAGATACGATTAGGTCCAGCTGGGGAACGTGATGAAGATTTAATATATCTCCATGTAAGATGTTGAAACACTGAAACAGATGTTGCTTTTTTTTTTTTAGCTTGAAGGCTTTTTGAAGCTGAAATCTGTTCTAACATTGGCCTTGGGCTGAGCAATTAATTGTATGACAGTTGCTATTTCAGTCATAACAATGATAATAATCCAATTTTGGATTACTTATTCAGTTTAATCAGGTGCAATATTGACACTCATATATTGCGTTACGAGTGCTGCTGTCCATTCGCAGGTTAACTGTCCAGCCAATCACAGGCTTTTGCTTGGAGCACAACTTGATTAACCTTTAAGGTCCACTTACTAGGTTTTCATAGTCTTCATCAGATAAGGATGATTATGATCATCATCTGCATCTGATGGGAACTTTGAGATGTGTTTTGTACTGTCAATTCATGTATTTGTATTTAGTTTTAAGGGGACACTATTGGCCCTTTTCCACTACACAGCACCAGCTCGCCTCGACTCGACTCGACTCGACTCGCCTTTGTTTGGTTCTCCGCTGTGTGAAAGTTGGACCTGCACCTGCTTCCAGGTACTTTTTTTCGTACCACCTCCGGCGAGGTTCTGAGCGAGCTGAGGCGTGACTAAAATGTGGCGTGAAAACGCTGCATACTGCTGATTGGTCAGAGAGAATTGTCACTATTCACTGCGTCATCGTTGCACACACCAGGCGGCGTACCCTGAATAACCGCGCCATTTTTAAATAGTTTGGCCAGAGCTTGCGTGATATACCCGTTACTATGGCAACTCGGAAGAATACGAAACAACGTTTGTCTTCTTGCTGTGAGAAACAGCCACATCCCGAGGACCAAAAACAGCACACACTCGATTTCCTCCATTGTCCCGTGTGTGTGTGTGTGTGTGTGTCGCGGCAGTTTCCTGCGGCGTCGCCATGACGACCAGGTACTGTTGTGGAGGTACTTTCTGGAATGGAAAACGGAGCCAAAAGAGTCGAGTCGAGTGGAGTTGAGCTGGTACTGGTAGAGGAAAAGCGCCATATGTCACAATCTCCTCCTCAGTCCCCCTCGGCCCCGGTCTCCGGCCCCTGCTCACTTCAACTCCCCAGACCTGCGTTGCTCTAGCTGTCACCATTCACTACATGTACCAGTTCACTTCCCTTGTTCCTTGTCACTTTGCTATGTTATGTTGCTGTGCCTTGGCTCCCAATTTCTGCCTGCCTTACATGTGTGTTGACCTTTTAACTGTTTATTGAACTTTTGATTCTGCCTACTGGATTTGTTTGCTTGTGTTGGACGGCTTTGTGGTTTAGGCCGTTGCCTGCCTCACCATCCCGTAAGCCTTTGTCATCTTCTTTATCAAAAATCATAAAAGGCAACTTTTATGAGTTGAATGCAAAGGTGAAGGCATTTTAAACGTTCAGTTACAATAAAAGTCTTACGTTCTTTGTCTCTTCTCGTTTCTAAACGTAGCAGTTTGAAGCAGTTTGGTGTCATATTCGATGAAGTTGATGTACTTGCATGATTTCTGAATTCTTTTGGATTGTATCCACATGGTTGAATGCATTTATTTCACTTAGGATTATGGTTATGTTCCCAAACACAAATGAAAAATGTTGATTCTAGAGTGCTCTATTGAGCTATTTGATATGTGATTGTTAATTTAGCCTGCTTTACAAGCTTTGCCATGGTTACAAGCAGATTTATACACAGTAACTTTAGATTAAGAACAGAGGTTGAACTGACTGGATCTTTGCTAGATGTTTTGCTATGTGTTTTTAACAGACACTTAGAGTATTTTTAAATATTTTTAAGTATTTTGATCCAAGTGACAACTTGTCAGTTCTGAATGTTGTGAACATTCTGAACTTAAATGGGATTTACCACCTTAAACTGATTCAGAAACTGATTTCAGTGGAAACATGCAATCTTTCCCAAAAGCTTTTAATGCCTGTCTGGTTTCAAAACATGAATCAAAACTCAAAGAAAGCTCACGGAAGAGTTTGACGACTCAGCAAAGGAGAGCTCTTGTCAGTCTGTTAAAAACCCCTTAGCATTCTTGTCTTTACCTGTAACCCCCAAAAACGTACCAGAACACAGGACTGTCAACAGGTTAAAAGTTGGTCCAATCACCTGATATGTAACTTTGATGTATGAGCACTGACATTGCCCTGACTCAGAGAATTCTTCCTGCATATTATTAGAACAAAATGATTGATATGAAATTTGTATGGCCACCAATGAAAAATCCTGAAAAATGAAATTAGTAAACTGCACACGTTCATGGCTGGTCGGGGAAACATAATGAGTCCAACTTTTTCTATTGTTGATGCTGTTTGCATTTCACGCCAGCATTTTGATTGTGAACTGACTCCAGAACTTAAACTCATAAACAAGATGAATATAGTTTGTGATTTAGACTGAAAAGGTGTGAATTTGTAAAAAAAAATACAGTCTGGCTTTAATTGTTAGATATAACTATGCTGGTGAACACATCAGTGTGCATGTGTTTGATTTAGAGAGGTAGAAACACTGTGGGAAGACTGGGGCTGTAGTCGATGTGTGTGTTTGTGTGTGTGACAGAGATAGAGAGAGGTAATGTCATTATTAAAAAAGCGGGGACGCCACAACATCAAGAGAAAAAGCCAAAATAGAAGGAGTGAATGGGTTTTGATTGGTAGACAAATGAATCTGCGTATGCATGTTTGTGAGTTTGAGGAGTCTGAATAGATCTTGTGAAACCGTGGGTGTGTTTGTGTGTACGTGACTGAATGATTGCATTTGTGGACTGTTAATGATAATGATTGCGTCTCTTGTGTATTCCGCAGTTCATCTCGCGCCGGTGATGTTTTACTCGTTTTAAGAGATCTCTGCCGAATCAGTCAAATTTTGGTCTTTGTCTGAATTTCATCTCCATTTTGCTGCAAGCATCGATCCTTTAAGTGCAGCATTTGGTCCAATTACAACATTGAATTTGCAGCCTCAACCCTGTTTTGGGAGGTGAAAATGATTCATATGTGTTTGGGAACTTGTCAAAATTGATGGCTGGAACCGATCTGAGGCACCTTGAGCCATGCTGGGTTCAGACCAATTCTGAGCTTTTGAGGTTTAGAGCTCTGAGATAACTGGGGGGACTTATTACATTTACTATCCTTTTGAAAAAATTTTTTTGTGATGACAGGCTCTACAAATAAACTTACAAGTTACAACAAATTCAATTTTCTTTTAGATTTTGTATGTTAGTGCTCTTTGGTTTACTTTCCTATGTCTCATTTTGTTGCATTGTTTTGCTAAAAATATAGTTTTATAATATGATATAGTGTTTTTATAATATAATTGAAAAAAAATCCAGTTTATTCCAGCTTGGATGTTATTTTTTATTTATTTTGGCCATCATTTCAACCAGTTATGATGACGTTCTACTGAAGTAGTAGCTGAGATGTGTAGCACATGTGACATCTCCACAACAACGGTTAATACAAAAGCCAACAGCAGCGGCGTCGCCATCAGACAGTTTCAGAAATAATTTTACTATTCGCCTTGGTTTTCTTATCCAAATATATTTGTCTAACCTGGGGGTTGGTTTACAACCTGTCGCATTGTCTGACTGTTCGTGTTTCTTGACTTTATTTTAGTTTTCTCAACAATTTACTTGGTGAGTACATCGTCTCATTACAAATAGAAATGATGGCCAAAACTATGAAAATAAGACCCAGGTTGTATAAAATCAGAATTTCCCTTATTATTCTTTTCCCTATTAGCACTCTGAAGCTGGTCACCATCAGCCAAAAAAAAAAAAAGGTAATGAAGCCAGTTCTTTTCTTTCACACCAGACCAACTGTCGCTTACAATGTTCATCACAGTACGAGCTATGAAAGCAGCAATCAGGCTTAAATTGCAGTCATTGGAACTGTCACAGACACTTAAATGCTCTTTGACTGCCAACACTTTCAAACCAGATTGTGTTTCCCACCTTTTTGCTGCTTCTCTTTTGCACTGTTTTATGCTGTAAAAGCTCTCTTCCAGAGGTGAGGTAAAGACAACAGAACCTGATTGGAACGAAACGCCAGCTTGACCGTTCAGCTCAGTGCGGAAACAGAAACCTGTCGTCCGGGGACAAACCTCAGCTGCAGCAGCAGCCACGGTCATTTGCTTAAAGAGCCCTTGTCACGGCAAGTAAAAAAATCTTCTGGGACTGGAAAAACATTACTCAGGTAGAAGGGCAAATCCAAGTTTAGAGGTGGGCACCTTCACTGTTACACCACGTCAAAACTTGATTGGCAATTTTATACATCTACAAAAGGTGTGTAATTCTAGATTTGAAACGAAAAGGCTATAAATAATGTTTCATTTATTGATCCTGGAGCTGGTAGGAATTCTTAGGTGAAAGTTTATTTTGAAAAATTAAAATATTACATACAGGTGTTAAGTTGAATGGTTTCCAGACTGGTGTCTTCTGACTGTTTATTTTTATGAACTAGTCAGAACAAAAAGGAGTAGATGTCGAGTAGATGAGGTTTTCTGATGGATACAGATGTGATAAAACCTTTACTGAACTCAGTGTCCCTAAAACATTGAGTTTTTCTTTGGTTACCTCACTTGATACCATAAATTACGGATCAGTTAATTTTAAAAGAAACAGAGAAAACAAAAGAAAACAAAGAAATATTCGCTCCGCAGCATGCACGTGAGAGAATGCTCGTTTCCTCTCATTCACGCTAAATGAAAAATGTGATCAACAAGGCCGCTTACTCTAAAGCATTGATTTTATTGTCCTTTTGTCAAAATGTTCCAGCTGAGTGAACCACCTGCTTTCATAATTTATTTGTAACTTTTATTTCCCCCCCAGCTTTCAAGCATAATTATTCTCTTTTTTTTTTGGCCTCCACTTTCGCTCTTATATGGTTCCAGCCAGCAGGAGAATCTGTCATGACCCAGCCCTCTGTTCTGACACATTTCCCCTCTTTATGACGCCAAGAAGCATTGTTTGATTCCAGTTTGGACGGCACTCACCGCCTCTGGTGCCGGTCTGCATAATAGCAGGCTTGTCTTTGCCTGTTGAGAGGGAACGCCAGTATCCAGACAGCTATTGTTTGCAATTAGGGATTCCCACTGAGGCCTCCAGCACCAGCCAAAATGTTTTTCTTTTTTAAGAGACAATGTAAAGTTGGATGCCTTCCCAGTTGATAAGATGTTTACCACCTTCCCATGTGGACATTTTTGGGTGAGCAGGAACAGGAGAAAACAGGCTTGAATGATGGAGAAAGGACAGGATGGGATGGTCATTTGGGATCGGCAAGTGTACGTCCTCCATTAAAGAAATTTGTTTTAATAATATCTATAAAGCTGGCAGTTATTTAATAACTGATAATAATAAAATGTCCATGGAGAGGGTAGACACACTAAGTATTCTTTTTCACATACTGACATAGAGTAGCAAAGTAGGAGGACTTGATTCAGGCTTCTGGGGATCCAGAAGTAAAAGTCACAGTAATAGCAGCTATAAGTTAACTTAAACTCTTAAATTGGCGCATTGGCCTAACTGCAAATAATAATGGTCAGAGGGTTAGGGCAAGAAAATGTGTTCTTATGTCCTATATTGTCTGCTTACCACTGCAGGAATTTCCTTTAATAGGGAAGCATAAAGTAAGGAAGTAAATAAGGTAATATGCAGCAGAAAGAAAGATAAAAGTGACAAAATATAAGGACAATAAAGTTATGCTTTTAAATTATAAAGAGATCAAATGATGAGATCAGAACTCGAAGATAAAAAACGTAAACCTTGTTTTTTATATTCCAGACTAGCTGCCTTTTTTTGCAGTCTCTGATTACATCAGGGGGCAGGAACCGACTGGGGCAAGGTGGTGTGACAGCTTGGGTCTGTGTTTCTTGGTTGAGGTAGATAGAAGAGCACGGAAGAAGACGGTAGTCAAGAAATCCTAACCACGCTGGTGTGGGGTTTCCACAGTGCTCGTCGTTTCTTACTGACTTACACATCGACCTTACCCAGCCCGGGTGTACGGCTACTGTTTAATCATGTGCACAAAACAGAGGCCACGCATAACCCAAACGTTGCACTTCAGTTGAGAAGCAACAAGGAAAACAGGAGCTCGGCAACAGGCATGTGCGCCACCCAACTAACACGCTGCATGCGAGGCGCTCTCTGATGACGTCTCCTCTCTCGTGTCTAGGCAACACAGCATACCCAAAGGTACACGTCACAACTTTGACTGTAGCAGTGGAACTAACATCACAATTCTCTTCTGACTTGAGGAGAAACGTTGCGTTTTACAGCTTTAAACGCTGATAGCAGATACTTTCACCATATTCACTGTAAGCGTTTAGGGGCCCCCAAAGATGGCAACCTTTGCTCTCCTCAGTTGTTCATGCAGAATCACTCAAGTGTGCTGTCGGACGTGTGATTTCTCACGCTGCCTCACACGACAAGCTCTCTGCCTGCGTGCAGCATCAACTACCAGTCACCAGGGCAGGGAAAAAAAGCCTGCCCTTTAGATCCAATCAGCGGCACTCCAGCAGCTCGTTCAGTATAGCCACCTGATATGGAGCCACTCTAAAGGCTAAAGCCACACTCCAGAATAGCTGCGAAAGTAGCGAAGCAGAGGATATGCCGAGGCAGTGTAGGTGATCGAGGTGGGCTCTGTTTTTTCACTTCCTGACACAGCTGAGGAGATATCTTTTTCAAGTTCATTTTGAAAAGATTTTGCCTCACATTTAACAGAGGCCTCAAAATCACTCAACACCCTCAAATCTCTGGTGAAATTAAGCCAAGAAAGTGTGTGTGCATTCAGCCTTCATGGGGCAGCAAAGGAAACCAGCTGTCCAGTGACGGATTGAAGCTTTAAGGCTTCTTGTCTGGAGAAGGTATTTCCTCGGTCACCCCTCATCTGTCTCTGAATGGCTAATTGAGGCTGCTGCTTGCTGATTGCCCACCAGAAGTTCAGCTTAGCTGCGGGCCAAAGTTCATGTGTATCGGATGTCAAACAAAGTTACAAGTTCTCTGCTTGGCCCAGTCCTTTCCTTTTACCTCTGGCGCTTCGTTTCTGCAATTGCGCTCCCTCTCTCCGTCTTCCACATGCTCAAGTGAGATGGAAGAGCAAATGACAGTATGCAGACAGAGTTCTTCATACTCGTGGCAAGTCAATTTACCGTGGTGCGGTGCAAAAAGAAGGCAATAGAAAAGAGAAGATTGACAGAACATAGTTGCCACAAATGCCTCTGACATCTCACCTGTCAGAGTATTTTGTCAGAGCACACCGCTGTTTGTTTTTCTGCAGATTTGCCTCAGCTCCCAAACGTTATGGGCTCCTGTTGTTCCTAAACACACATTAAATATACAGGAGCTTGCAGAGGCGTGTGTCTGCAATGACTAATGTAATGCATTCTTTTTTATAAATAACACAGTGAAAATGTTTAATTGTACTTGTATTAGCCCGAGCTTGATAAACACGTTTCACACTTTTTTCTTTCATATGGTTTTTTGGGACGTTTATTTACAGAATTTTAGAGGGTTTGGGCCGGATTTTGGGTCTTTGTTACTGCAAGACCTTTTTTGACATTTTATGTGATAATGGGCTATAAAAAATAAACATGAATTGACATCTCATCTTTTAAGATTCTTGTAATCATGGAAACCCAGCGATTTGGTGCTGTGCACAACCAAACATGTCTAGGACCAAGGACCTTGGGGTCACTCATCTTAGTCCAGGCTCTTCTATTCTGGCTCCACAGTGGTGGAATGAAGCCCCTACTGAGGTCCGGATAGCAGATTCACAGGCTGAAACCATGTTCAGTCTACACTGGGACACCCTATGCTAGCACTTACTGATGTCTCATTTCCAGATTAAATAAATAAACTGTAAGGATTTGTGCAACACTGAACCTGCTTTTAGTTGGTTTTAGGGAAGGATACACTCAACTTTTGGCCTCATCTAGCTCTTGGTTGAATGCACCTATTGAAGGTTGCTTTGGAGAACTATATTAAGTCATCTAGGTTAAAAATGGCAAAAGTGCTTCACGGATCAAACAGCATCTGAAACCCCCCCCGCCTCCAATCACATCTTTCCAGCGTCTTCTGTTGGAATTGGGTGAGCTGCGTCTGACAATTTTTGTAACTTTCTGAAACCGACAATATGATAATCGTGTCTTCTACATCCAGGAACTGGCCAGATGGGGAAAGGCAGGAATGTATGCAGGGTTTGAATTTCTCTTTTGCGCTCTTTTTCATTCACACAGCTACTTCAGAGTGCAACACCATGAATCGAGTGTGCGCTGTTATCCCCAATAACAGCGCAAAACCAGGACAAACCTGGACAAAACCAGCCCGCAATCGTCTCTCCATAGTTGTGTTGTCTCCGTGTTGTTTGCTGGCTTTTCCTCTTCTATTGGAATTCTCCCGCACGTAAATTCTGACCAATCGAAAAGCAGTTTAGGAAATACACCTTGGCCAATGAGTAATGTGGATGTTGTCATGCATTTTAGTTCATTTTAGTTTCAGCTGGTTCGGACCAAAGCGATCAGTGTGGTGTAAAAAGGAACCAAAAAAGTTGAAAATTGCTACATTGTATAATTGTTTGCCCTCGGTTCGGAACCAAATTAACCGAACTAGAGGTGTGAAAGCACCCTTAAACCAGTGAAATGTGTTTTGCAAATCACCAATTCAATGCTCACTAGAAGGTTAGATGAGTAGGGTTGTGGATGGATGATTGCAGGGTAAAGTCTGTGAATCGAAAATGATGGTGGGTAGTGTGAAAGAAAAAAACTTCTTCTCTTTCAACAACGTCTCAACGTGCAACTGAGCACCCACGCTCAATAGAGAACTGTGGTGGTACTTTGCACCTCCCAGGTAACAACATTGTTGCTGAATAAGAGCTTGGAGCCTAATAAATCTTAAAAAAAATAACTTTTACAGTGGACAGCTGGGTGCTGAGCTTAATTGTTCCTTAAGAATTAGGAAGCAGATGGCAGCAGCTTTAGAGTCTGAAGTTGACTGGCAACTAATGATTAGTAAGTGTGTGTTTCGAATGCTTGCAGAGGAAGCACTGCTTCTGCACACATTGTAAAATCCAAAATGAGGCAAGGCTCTTGCTTGAAAGAGGACATTTGTATGCTGCCTGTCATACCTGCAGCTGTGTTAAAAGGTAGCTGCTACTACAATAACATGCATATCAATGTCTCATTTAGGGGAAAACGTCAGACTGTGATATCAGATGAAAGAACATTAGTGTGGTGTTACTGAGGCCTTTCTAATTTTTATTTTGTAGGTGATGTTGCTTCTGTTTAGAAGATGTCAGTGTTCCCATTTGAATTGATTAGTGTGTTGGCACCACTGATCAAAGAACAAGCCTCATTTGCACACTATCACTTCGCTTTTAACCTCAGATGGTGAGAGTAAAATAATTTGGCAGATAGGGATGGCGTACAGCTCCTGACTCCAGCAGTGAATCATACAGTAAAGGCATGTATTAGCATACGACAGATAACATGGACAGAACATAAAAGCCACACATAAATTGGCCCCCAAATTTGTGATTTTCTGCAGGACAAAGACATGGGAAAAGTAAATTTAGATTATGGTTGTGTAATGGAGTTGCTCCCACTCAGGCTGTGTAAAAGCATTGGTGATGGTGCGTTTCTGTGCGCTGACCCCCTTCCTCCCTGTCAAGCCTTCAAGTATGAGAGACCACAAACCTCAGGAGGATTACTGTAATGCATTATAAATGTCAAACAAGTCTGAGATTAAACAAGTCATTTTCAGAGGGCTCATAAACCACACAACTCACTCTGAGGGCTTTAATTCATAACTCATGCCGGCTACTTTGCTGTACCTTGAGACGTTTTGTTGATGCCATGCCAAGGTAATATGTATAGGAGCAAAAATGAAATGTCTGCAGTTTTATCCCATAGAATATATCACATTCCCATGGTGAATGGTAAATCAGCACCCTGCATCTGGCCTTCTTAAGTTTATTCAGCCCGAATCAGAAGTAAATACTTTTTTTCCCTTCACACTGGACAAAGAGAAGTTCTATCAAAGAGTCCTTGAACAATTATCCACTCTGGATGCAGTATTAGGCTTCTGACTCTGAGGGGAATCACGATACCGATAGCCCAAGACCTACAGCATCAGCCAGTAGTCGGAGGACGACATTACACAATTAAAAGGTTAATTTGCCTGCACAGACTGGAACATTTTTGTTGGCAACTTAATGAGAGGGTTTCTGTTAGTTAGTCTCCCGGCCAAAAGGGAGACGGAGGATGCTGTGGCATGCCACCTTCACTCCCTCCTACAAGACCTGGATCACCCGGTAACTTCGCCAAACTCCCTTTCCTCGACTTCACTTCTGCTTTTAACACCATTGAGCGCAACCAGATGTTCCACCACCTCAACATCCCCCGACTCGTAATCCGCCGGGTACACAGCTTTCTTAGCGACAGACTGCAACACTAACAACAGTTAGAGTGGGCACTGGAACATCCTCAACCATCATCAACAGCACTGGAGCCCCTCAAGGCTGTGTCCTGAGCCCCTTCCTATTTACCCTCTACTCCAGTGACTGTATCAGCCCCTCACCTATCACCGCATGCTTCAAATACTCCGATGACACTGCCACAGTGGCTGTTTGAGGGCCAGGGGTGAAAAAAATTAAAAAGGGCACCAGCTGTATTCGGTGGGGCACCAGAACTGGGGCATTTTTAAGAGGCATCATAAGGGCACATTGTCTCTCTCGTAGGCGCGTGCGGAGACCAACTAATATGCAAGCATGTAGGGCAGCCTACATGACGCTGTATTGGGTTTTCTACACTGGAAGGGCACCCTAGAGGGCACTTTGTCATTTTTTTAATCTCCCATAGGGGCATTCAAAAGGGCGCTTTTGTGGCGTTTCTCTTCTATTGTTCCCCCTGTTTTTTCACCATGTGCACCAAACTCATATGCATCACACACAACGCCTCCAAAATTATTGGTCTCCCCACCCCCAACCTCTCAGACCTCAACGGCAAACCCATTACATGCATGAGCACACACCATAACACAGGACCCCAGACACCCCCTAAACCCATTCTTCACACTGCTTCCATCTGGTCGTAGATACAGATCCCTGGCCTCGAAACGGGCATGCTATGGCAGGAGTTTTGTCCCCTCTGCCATAGCATCACTCAACAAAACACACCGGTAACTGTCATGTGAGTAGGTGCTATATTCTGTATGTGTGTATAAATGTGGATGCATGGGATGTGTTTCATGCAGTTATGTTGTGGTGTATAATGTATTTATGTACCAACGTATTTATGTGAGGCTCTGTACAGACTGTGGCAACAAATTTATTTGGAAGGGGAAATAAAGAATCTATCTATCTAACTTCCTCTATAGGGTAAAATATACTCAGATCCTACAGGTGGATTCTGGGGTGGAGGTGGGTCTTATAAAATGCAATATGAACACTGTTCCAGGAGGCATGGCAGCAAGAGAGTAAGCAGGGTATCATAACCAAATCTGCATGGAAAAAGACAACGTATTGATTTTTTAGTTGAGAATTCAAGACAAGAGCAAAAAAGGGTATGTAGAGCTGGAATGGTATCTTTAAAGTGGCCTGGTTCTAGTCCTCTGAATTGCTGCCCACATTTGATTTTTTTTTTCAGACATTCAAATATGTCAAATAAGAAAAACAACAATCAGAGTTTTGTAGGCGGAATTAAGAAAGGGGACGGCATTAAAATGGAGTACAAGAGTGGTGTGGTCAAAGCAGCTGTACAAGTTGTAAGTCAACTTATCAAAAATAACAGCTCTTGAATTGACATATTTCTTTGATCTTTGTCAAGTTAAATGCTCCTAAAAACATTTGAGTCGGGTTTCTGTAGGTGGTGTTCATTTCTTTTTTTCTGTTCAGCCGCGGTGGTTGTTGCAGCTCACTCTAACATAGCCAGTCTCTTCTTCCTTTATTACTAATCAACAACAAATGTGAAATTTATTGCCTCCTGTGATGAATGTTAAATCGTTCAGGTACTTGTTATGTAGGTGGATTTGAAATATTATGAAGCAATCAGTAAGACTAGAAAAACAGACATTTAGTTTCAGTTGTGCTGCATGGCTGGTTGCTCTGACCAAGTAGGCTACCTTGGAGATGGAGGAGATATAAATAATTCTCAATGGCGCCTGAATGTTTTCATGATAGCAACATTCAGAAAAGCAGTGTAACCAAACCCCTGTTGGCTTATTTGTGTAATTTCAAAGAAATTACTTTCCACCACATCATATACAGTAGATTCACCATAATAGGTTAACAGCATAGTGTTATCAGATTTGATATAGGCTAGATATCAGGTTTACAACTTTTGATTGATGAGCAACAGAAACTTTATTTCATATAAATCCAACCTTCCCTGGACTCAGTGTCATTAAAGGTTTTTGTGCCAATAATTGCCCCAATACCTGAACATAATTCGGGAAAAGTTGAGTCAAGCAATTAGTGGGACGGGATTAGTTTTCACTGATGTAGCTCGACTGCATGTTAAAGGCTGATAAAAGAGAGATACAATTCTTTCATAGAGATTGCTTAAGTGCAGCCAAATTTTTCTGCTCTTCATCACTCTTATCTGTAAAAGATTGCAGTTTTACTTTGCAGATCTCAACTGATGTGTTGGTGTGGTTCTGTCTTTTTGGCGTTTCCACAGCGACAGCATGCCAAAGCGGATGGCTCTGATCTGCTTCCTGTCTCTGGTCATGCTGATGAGCATCCTGGGAAACATGCTGGTCATGGTGGCCGTGTGCAAGGACAGACAACTCAGGTGGGACAGAGCTTTCTTTCCTTTTTCCTATAGTACATACATTCCTGCTGTCTGTCTTTTTGTTCTCATGATTATGTTTTTATGTGTATTTATTCTGTTTTGTACTCTCAACATCATTGAAAATGGGGGCATGCCCTCAATGATCCCTCGAGATTTAAATAAGGGTTGAGTGAAAAATATATACTTAAAATTTACTAAAACTACCAATACTCATCTAACTTAGTACCTTAATAATTCTGTGCAACACTGTTTTAGGTATACCAGCAAATAATTAAATTCAGAGTGCCTGTGCGTATTTAAGTGGCAATGAGAGCATGAATGTGTTACCTTAGAGTGTTTGAATGAGACGAAGATAGACTGGATGCTTGGAAATACTGAAAGAGAAGTGGAGCGAGAGAGAGCCACTGTTAAGTAATGCATTAACGTGCATGAACTGCTTCTTAAACTGGATTTTTGAAAGTGGATTCCCCCAACACAGAATGAGAAAATATACATGTCACACAACACGTGAATATACTGTAGAAAGAAAGGGTGATTTTTCTGTGCACTGTGAAGCTAGATGAGAAACTGCAACAATGCAGGCAGGCAGGTCATCCTGAGGATGGCTGGTCATGTGGGAGCCACTGTCACCGCAATGATTCATTCATTCTTCTCCTCCTCCTCCTCTTCTCCTGTCATCTCCACCTTTTCTTTCCCTTCTCTTGTGTAATCTCTCTCTCTTCTGTCTCTCTCTTTCTCTATCACTTACTGTCTCTCTGATGCTTGGACTCTCTGTCTTTTTTTTGTGTCTCTTTCTGTCTTGTGACACCTGAGAGCTCAGGGTGACCTTTGTCCCAAGGATGTTGACATGGCGTTGACATGGTGTGTGTGTTGGGTGGAGGATGAGTGCATGCAAAGTTAACGTAGGCAGGTGTGTGGTGTATATGTGAAGTGAAAGTAACTGACGTGAGGTTTCATTTCTCTGTATAATTGTGTACATGGTGGGCGTGTGCGCCCGTATGTACTGTAAATGTGTATTTAAGAACACTGAACAGTGACAAAGTTACTGCTATCATGTCTCACCTCCCTGAGGAGAGAGCCATGACACACCATACTTGTTTCTCCCCGCCTCATTGTCTATCTGTCCGCTGGGAAATACACACACGCACGCACGCATGCATGCACGCACACATCCACTTCATTCCCAGTACACATAAACTCACATGCAAATATCAAAAAGACACACATAGTACATGCACACGCAAAATACAGACACCCACCTCCTCAGTGGGAGTGTCCCATGGGTGACAGTGTTCGTGACAAAAAATAAAGCATAACTCTGAGCACATCATTAAAGACCAACAAAGCTGTACCAGCATGCTGTTTCACAGCGTTAATCAGCCTGTTGGATGGTTTTTAGGTCATGTCAATCATTTAAGAAACAGTCAGTAGGTATTTTTAAATGTACTTTATTTTATCAGTCCTTACTTTTGGCACTATCCTAATATTAAAAATGCCAATATAAAAGGATATCAATGTATATCAGAGTTACATGCTGAGCCTTCTCCTCCTTTTAAAAGAAAACTCCATAGATTTAGCATTTCACTCCTATAACGTTGTCACGATAGACAGTTTTTTTTTTTATAAAAGGTTCAAAATTGATAAAGCAGACACAGAGATATTGTCTTTTTTATTAGGCATTCTTCTTCCTTGTCATAACCTGCCACCTACATTGCCCACAATGCAACGTGAATGCCAGCAGTTCACTCAGAGATTCGGTGTGTTATGTGGCTGATGTAGCCTCAAGCAGAGGCGAGGAGTGGGCTACAGAGGTCCATGCCACCAGATTCTTTTCATTTTCAAACTAGTCAGTCAGTCAGTCATTTTCTACCGCTTGTTCCCGTTCGGGGTCGCGAGTGACTGGAGCCTATCCCAGTGGCTTCGGGCCTTAGGCGGGGTACACCCTGGACAGTGGCCAACTCGTCGCAGGGCTGACATATAGACAGACAACCATTCACGCACACATTCATCCACTAGGGACAATTTAGAGTCACCAATTAACCTGATGCATGTCTTTGGACGGTGGGAGGAAACCAGAGAACCCGGAGAAAACCCACGAGGACATGCAGACTGGTCGTGGTCTGGTCCGGGATTCGAACCCACAATCTCCTTATTGGGAGGCAGGGGCGCTAACCGCTCTGCCACCGTGCACCCCATTTTCAAACTAGCTACAAGCTAACTACAGTTACTATCTGTACAGTCTTTACCTTGGCTGTTTCGGGAGAATAAACACAGTCCAGCAGTCAAATTATCTTCTGTGGAAATCGAAGGATATATATATATATATATATATATATCGGATCTTCAGGTCATTAAATTGAACTGTGAACCACAGGCTGCTAGTGCGGTCCCTGCCTTTTTGGATGTTGTTCACCCTACCCAGGATTTCTAGAGATACTTTTCTTCATTACCATGTCAGAACTCTGTCAAACTATGTCACTGATGATTTATTTGAAGTTATGGAGTGTATTGGCCCACACTTGCTTTGAATTTTTAACAGCTCCCTATATACTGGTTGTGTCTAGACTACTTCAAGACTGCGTATGTACAAACTCTCCTGAAAAATCCTAGCCTTGATCCCTCCGTCCTTGATAACTACCACCCAATTTCTTAACTGCCTTTTCTTCCAAAAACCCTCAAAGAGTTGGATTCTAAGCTGCTCTTTGCTGCGACGGGAAATAACTTTATCTTTGAAAAGTTGCAGTCTGGCTTCCGTAAACTTCACAGTACTGAGACAGCAATTCTCAAAGTTTGTAATGACCTCCTAATGAACGCTGATGCAGGCGTGTATTCCATATTGGTGTTATTTGATTTGAGTGCTGCCTTTGACACCATTGATCATAGCATCCTGTTAAATAGACTGACGCACTGGGTGGGCGTATCTGGTACTGCACTGAGCTGCTTTGCTTCATACTTATCCATACTTAGTCTTGTGTCTCCATAAATCATTTTAAGTTTTCTTTTTCTACCATCAACTACGATGTGCCTCAGGGGTCAATCCTTGGACGAATTTTGTTTTCTGTATACTGTATATGCTAACTCTGGTTGATGAAATATGTAGGCGTGGTATTTCCTTCCATTCCTACGTGGTTGATACACAATTGTACCGACCTGTGAAGCCCACTGACCTGGGCATGCTGATATCACTACAGGACTGCCTCACCGACATAAAACCTGGATGTCGATTAATTTACTCCAATTATTGGTCCTCAACATATTTCAAATCACATTCTGCCCTCTACTGGTGACCCGTTTCCATTTGTGAGGCCTGTTGCAAGAAACCTAGGCATTTTGTTCGATTGTAATTTATATTTTGAGCGTCATGTCACTCAGCTTGCCGGTCCTGCTTTTTTTTCACTTTAGGAATATCACAAAACTATGTACTGTCCTAAATCTCAGACGTGTAGAAACTGTTGTACATGCTTTTATCTCTTCACTACTACTGCACTTGACTGCAACAGTCTTTTCACTTGCCCTAATCAAAAAACTCTCAAAAGGGTACAGACTGTACAGAATTCAGCTGCTCGGCTCTTAACTGGAACTAGGAACTATGATCATATTACCCCTGTTTTAGCCTCCTTGCGCTGGCTCCTTGTTTGTTTTAGGATTGATTTTAAGATTGTATTGATTACTTTTAAGGCTACTCACGGCCTGACCCTGGATTATATTTTAGATATTTTAACTCCTTATGACCCTTCTGGTGGTCTGAGATCTTCTGGCAGGGGTCTGTTTTCTATTCCTGTGTCCAGATTAAGAACGAGACGGCACAGAGCATTCGCTGTCAGGGCCCTGAGGCTCTAGAATGACCTGCCTGAGGAAATTAGGCTGGTGGGGTCTGTGCCTACTTTTGAATCTCTTTTAAAAACGTCTTTTTATTGTTGTTTTTCTTGTTCATCTCTCATTTTGTTCTGTAGAACATATTCCACTGTGATCCCTGTTCTTTCGTTCCATCTTCTACCTTCATGTACCATATTACCCATTGTGTTATTATTTAATGTGTGATCTGTTGTGAAGCGCATTGTACTTTTCTTTGATAAGTTCTATATAAATATAGCTTATTATTATTATTATTATAAATTCAAGCGAACGTGAGGCAAAATTTGCTTCATATTCAGTATGAACACACAGGGCTGATAGCCAAACAGCCAGTTAGCCATCTATTTACTTATACTTGCAAAATATGCTAAATTGTAGCATTTTACACTTAGCAGCCATGGCAGGGAAAGTATCACACTGGTAGCAGTGTAACTGGATTAATATATCATAGAAAGCAAGTAGTAGAAACACTGGACAACAAGTAAAGTCTGTGCAGCCTGCAAGAGAGGAAAGCTACCAGACAAACTTAGAAGCATTTCACATACACACCTAAAACAAACACACACACAGAGTCTTCCTCAGGGAGTTGACACCAGCAGAGGGTGATTCAGAGGGTGCTAAACCACTCATCAATAACCACCACACAAACACGACCAGTTACCAACCACCTCTCGTTTCTCTCAGTGTGTCATGTCGTGTGTGTGTGTGTGTGTGAACAAGAAACCCACACACAGGCACATGCTGCCACGCAGTCTGCATGCTGTCTGTACTGGACATTAGGCAGATCTATAAGCAACTGCGGTGATAAATCTGTGTTTCATGCCAGCTTTCTTTGGCTCCTTGTTAGAACCAAAAACCCAGTTAGAGATCTTTGTATTTTGTCATTTTGTATCTCGTATCTACATGCGTCTTAAATTGTCTAACTACAGGGAGATATTTTTATTTGGGTTATGTGTAAACAGTTGTGGAATAGTCTAATTACTTTTCTATTTCGATAAGTATCAATGCATTTTAATTTATGGTACTTTGTTTTTGAAAACTTCTCACATTTTCATTGTGTAGCCTTGGATTTCCGTTTGATTGGTGTCTTTTTTAATTATCTTATTTTTCTACAAAAAAGAAAGAAAGTTCCCATCTGAGTAATTTATTAAATACAATAATGCCATAAATAAATATTACCCTATAAATATATATGACCAATAATGAATCTACTCATAATGGCTTTAAAGGAATTAGTTTTGTATTAGCATTTGTATTAAATGCTTTTGTAATCTGAGTATTACAGTGTGGTACAGTGATGCTGAAATGTTGTTATATACCAGTGTTACCCAGTGTTGGAAATTTACTTTGAAACTACGTTAATTTAACACTTTTTCCACGTTTGACGGTTTGTTTGCTTGGCTGGTTGCTTCTTATTCAGCTGGTGAAATTCCAAGGCTAAAAACACGTAAATTAAATGACCTGGGGGAAGTAACAACAAAAAAATCTCCACTGCCAATAAAAGGCATTTAAGCTTGTATTTCTCTTTTTGTAAAATATTGCCCGAGGCAGTAAATTCATAAAGAAAAACAGGATGTTTTTGATCATTCTCTTTCTTGCTGTGCTACTTAACCAATTTGTAATGAAGGATTTTTAATTTAATCTCCGGTTGTGTGAACAAATGTGTGCCTGTGTACACCATTTAAATGGAACATTTACTCTCTCTCTGGTCTTCATCCCTCTCCTCCCCTTTGCTGTATTCTCTTGGTAAATACCCTCATATATCTTCCTCTACTTTCCATATTATACAGTAGACAGCATGTGCGTCTGCAAATTACACCAACCTCACAGTAACACAATTCCCTTTTAATAAAGCTTATTTATTCTTAGCACTTTAATCTAAACACGATATGTCATTGTAACTAAACACGATTCCTCCCCCTCTAAACTGTACTGAATTACTGCCAACACTGCTGTGCGTGTGTGTGTGTGTGTGTGTTTCTCCTATGTGTGTTTGAGCATACAGTGTGTATGTGTGCATATACACCTGTGGTCATTCATCTACAGAATCTGAGTGTCTACAGTATGTATGCTTGTGCTTGCTTTTATATGTCAGATGCAACATATGTGTGTGCATATCCAACACGACTTACGTGCGCCCCGCATGCAGCGGGCGTAGCAGACAGCTGGTGTTTCCAGCACTAACAGCCTGTTTTAAGGGGCTGTTTGGGTTAGTGACAGGCAGATGGAAAACTCTCACAGCCATCGGCTCTTACTGACGCTATTTATAGACCGCAGACCATCCGAACTGCGGAGAGCGTGGAGCTCAGGCCAGCTGACTGACCGACTCTTTCACTGGTTTGCTGGTTGGCTGGTGTGGTTCATCTGTGAGTGCAAAGGTTTACCAACCTGATAAGTAAAAAGAGATAGTGCCAAATCTCATTATTCTCCATTTGATTGGAAAAAAAATGATCCATCCGATAATGTTAATGTCCTGATTGGACGTGTCAGGATTTCTTTCCAATGTGACATCTTGACCGAGTGATGAGTCGACCGGTCAGCTGACTGGGTTCCTAGTTGTCCGTGAAATGTTTTTATGCACCAACCCTGTGACAATACTTTCAACCTCCATTTGAAGTATCATACCGGACTACTGGTCACGGGTAAATAGGGCTGAAACCAATGATTATATCGATTGATCGGATAACAATTTGTTATTACTGTTTGATTAAAGGTTTCAAATACAGCTCCTTGTTACGCCCCTGACCTAACAGCTGGAAGATAGAGCGGCATACAGAGGGGCAGTCATTTTGTGTCGGCAGTTCTGGTCTTTGTCAAGCACAAAACTGCACAGGAGAAATCCCTCTGTGTGTGAGATAGAGAGCAATACAAAGACAGTGAGGATAAGGATGAGGATGCACGAGTGTGTGTGACAGGCAGTCTGTGTGTCCCTTCTGCATATATCAGATCTGAACTTTTGAGTTGTTAGTTACCTCACGCTGGAAAACAACAACATGAGGTACGGCTTAAAATGTCACACTGCATGGTAAAATTGCTTGAATTTTGTAGGTGGTATTGATGTACATACACTATTGTTCCATAATGCAATGCATAACAGAAATAAAAGAGCTACTAGCAGCTGCTTGAAATGTGACAAATTGTGGACAGAGATATTTTCGACGATTTAGTGAGTAAATCACAAGTTTTCAAATTTGAAAGTGGATAACCTGATAATCAGACTGACAGGCTTTTTCCTTTCACCTAATTATTTAGTCATCGTGTTCATGTTTGCCATTTTAGTTTTGTAATTTTGTCCTAATGTAGTGGTGTATCCGTCAGTCAGTCAGTTTGTTTGATACCGGTAGAGCTGGACCAATAAGTGGGCTGGTAGCTTCTTGTGGGGATACTGGTACTGGTATGTCAACAGATAAGTAGAAAGACGTTGCACTACGGAAAGGCTGAAGATATGTTTGGTCACAGTTCAGTAATAACTACATTTAAAGGATTGTTATGACAAATGTTTGATTATGTTGTCTGCTCATGTAAAAAATGAATTTTGGCTGATATGTATATATCACAATTATTTAAACTCTCAAATACCGATACAGCCTGATTCGGGTCATAGTCACTCACTGCCTTCACTGCATTGCACTGATAATACATAATACTCATTCACGCACCAGCTGCGACCTGGTATCCCAGTTCACGCGCTCCCACACTAAACCACGCTGCAGTATCTGTTTCACATGCACTGAGTACAAATGATGCACTTCACCTTAAAAAAAGAGCCGTTCATTCACAGAGATACAGCATATGCACAATATTAAAAACCTTCAAAGGGAAACTGGACAAAATAAACTAACTAAGTAAATGAATAAATATATACACGATACAAGGGACACAAAAAAGCACTCAGGATGTCTTATTCAGAAGTAAAGCATGTCTTCATTCCCGGTAACATGACTAAAACTTGCGATTTTATAGTTACAGGACGACCACTCTAACCCCCGTCCCACCCAGACTTGGAACAGTCAAAGAACAATGTACTGTAGATGAAAGTAAAATATGTCTTGGGGTACATTTTAGTGTAACGTTTGTCTTTTTTTATCTCAGCAATACTTTGTAGGAGCAGCACGGCCCTCGCCTGTGACAGCTCTATTGCTTCGATAAAGAAAATCCCATTTTATCGCAGAGAAAGCGATAAAGACCCTGCAGGCTGCAGTTACACCAATCAAGGTGGATTCAGCCCTCGACTCTCTTTTTATATCCCTACATTTGACTTATTTGTAGAATAAATCTACCTTAATCTCCTTCCCTCTCTGTGGTTTTACCTCATTTCAACGTGAGCGTGCGCTTGAGAAGAGCCGAGCATTTGGTGATGTTTCTCAACTTTCACTTTAACAATTCAGCATCCCTCCCTGTCCTTCTCCGCACAGTGAATCCAGTGAATGGGGTGATGGATGTTTCCCTCTCTATTTTGTTGTTGTTGTCCTGTTTTCCTAAAATCTAAAAGGACCAAAAATTTGATTTAATTTGTTTCCTCCTTGCTGGTATTAGAAGACAAAGTTAGAACCTTGAAGCGAGTGCCTTTCTGCAGTAGCTGTACTGGGCCTATTTCTGCCTGATTTTACATACTTCTAGTTCATGCTTAATAATGTCACATGTTAAACATCACAGAACCATGGTTAATAGCTTAAATTGAAGTAGATTCCATTAAATTGCACTTCATATTGTTTTGTTTTACAGAGAACCTACTATAATAAAGATACAATTCTCGTTTCTACACTTCTCGTCCACTAGAGTGCCGGATTTCAGGTTGATAAGTAAAGAAACTAAGGTTTTACAGGGCAATTAGTAAGCAGTGTATCTAGTGTTGTGTGTGCCAAACCTATCCAAAACCTCTCCAAAATGGCTAAAATGTGCTTTTCAGTATTTCCATATTGTCTTAACAGATAATCTCTTGGAGCTTATGATAAACACATTTACAAGTACTAACAACCGCAAACCACAAATGAAGGGCTTGATATGTACAGTATGTGTCGAAAAACATATCCAAAATGTATCCAAACCTCTCCAAATAATGTGAAGATGGTTTGTCCATTCGTAGCAGATTGCTTTGTTTGTTTGGGTGACTTTACAACTATTTACATCATCTGCCTGGCATGGCTGAAATTCAGTTCCCCACTCTTCTGGTCCACGGCGGGTCATGTCAGAGACTATTTTGGGGTTATGCACAGAGGGACAAGACCTGCACTGAATGATAGTTCATTTTTTCGTCTTCAGGTCAAGGCAGAAAACACAGTGCTGCCTGTTGTTGTTTCTGTTTCTGAGGAGCCTCACATCACTTACGGACACATGGGAAAACATCCACCAGGCCTCTTTTCAACAGCCTTCACTTGTGGCACCGAACCACACAGCAAATTCAGTCACATTGCAGCACCACAGCCAACACAAGAAATCACACTGGCAAACGGCAGTAATGTGAATTGAAATGCGTCCTTCTAAATACAAGCACTTCCATGTTTGCACCGTGAGACCGCCTCACTATATGGATTGTGCTATATACTGTGCCTTTGTTTGTGACACAGCGTAAAAAGTGGGTGATAGGGCCTGGCTCAGGTCATCAAAGAGGTGTTGGACGGAGTTGGGGTCAGGGCTCTGTGCAGGCCAGCCAATTTCTTCTACGCTACGCTGGGAAAACCATTTCTGTCATGGTTGGCTTTGGTCACGGGGTCATTGTCATGTTGAAACAGGAAAGGGCCAAACAAGCTATCGCCACAAAGCTGGAAGAACATTATTAATATCATTGTGCGCTGCAGCATTAAGATTTCCCTTTATTCCAACTAAAGGACATAGCCTGAAAAACAGCCCTAAGCCCACAGATGATTAAGCAAGGGTAATCAAATAAATGTTTTTTCCAATGGTCCACTCGCTTTTTGGAGCTTTCAACCACAATGTGCTAATAAACTGAAACAATTAATATGTATTGCCCAATTACCTACATAAACCAACGCTATGTTTATTTTCAAAGTTTTAATTGAACGTTGTCCATTTGGCTTTTCCTTTACAATACATCACGATTCATATAAATCAATTTCATGGAAAATACAACTGCTGCTCTTTGTGTTTTGTTTTCACGATTACAGTCCAAGGACCGCTTCTGAGCGGTTTCTCTATAATTGCTTTCCATGGATCCCTCGATCAACAGCCCCCCCCCCCTCAAAAAAAATAAACACTTAATTTGTTTGCTTTTACAAAAACAATGCGGCTGTTCTTGGTTGTTGCTTTTTGCATACAACTGCCAATCTCTCTTGCTCTCTTACAACATCAGTTACATGTGTGACTCACCATCGCCGAGAAAAAGCAAAGCTAAAATAAATTAATTAAAATTTAAATCTAAACCTTTTATTGGTTCAAGTCACATTTTTGTCTTGTTTCGAATAAAACTGTCAAAAGCAGTAATCTATAGACATCTACTCCCCTATGCATCTTAAATAATGACCGTTCATTATTGATTCACTGATCACAAGAAGATGTATTACACACGAATGATACGGATACTTGTTCATCTAAAGTCTTGCATTTGTGCCATTCGCTCTCCAGAGTGATTAAACATTTCCCTTTCGCAGGAAAATCAAGACCAACTACTTCATCGTGTCTCTGGCGTTTGCCGACTTGCTGGTGTCCGTGCTGGTCATGCCGTTTGGTGCCATCGAGCTGGTCCACCAGCACTGGATCTACGGCGAGACCTTCTGCCTGGTCCGGACCTCGTTGGACGTCCTGCTGACCACCGCGTCCATAATGCACCTGTGCTGCATCGCCCTGGACAGGTGAGACTTTCTGGTCTGGCGGTGTGTTTGTGCGTTTGTGTGCAGGTTTGTCTATACGTGAAACGGTAGATAGTGTGAAATCTCGTCCATTTGGCGTGAACTCGCGCCTCATCTGAAATACTCGGTCCCGGAGTACGTCCACATTGAGCTAGGTATTTTTGCATATGCATCGCTGCATTTCCCTTCCAGCCCTCCATTCAGACAGAACTGCGTTTTTATTTTCCTCCCGCCACAGGGGAAGAGAAGAGATTTAGCCGTTTTAATGTTGTTCATTATGCTGCAAAGAGAGACTTGGATTTATAAAGGCAATATATACCATTGACTGTGTGTGTGTGTGTGTGTGTGTGTAGGTCTTGTGCATGGGGAGAGTGATGTAGAGGCTCTAAATCTTTGTTGTTTTGCGCAGAGACAATGTTCACACTTTCCAGGTCTTCCCGTCAGCAGTTTTAATGGCAGACACCAGCAACTGCAACTGTAACTGAAGAGAAAGAAAGCATCCACAGGTGCTCTCTCTTACACACCGCTCTATATGACCTGTTTAACACCGTGAACAAAGTCACTAAATACCCCGCGGTAACCAACATGGTCTTAACAGTAACCTGCTCTCCAGCATCTCAAGCAACACAGCATCACCGCCACATACATGCTTATTTAGCAACACATTTCTCATATTTAGCAGAGGGATGCATGAATATAATTTGAGTGTAAACTTGTACATTCAAGTAACACTTAACATAGACATCAAGTAATAAAAAAATGTGTAGGGTAAAATTCCCAGGAAAGCCCGGAACAACGACAGGAAGTAAAGCTAGTGGATGTGCATTATGTTTAGTTAAAAGAAAGAAAGACATTGCAATAGTTTGTCGTCCAACGCCGCAAACTCACTTTATGTTTGGGTTTTTGACCTCTACATGAAAATAAATTTACTCTATAAAAATATGTTATCAGAACGTTTGTTGTGAAACGCAAGAAATAACACAGCAACTGTAAATCTGGTCTGGTGGTACCATGCCATAAAGGAATAAAATCACTCTCGCGCACCTTCTCTGGATCCGTTCCATGTTGGTGGAATGATCTGCCTGCTTCTACAAGAGCAGCAGATTCTGTAGCCGCCTTCAAAAAGCTCTTGAAAACGCATCTCTTCCATCAACACCTAACTGACAATCACTAATTTCTTCTTCCTTTATACCTCTGCTCAAAAAAAAAAATACCCGTCCTATCCTTAGCTTTGTATCCTGTGCTGGGCTTTAATCAGACTCGTTTTTTGAAGCACTTATGCTTTCTGTTACCTTGTGTTGTTATATTGCTTCCATTGTCTTCCTCATATGTAAGTCGCTTTGGATAAAAGCGTCTGCTAAATGACTCAATGTAAATGTAAATCTGTAATATGAACGTCTTTGCCTAGTCACTGTGGCCTTCACAGGATTTTCCGATGTCCTGTTCATAATCTAGAATGACTAATAGACAGAATCACACCACGCCATGAAATACTGTTCATCTGCAGCATTACAGGTGGACAAGCGAGAGGCCTTGACGTGCACGGGAACTCTTTTGTGTGAATCAGATTTACTGTGTAGTCGTGTACGTGAGTTATTCCAGGTTAAATGGCAGGATCTACAGCACATCAAGGCATACAGTGGCAGTTCACCCAATTCACAAAAACCATGCAGTTGAGGTATTTCCCTACTTCCCCCTGGTGTTATCTTGCTTTGTGAATAGTTTTGGTTTCGTCTGGAGAGGTTTAGGGAAGGTAGAAAATACTCCTGCAAACCCCTAAAAAAAGATTTATTAGTAGAACCCTTACTTGCTGTACACTTACTGTACCACATAAAGTTGGTGCAGAGCGGAAATATTAGTCAGTGAATGTCTTATACGGGCGAGTAGGGGCAGAGTGCAATTTGATGTTGTCTGATTTAAGCAATGCCTGTTCATTTTGACGGTTTTGATATTAACTCGATGGAGAGGACTTCCAGACTTAAAGCACGAACTGTGTGAGGATGTAGACTGGATAAATTCCATGTATTGCCTCTGCAGCCAGACTGATGGAATTCATTTCAACACAGGAGAAAGAAAAAAGAAAAAAAATAACACATTGGCATTTACAGCACTTGACAAATTTCAGCACAGCAGCAGACATAAACATATAACAGACGATTGAAACCGCAAGAAAGCACTGTAAAAGTTATTCATTCAGGCTCCCCGAAGTGCATACACATGCTGTTTATATAGCAGTGTAAATCATGCTTATTGAGAATTCCAGTTTCCAATTGCTTCACCTTTGGTGCCCTCGTGCTGGGACACAGCCACGTGCACTAGGAAGCGACTGGCTGGCAAAAGGTGGCAGGTTACGCTGCAACTTTGTTCATAGAAGGCAGTTCGCAGTCAACAACCTAGTTTCAAGATGTTGGCCGCTGTCATTTGTCTACTGCAGCACACTGAGAGGAACTTTTAAGACTGAAAGTAATCGAGTCGATATCATGTGCTAGTTAGTTTGCTCGCTTGCAATGGGTTAGCCTGGCAGCAGGTTTGCCTGCTCGCTCTCTTACCATGCTGCTCACTACTTTACCCATTATCTACAGTAGTTAGCTCGCTAGCTAACTTTATACTGCACAGTGGGAAAGCTCTGCTCATCACCTCTGACCACTTTAGTCAACCATTATTAGCATCTGTTTTGTAATCTCCCACATGCCCCGCTGAAATTAATATTGCAGGAATCAGATATGCTGGGGCTGTAGAGATTTTGCTTTTCTCTCCTGAGAATGCATAGTCAGTAAACAAACTGACTTGGTTGGAAAGTTTCTGTGATTATGTTCCTGTTGCTCACCTCGTGCCGTTGGCTACGGCTGTGTGTTGAGAGTGAGGGTGGCAGCCTGTGATGTGAGAAAATCAGACCAGACAGGGTAAGCCTTATCATGCAGACAGCTGGATTAAGCTTCACCTCAGCCCGACAATGCCCAAATTGAAACAGGTGTGAGCAAAAATCACAGTCTTATCGCTGTTTTTTTTCACTTCTCAAGCTGATTTGTGTTCAGTGACCTTTCAAACATGCGGCAATATTGAAAGCCCGAAAAAAAAACGGAGGGAGTAAATAAAGCGGAAGAAACTTTATGTGTTAGAAGTTTTTCAAAGTCTGAGTTCATGAAAAATGTATTTGGCCATTAAGGATTTCTACACTGAATGTAATCGTAGGGACTTTTAAGTTAAAACAAGTGTTGCGTAACTTTGGGGGACACTGGCACCACCCTAGCTGGACGCTGAGCGAATACTGAGGAATGCAGTAACGACCTCTACTACTGAAGCATGTACAGTAACAATGCAGGTTGAGGAATGCAGAATAAATATCTAACGGCCGTGACCCTTAGATATCTATTCCACTCAAACGACCTCCATCTCACATGGATGTGCGTAGATACTCGTGGAGCCGCAAACACAAGAGAATTTACCAAATTAGACAAATCAACGATGCAAGGGTCAGCAACAGTGACGGAGGAAATGGTCTCTACATTCAATTATCTGGCCGGATCTGTACTCTTATATACATACAGCTGCCTCCACATCCTGGAACTTCCATTACCAGTGAGGCAATCACCCTTCATTACCCCCAAGTTCCCCCTAGTGAATCATAACACATCTCCCAGTGACTGTATCTTCCTCCTCCACTTAGTTTGCCTCCTTCTTTTGTTGTTATTGAACAATATTGCAGATGCCAATACCTTTCCCTTTTTTTAACGGCTTGCTGCTTGCGGTGATACTGATAAAGAAGATTAAATACATACAGTATTGTGTTTGTGATTTTCTCTCTTATATGTTCTTATTTTGTAAAAAAGAAAAAAATAGCTCCTTTAATATATTATCTGTCTGTTTTGTCTGCGTTCAGTTTTTTGCTTTCTACTTTAATATTAATTTTCTCTATTTCCTGTCTTACCTCATTATCTTAGCATATTTTTGCATGTTTCTCTTTATTTATTGTTGTTTAGAAATTCAACTTAAATTCATAACTGTACCTACGGAGCAATACACAGGCAAGTATTAGGTCTCAATATCTTCAAAAGCCTTTTTCTAAACAAAAACAATTAAAATTGCCAAAAATGTACATAATTGAAACATCTACAAAATACATAATGCATAATAGAACTTAACTATAGTACCCTTTATTATATATTACAATGTTTCTGTGCTCATGAATAATTTTTTGCTTCAATAAAAGAGATTAAAAGTGCACAGTCACACACTACATGCAGCTTTTCTAATATATCTATATAATATGTGCTAATTTCTAATTAAAATGATGGTCTGACAATGTGATAAATAATGAAAGGTGCTCTTAAGCTATAATAAAATGTCAGTATTGTTAGACCAGGTGCAGTAAAGCAAACCAACAGCATCTGTAACATCGACTCAGTGTTTTCCTTTCATGTGTTGAGTAGCTTGTAAACCGTCAAGCTGTAATTACAGGCTGTCAGGCCATTTGAGATTATGTTTGTGGTTGTATTAAAGCGCCCCACAGACTGACAGACAGAGAGCCCGAAAGTTGGCCCTCATGTAAAACTACAGGATGAGACCAAGAGTTAATGAAACTGTCAGTCAGTTGCAGCAAAATGTAAGAGAGATTAACCGTTTCATTCATTGTGTGTATATGTGTGTGTTCTGCCGGATATTTAAAATATTCAGCAAACACATGCAAACTCTCACATTCTGCAGAACAACAGAAACAATGGCACTAAAGATTAAAGCAAACCTTGGCAGATTTAACACTGGATTTGTAGGTAAACTTAGAACTTGGAACCATAGCTTCTTCTCAGTTTAAGAGTTCATCTGCCAGGGTAAGATAAATGCTATCACGGTGACACACAAACAAAGAATTTTGGATTTAGAGTACAGAGAAAGAGAGGGCTTGTTTTCATGCAAAAACACTTTCCAGCCTCATTTAACCAGGGAGCATTTGCTGAACAGTCATTCATTTTTGGCCATTGAGCTTAATACGACTTTCTTGCCCTTAAAGGATTATAGCGTTGATTTACCTGTTTTAGCCCATTTACTACAAATAATTTACTTTATATTATAATTACCCATAAAGCAAACCATGCTTGTTGAGTCACACTGAAAAAGGTCTGTCACTTTTTGTCAAAGTTACATTATCATTAAAAGGATAATGTTATGCAGGTTCCATTACAGTATATACATTTACTAACCCCACCCAAAAACAAATTCGCAAACTTTAACTCATATGACCTAATACTTGATAGATGCTGTATCTGAACTACAAAGATTACTGGCCTGTACTGCATTATTTTTGGGTGAAGTTCAGTTCTAGCGTCTTATAGGTGAGACGCTAGACTACTCATACGTTTCAACCTTGAGTAGTGTTTGCACATTTTTCTCTCAGGCTCCAACAAGGTCTGCCAACCAAAGGGGTAGAAGAATCTCTGTGTCACCTTAGTGGCAAAACCCAGGGGGATAAAGCACTCATAACCCTTACGCCTGCTCACAGTTTATTCCTATAAGCATAGGGTAGTAATTAAAGGTGACTGAGATGAATATTTAATCATTTCTATCAACTCAAAGCTTCTCTCCTTTCGGCAGCTTCTGGAACACTGCAGCAGGACACGAGAACATCGTTAAAACTGAAACTGGAAAGATAGAGGGACATGTCCAACCCAGTCCCCAATGGAAATTGGGGACTGCTTTACTGCACATGCAAGGAATTGCATAAACCTTGCATGGTTTATGCAACTCTAGCAAGTTCCAAGAGACTGATAATTGATTTTCATACTGCACAGAAATGAATGGAATGGAAATGAGCCAATGGGTGCCTATAGGAAAATTATATAAATAAAATCTAGGACTGTGTAGCATGCATTTAAAATAGTAAGTATACATAATTTATTGGTGAAGGAGCTCCAACCTGGTCCTTTAACTGAGCGTGTCAAGAAGAACCTCTTGTTCATCTGTGTATGGCTCATGTTTAGGCCATGGTTGGGTCTTAGGTCTGCCAATCCTTGTGAAAGAGGACCGAGTGGCAGATCTGCCCCCGAGGCCCAAGTCAGGGAATAACACATTAATTAGAGCCACTGAGTTGCTCCATAGGAACAACACGGGTTAAGTGTCTTGGGTGAGGACACCTTGACCATACAGGAAGGGAAACAGGCCTTGCTTTCCCCAGACAGTTTGAGATTTGGGGCCAGCAATATCCTTCTAAAGGTGCAAACAGTTTTGTATCAGAATCTGCCTTTTATACTTAATCCCATTCACACAAAAGGAGTTGCAAAAGCCTTCAGCAGCAAACAGAAACATTACAACAGTTGTTACAGAGGTCAGCAGAAGCAGGCGATGGAGAGTTACACTGCGCAAGCCTTCTGCTGTTAGCTTCTGAGCAGCCCTCCCAAAGTTATAAGAACATTTTTTCTTTTCATCGTGGGAGCTGAGAGACAAAAGGGTGAAGACCAGAAATAAGAAAAGAAAAGATTGGCTTCTGAAAAGCAAATTGCCACATGAGGAAGATTGAAAAGAGCAAAGTAAGAGAGAGAAAGGGATTGGGAAAGTATTGCTAAGGTGGCAAGAAAAGAGAGAAAGTCACACACAAGAGAGAGATTAAAGATTAGATAGAGAAACAAAACAAAACAACATCTCATAAGGCTTTACTCTAGATACGACAGTGTTACCGCTGCTCTCTGTTGTCCCACAAAAGGGGACTTTAGGAAAAAGTTAATTGATCCTCTTTACTGTGATTCTATGGTCAACCTGCATGTAAGAAAGAGTTTAGATTATTGATGTTGTTTACCATTTCCACTATTTGTTTATTGGATTTCGCTTTTATAAAAAAAGATGTCTTTCATGAACATCTGTATGTTAGAAGCTTCCATCAGCATTCATGAAACCTTTTATGAAGGTGTTCCTCAAGGATCCTTCCAGGGCTCCGCTTTTGTTGCAATCTGCAAATGCATTTTCCCTGACACGAAAAGACTCTTTAAGGAGCGTTTTTTTGGGCTCCATATAATTCCTCGAAGTGTTTTGTGTCAACAGAGAGTCTGCAGTTACTGGAAGCACTGAGGTTAGAGAAGCTGTATAGTCAACAAAAGGTTTGACAGGAAGTGAAAAAGAAACCCTCTCTTCCCTCCTTCAAGATGCCTTCATGTTTCAATGCTTGACCTTGTGTGAGAGTTGAGGATGGAGATATTGAACAAAGAATCCTCTCCTTCCTTTACTTACTACCCTCAAGATGCCCAGAAGCAAGGAAAGAGCCCCTGCTTACATTAGTGAAACAACTTCACCGTCCTACTAATCAGCTCCTTGTGGGAACGTTGGAAAGTGTTTTAATCCTAAAAAGGATGTAGCTTTAATGCAGCATAGAGTCCAGTTAACCTTTTCGGCCAAAGTAAGATTAAATAGAGGTTTAGGTTTTGGGCATAGTATAAAAGTATAAAAAGCCTGTCACTTGTCTGCTCATTTCTGTGGTGACGGCAGAACTGTAGTTCAAAGCCTTGGCCTCCAGACAGCTTTTGGCATTTTACGTTTTGGCTGCTGATGGGCTCGGGTTCAGTGGGATGGGGAGAATAAATGGCCTTTCACCAGAGGCACGACCTCTGCTGCTGTTTGTGCTCTGAAGAGACACAATAATACCAGAATACCAACTGAAATCAGCACATGCAGAGAGACAATGCAAGCATTCAAATATCTGCAAGAACAAACACTTATTGTCTTGGATCTGAACATTGATACACACACACACACACAAACGTATATTTCATATACAAATTTGGTTTTACAACAGGCAGGGGGATTGTTTCCTTTTCTGTTAGACTATGACTTTCTGTGCCTCTGACTGTCTTTAAAGAGGAGGTTTTATGGGAAGCAAGCTTGGTCTTGGGTGGACTTTGCAAAGGACTAAGCATGCCTTAGACTGAGTGCTCATGGGTTTGTTTTTGCAGCGTCTGAAATCCCCTCCCCTCACAGCTTTCTGACATTGGAACTGGGGTTGCAGACCATTCTGTAACCAAACCAATAATCTGACAGGTATACACATTTAGCCTTTAGAAGTACAAAGTAGCTTGTTGGAAGTATACCGAACCAGTGATTTTGACAGCCCATCAGCATAGATGAAGAGTAATTGTTAACGTTTAATGAACCCCTAACAGCCTGTTGCAGTTGAGTTTGGTGTGGAGCTCTGGAAATCATAGCACATCCGGTGAAACCAAGCAATGTGCTTCATAGACAGAGTATTCATACCAATTTCTCACAAAAATTATTCAACGTGTTTTGTGTGTACCATCTCCTGGAATTCAACAATGCATATTCGCTCTTACCACCCCACCTTGCTATTGTCACAAAAGCCTCACTATCCCATTAAATTCCATTCAGTTACTTACCTTCAATAAGGAGACAGTGTTGATCTTTACACCAGCAAATCAATATCTGAGGGATTTTAATCTATTTTTTCACAAACGATGGATAGCACCACTGAAAGAAAAATCCGACTTGGTGGGGAATGTGCTGCACTGGTTTGTGGCACAACATTAAAATAAGGTACAGCTCCTAAAATACAAACAGACCAAAAGGTTCCAGAGTTTCTGGTGACGACTGAGTGAAAGGCTTTTGGAAAAAAATGACTTCCGACATGTTTATGCTTTTCAGAGCAGATGGGGATGGTGAAGAAGGCTTCCGGCATCCGAAATGAAACCGCTTTTATAAGAAAAGAGCAAAAAAAGAAAATAACAGACCAGGAATGAAACAATGCATTTCCCTAGTATATTATGAATCTCTGAAAGGAAAGCATCTGTTGACTGCATCGCTGGAAGAGAACGAGCGTAAACACAGACGGAAACAATGAGAGACTTTTGAATTCCTAACATAAAATAATTTAGAAGGGGAAAAAAAACACAAAAACAAGAATGACAAACATTTCTAGCATATTTCTACCTGCATATAAACACTGTCATCTCAAATGTTGCTATTTTATTTATTATTTGACGCTGCCAAATACTGTCACTGCATGTAGATAAGATTTCCTGACCCAAAAACCAATGCTCTGTCGAGCCGCTGACAGAGTGTTACAGAACACAACATGGCGTAAACATCCACAGGGGTGGGGGGGGGGTGGAGTCAGACAGCTGGTATTGGGACACACAAGGTCTGTCATGCTTGTGGTGGTGGCAGCCATGTTTTTCCTTCAGAGCAGCGAAGGGAGTATTTTAATCATTTTGACTCGGTCAGCTGTTGATGAAATTCAGCCAGAGATCTTATCTTGTGACTGCCAAAAACCAGCTTACTAGCACATATCACTCTCAAATGTAATTTAGTACCATGCCTTCTTGGGGGCATGTTGGGAAGATGTTCCTGACCTATCAAATTGTTAAAATCAAGTTTATTATTTTTACTATTATTAATAAAATAAAATTAATTAAATTTCATAAGTAGCCCATAATTACCTGTTAAGGACTCAGAACTCAAAGTTTAGGACTTGGACTTTACTTAGGACTTGACTCTTTGTACTTTCGACTTCTTTTGGTTCATTGGAAGCATTACTAAATCATGAATTCTTGTCCACGGCCTCTTTAACGATACTCTCATCCACAGTCCTGCCAGTTGTGTCTGGACTCTGGTGAATGAACAAGAACAACACAGGAATTTCTTACACCTGGTCTACGAAGGAGGCGATTCTGTGCGTTCAGGCACAGTTCCGTCAGACGTACGCGAGACCGACAACTGAAAAACGCAGCTGAAACGCCTCCTGCGTAGACATGCCGCTGGACTTGTACAAGACCCTTCATTTATAATCCTACAACGGGCCTTTTCACAGCGGGCATTTTGACTTGTCGTCATAGGAAAAGCCCAGGTGTTACTGACAACAATAAGCGTGGCTCTGTCATCTTCAAGTCCCAGTATGCCATGACGGTGAGCCAGCACAAAGCCGTATGGAATACAGCCACCGTTCATTTTATTTTTTTGCCCTTCTGCTTTTCCCACATGTCAAAATGTCCACTGTGAGAAAGGCCTGTTGCCTTTTCCAGATTCTTGAGTCTTCGCTCCCTGTAACTTTGTACTCAACAGACCTTGAAGCAGGTCAGAGGTCGCGGGGGCTGTTGAAACAAAGAAAAAGTAAAAACACCGAAAACACTGAATTAAAAACACAAACTGAAAGCAGAAGAAAAGAGGCAGCTTGAAACGTCACATGATGCTCATAGAGTGCAGAAAAAGAAACATCTGTTGCCTCCGGCGTATTTTCTGCTAGAACTTGGCTGACAGACAAGTCTGTGTACTTGACAGAGAAAGAGAAAGAAAAGAGGATACTGAGAGAAAAGAAGGGGAAATGGAGAAGAAAACAGAGAGAAAGTGAGAGAAGGTAGAAAACAATTGAACAGCTGCAGGATAAAGCTTCTCATTCATCCACTGTGAGCTGAAGATGCTAAAAAGGGTTGAATGGAAATTAATCAAGACTAAAAACACCAGAACCGCCACAAGCAGGATGCTCCAACACAGTCATTCAGTGACAAGGCTAATATAGACAGAGACATTAATACTGAGACAGAAACACATGACAACTCAAGTGACAGCCTACTTTTAAAAATTAAACAAAAGCGTAAAAGCTATACTGTTACTCACTTTTTAAATCATTTTCTAAATTCAAGGCTGGATTACCAAGCAGTAAAGGTGGACAGCTACCCCAGGCTCCAGTTTTTTTAAGTCAGGTGGTTTTGTTAATTTGATTGCACTTACAAATTATTTCGGAACTTTGCACCTCTAAAGCACTATGTCAACTAATGTGGATGTATTACTAGCTAATCTTGCATCCCTGTTTTGTATAGGAGCCCCGTGTTCTGGAGCTTTCGATCGTATCTCATGATCTTCATCAGCAGATTGAGTGCCTTGTTGTCATGAAATTGTAGACGTTAAATTTCCTTTTTTCCCCTGAACACTTTAAGGAATCTTTTATTCTACTGTGTGCAGAGAGTGGGGGCTTATTAGGGGCCTAACACCAAATCTCTACCCTGGGGCCACATAACTGGCTAATGCAGCCATGGCAAAAATCGCATGATTCTATATTTGAAATCATCGCACATTATTCTAAATGCACAGTGGCTGTAGATATGTTTGGTTTTGGACGTTTGTAGGATGAATACCGCTGAGACATTGCTGTCTCATAAAGAATTGTGTTAATAAAGTAAAAGACGATTCAATTGAAAAAGAAGGGTCATAGAAAGAAGGGATGAGATCACTGCAGTTATGTAAAGGACTCTGTGACGCAGACGCATTCACTCAAGAGGCAAATGCATCGCAGGAAGCTACAGTATAGCGAAAGAAAAAGAAATGGCGCGAGGGTGGGCTGAGTGACTGCAAAGAGACATCAGGCTGATGACAGGGAAGCAGAGTCGCTCAATCCAAGGAAATAAAAGATTTCCACTCAAAAGGACAAACGGAGCCTTGACCTCGTTATAATAATTAGAGAACCTCCAGACAACCTCCTACATATTGACAGCTATTTTAGTTAATGGCTTCCTGCTTTGATACAGTGCCTGCGTTAATTCTGCATTTCATTGTATGCCACTTTTCTGCATGAGACTGAGCCACCTCTCATTTCATTTGCCATCAAAAAATGTCCAGTCTGCCAATACTGATTAAATTCCTCTGATAGAAAGAAAGCAGATGCTGATGACAGGGCAATACTATTTAGTCGGTGTAATTAAGTCCTTGACATGGGTCAGTAAAGATCACATTTTGACCCAGTTTTGTGAGGCTGTGGTCTTAATTCCTAACACAGACACCAAGAGGTGCTGGTCTTCTGTGCTGACATGTAATTAATTGCATCCACCTGGTGCCCCAGGTGGATCAAATCAGTCTGAAAAAAACCCCAGACCAACAAGATAGTGATGGCCCTGATTCTGCCATAAACTCTCATGTTCTTGATTTGTTTCTCTCTCCTGTTAATGGAGCGTAGGATTAGTTCAGATTACTGAATCCATGCGCGCATTAGCTGATTGGCGTCAGCTGTTTCGTTTATGTTTCACCAGGAACGGCTCATCCATCGGCTGCTTTGCCACCAGCTGGCCACGCATGTTCACACAGTTGTACCCGGTGGCCGTTATCACCTGACACAGCACCACAGTGCTGCTCCACCATCCCAACAACCTCCTGATGTGCCGAAGCTTTTGGTATTAATGACTTAAGACATAATGTTCATTTATGTTTGTTTGGGTGGGTGGAGGGGATTCGTTCCCAGCCAAAAATTTTACTTTAACCTATATATTGCTATAAATTGTGAATTTTTTTTCTGAGATATGACCAATATCCAACAATAAACATAGTTAGGTAACAAATTTAAGTCTTACCAGTTCATTTTCTTGAAATCCTCATAGGTTTTTAAACAAAATAGTACCACTGCAAAACCTATTGTCATTTGATGGCTAATCGTTTCCTGAATAACTAAAGATCAGCTTTAGATCAACACTTAATTTTTGGTTTTATTAATGGTTTTATGATCTCTACAAAATAAGCTAGTAGGCAGCTGTCACACAAAAGTGGAGCGCAAAGGGCAACGTCTCCCTCTTGCACAAAATCGGCAAAATTTAAATAGTGAAAATGCTGAAATACTGTAATGGCTGTAGGTGCACTAAAAATTAAAATGCTTTATTTTAATTGCTGTGTTGATGGACGTTATTATCCCACAAAGATGCACAGTGGAAATTAAAAGCAATTTAGTGCTTTAGTGATGAGACTATTTAATTCTTGTTTGTATAAAGTAGGCAGTAGCTTTCCTGAATATGCCATGTGTTTAATGTATGTTAGCCATGTGCAAGTACATTTAACTTACTGCAAAAAAAGATAATTATATATGATAAATATATACATATTGCCTTTTAATTGTATTTATTTTTCACCTACCTAACGTTTTTGTGATTTATTGGAAGCTAGTATGCTGTTTGTACAAAGCCGCTTTCTTTTTTTATATATATATTATCAAAATCACGGTCGATGCCCAAACCTAAATGGGAAGGAAGTGTGGAGGATTCGAACTCATCGCTCTCTGCTTGCAAACCTTTCTCATGTTTCAGGGGAAGGCAAAATCAAATGTCCCGCAGCAGCATGTCAACGTGGAATACAACCAACATACTTTGGGTTTGGCTTTTCTCAGAATGCAGCTTCCATATAAATAACGTCTGAAACAAAATGTCAGAACTAAACAGGGGAACGTTTAGTAGATCAAAAGGAAAAAAGGGACCATTTAAAGTGCTCATGGTCAGGACTTGCTGCCATTCGACCGTGCTACGTCTGCTTCTAATCTCCCTCACATCTTAATGTGTGTGAGAGCCTTTGTGCATCTGTGCATACTATTGGGGTCTTTGTATGTTTTTAAGCATCGGGGGGGTGCTGTGCTTTTGTGCATGTGTGTATAGACACATTTGTATTCAGACAATGCAAGAATTCATACTGTGCTGTGTTGTGTCATCCACGCCTCCACATCCACACTTAAAGAATCCATTTGCAACCTTTCAACGCGGCTATTTTGGCAAGTCCAACAGAAAGGGTCCCTTGACCCTTTTTTAATGCCACAGCACACGCCGACCACACACTGTATACACAGCGACTCCAAATCACCCATGCCTGTGAAATGCCACGCACCTCTAGCAGGTAATGAGGTAGGGCCATAGCAGGGGTGGGAGCAACATAGTAACAGTGACTGACGATGGGATGAACTGGATTAGCTTTAATACTGCTGTGGCAGAGCACAGTGTTCAGTCGACCTTCTGAGGATACGAAAAGGCTGTATAAAATGTGTAAATTCAGCTGCTGTGTAGAGGATGAGTTTGGGAGTGAGACACTCAGGGGAAAGCTGCAGCTACAGTATTGATTAAATAGTCAAATTAACTCGTTCTTATGATTAATCAACTGTTTGGTTAAGAGTATTATTAAAGTTTTTTGCTCTTTTTTTCCCTAGCACTTTGGGACAGAGAAATAAGCAAACAAACAGCTCAGACATATTGCCTTATGAAGCATTTATCGCTGACATTTTAGCAAAGAGATGCCTGTGGACACATCCAGCAGAGTTTAATATTAGTCAATGAATATGTCCACCTCATGATTACAAGTCCAATGTATTCACTTTCCTTTTAGTTCTGATTTGGTCTCCACCAACTCCCGAGAGAAATATCTGGCTATTTAGCTGCTAAATGTCCCACTTTCTTCACCAGCTGGTTGCTCACGTTGTCCTTTCCGCTGAGCAGGGGGCATACAGTGGGTTTATTAGCTGCTGCTGTTCGAAATGGGGGTGATAAAAGTGCTGAGACTGACCAATACAGTAAATGTGCCTTAAAACCAACAAGGTAAAGAGGCGCAAAGCTTTATAAAGCTGTGGGAGGGGGGGGTCCACTTACACAGGTGTTTTCACTTGTTGCCTGATTAGACCTTTTCTCCAGACTACACTTGATTGACAGCTCCCTCCTCTTGGTCTTGTTGGATTTGTTAGGGCTAATAATACATTCCACTATCATTGTTAGGTCATAGAGGTATATTTTTGCGTGTTTTTTTTAAGCGTAGGGCAACACAGGGAGTAACAAAGTTCGCCTAAAAATATTTAAAAAAAAGAAATCAGAACAAGAAAAGGCAGCTGTACAGAGTATCATTTGCTTACATAAAAATAACAAGGCAACTAAAACTACAGAAAAGCAAAAAAACATCGAAGGCCAAAACTATAAATAAAACCCCCCCACTAACTAGAAAATAAAAAGCTCAACTAGTCCACAGAACCAAACAGAAAAACAAGTCCAGGCTCCCTAACTAATCTCAAAACAGGAGAAAAAGGTCAGCAATATAAAGTAGAACGCCTACACAGCTTCCTTAAAATTGACGTCTAGGGTAATCCAGGCATTCAGAGAGGGGCGTGGCAGACCTGCAACGCAGTGTGGGAGCGACAGCTTGCTTCCAAAAGTGGCCAAAGGAAGTCAATGGACTTAACAAGGTCCAATCAGCCAAAGTAATAAGGAATAAATAAAAACACCTGTGTGGAGAGTTAAAATGAGAGGAATTACCTGACAAGGTTTGTTAAAAATGAACAAGCACTGGCTTCCTTGTATATGTATATATATATATATAATGATTTAATAGGCAAGGCAAGTTTATCTGTATAGCACATTTCATACACAGAGGTGCTTTCCATAGTGCATTGAAAACATTAAAAAAAAGAAAAACAGCATAAAGACATTACAATGCAAAATAAAAGAATAGCAAACTTTTTAAAGGAAGTTAAAAAAGTTAATAATATTCATTCATGTTTTGGGGTGTCTGCAACAAAGAAGTAATAAACACTGATACCGTACGTGGACGGATGCCTTCAATACTCACACAAAATTGCATTCCACATGCTTGATGCGGCTCTGCGAC
>CM022490.1:27046313-27082954 GCA_011952105.1 Coreoperca whiteheadi | reverse complement strand
TTAAAATTGCAGATGTAGAGGATTTGTTACAGTAAGCAATGCAGCATCTGTCATTTGAGCTTTTCTGTAACAGGATTAATCTCTCTCCCCTCTCTCTCTCTCTCTCTCTCTCTCTCTTTTCTGACACCCATTCTGTTTATTATCCTCCCCTCTTCCTTTTCCTGTTTTCTGCCCTCCTTCTCTACTCCTTTCTTCTCTTTTTCGTCTTTTCCCTCTTCCTCGTTTCCCGTGGCCCCATTTTTTCCCGTTGTCTTTTTCACTCCTTCTATTCCTTTTTGCCCTTTCTCCCTTCTTGACTATCTCTTCTTCCTCTCTTTTCACCCGCCCCCTCTCTCAGTCCCTCCCCCCGCGCTCATTCATAGTATTCCTCTATCATCCGTGCGATTCCATTCATGCAGTTGAGCGCCAGCGTCGTCTTAGCGCTTTTCACTGCAGCATGCTGGGAATTCCTGCTGTAGTGTTTGATATCGGGCTCTCGCACAAACCCATACACGCATTTGCTGGTGATAAAGTCAGAGCAAGTGTGTGTGTTAGGTAATGAGTGACTTTCGAATTAAGTGAGACAGTTTGTTTAACGTATTTAAAAAGAGCCAAAGGGTGTTAAAGTTCACGCCGCTTGGCTTTTTGGCATCAAAGAGAGACAAAAAGCAAGCAGGACAAAAAACTTGGGGCGAGTGTAAAAAAAGGGAAGAAAGTGGACAATAGGAGAGACAGATCTGGGTCAGAGTGAGTGGCAGAAAATTATTGTTGACTTTAAATGTTCTTTAAAGGAAAACTCCACAAAGAAAATGTGTTTTGGGTACCAAAGACTCACTTGCAGGCTTGAAAAGTGGCCCTAAAGAGGTTGTCGTTAGTCCATCTGTATGGAGGGACAACTCAAATCGTGTGCTTACCTGGTAAATATGCGATACGCTTGGTGGCTGTAAAAGGAAGGGTTACCATCAGATGCATCACATGAGAGGGTGGCCAGCTTCTCTATCAGTCTCTTGTGGGACTGTCATGCAGGACAAGTGATGGGATGCTGCATTTGACAAACTATTCTTTTTCACCAGAAGTGATGCAGCAGCCGAGGCCAACGAACAATTTACTAACTAATAGTCCTCAGGAGACACAGATGGACTGTGTTAATGTCATGATAGTTATTCACCTCTCGTCACCCTTTACTTTATTTCCAGATATTTCGGATAAGCTTTAGTCATTTCAGAACATGGGGTAAAAGGTAGCTATAGTGAAAGGTGGAGATTTAGGGAGCGAGAATGGAGAAAGGTGAAAAAGAATAGTAGAATTAAAAAGAGTGAGAGATGATGGCACAAAGAGAGAGAGCTAATAGAAAGGATATAGAGATGAAGGACATAAAAACTTGAATACAAAGAGGCGGAGAGATGACGATAAAGAGACACGAGGAGAAGGAGAGGGAGAAATTTGATTTTTGAAAACGCTCCACTGCTTATTTATTGGTTGTTAGCATATTTCTGCAAATGCACTGGCAGCGAACCCGCTCTCGTCTTGCCAAAAGAGCTCATTTAAAATGGAAACGGGAGACCGAAACGGAGGGACTGAGTGACATGAGGAAACACCAGAAATAAACAAGGATTTCAGCTGTGTCCTCTGTGGCCCTTTTATTGGCTGTTTCGCAGTTCTTGGTGATGTAGGATCGCTGTCACCGTTCACTTATTGCGAGTTTGTACCAAAAATGTGACAAAAAAACATTGAAACAATAAAAGGGAATGGGCAATCAAAATGCCTTTTATGAATAACTTTTTGTTTCGAGTCGTTTCTGTTTGACAGCCTAAGGTGTATACTTTTTGACTGCTTGATTAAAAAAGGTTAGATATGACATATTTCTTCTATCTACACATTGATATGGTATCGGTGTATTGGCGAGTTGACTGGTTATCCCCCTTCTGTTGATTGTCTGCAGGTACTACGCTATCTGCTGCCAGCCTCTGGTCTACCGGAACAAAATGACGCCCATGCGAGTGGCTCTAATGATCGGTGGCTGCTGGGTTATTCCCACCTTCATCTCGTTCCTGCCAATAATGCAGGGCTGGAACAGCATCGGCATCAACCACCTGGTGAGTACTGTAGTGTGTGTGTGTGTGTGTGTGTGTGTGTGTGTAGACCCAGGGGAAGTCGCTGAGGAGCCTGGGTTGGATGGATGTGGAGAAAATATATTAAATATTTTACATCTCCACAGGTTTTGCATGTTTATGATGGTAATACACTGCTGCTAAGTGAAAATGGAGGGGGGGGAAGCAAAGTGATGAAAATGAGTAAAAAGTAAAAAAAAAAAAAAGAAAGAAGAACAAAATATGTTTTACATAAGCAATAAAAACTATTAGTGTTCAGATGTGCTGAAAAACAACTTATAGTCCTGAGGAGCATTGTTTACAAGGAGGAGGAAATGGTTCCTGCGTTGCTGTGGAAACAACTTCAACATGTCAGACACAGAGACAGAAAGACAAGGCCACTGACACCACAGACATGGAGTCACGCTGCGTCTTTATTTCAGTCTGAAAATGCATTTAATGGATGAGTCAATGTTATGAGTGTCGTTTTTGTGCAGTGAGGTTTGTTTAATGTCAAATAAAATGCATGCTAGGAGAGAGAGAGAGGGATGAGGAGAAATATTCTGGTGTTGAAACTGAGACACGACAGAAACAAAAGGGAAAAGGATACCATTTGACGTTATTAGAACAGAGGTTCCCCCAGCCTGAGGGGGAAACAAGCTGGTTGAAGGTATAAAAAAGAAAAATATTGGAGGTTGTAGGTTCATTCTTCACCCTGGAAATGGAAATTTCACAGGTGCCTTACCTGGTGTTTCTTGAGCATTCAGGCACATGCCATCTCATGGCCTTCCTCAGTGGATACAGATGCTCAGTCCCAACTCACTCCAGTAAATATAAAATTCTGTTTCACAAAATTTGTTTTTTTTTCTCTGAATTTGGCTTTTTTTTTTCTTGTTAAATACTTTATTCCCCTCAGGCCTCTGAAAACCATTCAAATGAAAGAATCCAAGTGAAAATCATTCTTTAGTTTCATCTGCTCATAACATCCGTCCACAGTAAAGCCAGAAGCTGTGTTAAGGGGTCACAAGATATTGATTTGTTTCCAGGGGTAACAAGCAATAAAAGTTAGGAACGACTGACTTAGAACAGAAGCAGCTGCTTCGTCGCCCAGATCATGTTGAGTACATGAATCAGAATAATGGAGGTAGAACGTAGAGGAAGAGGTCCAGATGTCCCTATTATTGGACCTGAGAGTCCTCTAAAGACCTTGCAGCAATCTCTGTGACCTTTAACCTCTAATACCGAGCTGTAACTTAGCTGTGATTCTTGTCTGGATTTTTCTATTCCCACTAAGACATTTGAACAGTCGTTCTTTTTCTTGTTAGGAAACGCTTCTTAAGGGGCCGTTCAGATGTCGCATCTTTTGCGCGCCCAAATTCATTATTTTCGACGGAGCCGTGCGACAGCGGCACTCAAACTTTTTTAGGTTGCATCCGTGGCCCACCGAGATGGAAAAATCTGAACGTTTTGAACGCAGCTGGCGCACCGCAGGTCATCTAACAAGAATTCACCAAATCGGCTTCACGTGACTTGCTCCACCCTCCGTCCTAGGACGTCACAGCATCCGGTTGAAAGGTCACGCGAACCGAAGTAACTGAAGAACGAAGAGCAACTGAAATACTCATTCAGACTGGCTGTGATCTGGACCGGTTGCTTAGTAACAGGAGGCGCGACTGTAGGGCAACCTCCCAAGCAACCTGGATAAAAGGATGGAGGCGACGCGGCTGGCATTTTTTCACGCAATTATAGACGCGACATCTAAGTCAGACATTTAATCATTTGAAAGTGCTGAGAAATGAACCCATGCTTCACAACTAGATTACTGTAACTCGTTATACTCTTGCCCCAGCCAAGGAGCTGATGCAGACGGTTCAGGAAGCACATTACTCCAGCGTTGGCCTCTCTCAGTTGGCTGCCTGTAGAGGCTACAATTCAATCTAAAATGTTAGTCATTACCTATCAGGCACTACACGGTGAAGCCCCTGAGTACATTTCTGAATTGTTGAGCCCATACAGTAACTTAAAGTCTTTTAAAATGAAGGTACACTGCACATTTGCCATATTTGCCTCTAAACTTTGCAGTAATTTACCTCTCAAGTAACATTTTTTCGAAACTTGTCAAGACTCACTTATATTACTACTGTTTTTGCTCTTTTTTAATTTAATTTCTGGTTTGTTACTTCCGTTGTGTTGTTTTTCTGTTTTCCACGATCGCGCCTGTGTAATATATTGTCCTAAATGCTTTCATTTTGAAGCATATTGGAACTTTTGTTTTGAAAAGCACATTATGAGCAAATCTTTACTTACTTTCTTAAACATGATGGAACAAATGCTCCGAAAATATATCATGAATATATGCAGAATGTGATGTGTGGGAAACTTGTTAGCCTTTTTTTGGGGCAACACGTCTTCATACCTAAATGACAGAATCGGTCGATTGTCAATGACACAACGACAAAAAGACATTTACGACCGTTCCCCAAAACGACATATATGACCATTGGAAAGTACCAGCGACAGGTGTAGCACTTCGGTTATTTATGTAACACTAAACACATGATTATTGTTCTGAAACGGTCGCAGTTTGGTTTGGTTTAGATAAAAAAAGCAGTAAGTAATTGACCATATAAAAGTTTGAAGGACATTGTTTGTGCACATTTGTGAATGAAAAGTTTGAGGAAGTTACTAAAGACAAGATGACTGTTTGGAGTGAAAAGAACAAAGCAAGCAGAGAGAACAGTAGAGAGACAGGCAGAGGGGTGTGCAGACAAAGACAGAAGACAACATGAGTGGTCGAGGAGCGAGAGAGAGAGAGAGAGAGAGAGAGAGACTCCAGCCACTATTAACCTCACTCGCCCCTGCCTGCCTTTATCTGAATCAACAGGAGGACTGGCTGGCTCATTTTTGCAGGTATTGGCAATCAACACGCACACATCACACACCCATATTTGCCTTCCTCTCTTTCTAACACACACACACACACACACACATACACACCCACGTTTACAGCACAACGGCAGTCTAAAGTTAGCGCCGTGCAGCAGAGGTGGCAACGTCTCTCTTTGGGTCTAATTAGAGCTGTTGAATGTTCTGAGTAGCCAGTCAGCTCTGGCACAAACTGCAGCTCCAGAACTCAACAAAGCAACCAGAACTCAGGTGCCAATAGAGACACATGCACATGCCTTGTGGAATACACATGGCTTTAGATTTTGTATTTAGAGTTGGCCACTGTGACGATTTATACCATGAGACCGCAGAAATGTGTCAACTGTCAGAGATTTTCTGTGGTTTTCTTTCTTAAGTACTGTACTTAAGGGTTACAGTTTTTAGGGTTTTGATTTTGTGCTACTTTATGCTTCACCACAAATCACAGGAAAAGTATTATACTTTTTGCTTCACTACATTTCCTTTAATAACTAATTACTAACTAAAAGTAGCCCACCCTTACTAGCTGCAACTTTAGAGTGATGTACTCATTACAGCATCATTAGTTATTATCCAATAATACAAGTGTGAGTATATTTTGATGCAAATACCTACGTACTTGAAAGCATGACATTGAGGTATTGCTGTTTGTACTTAAGTGAAAGAACTGAGTGCTTCTTCCACCACCGGAGATGTTGCCAAGCTGCGTATAACGTGGAATCCCTCCCTTTAATATCTAGTATCTCGCATTAGATCAGGCAACGTTGCAAATCACCGAGCAGGACTGCAGTATGGAAACATGGGATTCACAGGATTGTTTGCATCAGTGTGATGAAGCTCCTGGATTTGTGAGGTAGTTAATCACCGGCAGTACTCAAAAGCAGACATTGCCACCCACATACTGTTCAAACTTCATCTATTCAGATCATCAGATTATCACCCACCCCTACTTCTAAACCTGCCAATTTGAGAGCTTATTTAGTTATTTGGTAGAAGTGTTTTATTTAACTTGTCATACAATAATACACTCATTTTTAATGCTATTTCAGTATTTTCAGATCAAACCGATTAGTAAGTTTCTTTGTATTCAGCAGTGCTGAGAATGGCTTGACCTTGACCTTCTTTTGCAAAATTAAAGGCAGAATGAGTAGGATTGACCTAAAAACCAACGTATAGACTGTATCTGCAGAGACGCTGCCCTCTGCCTGTATTTTTTTTTGTTTCTTATTAGTTTGCTGTGTTCAGGACGTTTCTGGGCGTCAACCTTCGGGCAGTGGTGTGTAGCCTCCAGCCAATAACAACTCGCAGGCTGTGAGGTCGCCTCTGCTGTTTCTTATATGTACCTCCAGCGCTGACAAGGAACCAAAATGAAGTGTGCAGATAGGTCTGGCTATGCTAGATTATAGATGTATAAAGAGCTGCTTTTTGTTTGGCATGTGTGGGGGGTTTTTTTTGACCGAGAGCGGGGCCGCCACACACACAGGAAGAGCAGAGGCGGACAGGATGAAGTGTTGCTTGGGCTGCGTTCACACAAAATCTGACAATGTGGCTCCTTCCCGCAGGGTTGTGTGGAGGTGTGGGCGATTTGATTTGTGCTTTAGAACGTAACCACCGGGAAACAATCGAAATAGCGTTTTATTTCTCTGATTCGCTGCTTTTTTCTTGCAAACGCCGCTCCCTCTCTTCATTCATTCCCCCTCTCTCTTTTTGAGGCGGGGTCAACTTTGACATTTTTTTTGTCCCCAAACAGCAACCAATACATTCTACTCATTCTGCCTTTAACTGCAGTGCACTGTTTCTGACATACAATTATAAATCAAATGGACCCACAAACAAATTCATTTTCAGTCTAGGTGAAAATACTTTATGTGAAAGCTGATCACTCTCCATAATTGAGTGAAGAAACAAAACTCATTGATTAGCATAAAGAAATTGTCAAGATACCAAAAATACTTTGAAAGCATTTTCATTATACATATTTTAAATAATTTTAGAAATGTTTGACTAAAGCCAAAGTTTCTATCCATAAATAGATCATAAAATAACCTCTTCAGCCATCAGTACTCGGACAAAAGGGCCTCATTCCTTATTACAGTTTTGATTTGTCTTGACTTTAATGAGGTGGAAAGATGATATGATTCCCCACATGTGGCATAAACAGACTGCGGAGCTTCAAACAGATGTGGAACAACATCCATATAAATTCTGACAGATGATTCCCCAAAAATGCTATGGTGTCTTCACTGAAGGTGATTTTTTTTCCACAGCTCAAAAGATTTAGGGACAAGGACTGACAAGAACTGCTTCCAAGAAGCCCTTTGGCAAGACTTAAGTGGAGTAAATCCATATCTTACAGAAAATAACTATAACCACTGAGAAAGAGCTCTGCCGACTGTACCGGCACGAAACACATGAAAAATATTTCTATTTTGACACTTTACTCTTATCATTGTGTGCATTCGTGCAGCAGGGCAGGTAACCTTAATGCTGCCACTGAACACGTTACACTTAAACGTGCCATCCACTTCATAAAAACAACTTCGGTTTTGCACACGACGGAGCCTGGCCTTGCAGCAGCATGGCTTGATCTCTGTGTTATTCACCTCATAGCCCTGAGCCATAGTTTCCCACAGAGATAAGACGATAGCAGAGGAAAAACTGGGATGGCACTTCATTGTGATTAATGGTGACGTGCAGAGCCTCCCTCTCCCTCAGGAGCCGTGTTCCCCTTTTACTATGGAGACTCAGCTGAGCAGAGCGTGGGATTTTAAGTGGGTTGTTGTGAAATCTTGAGGCATTTCAGCCGGGCAGAGCTGTCCAGCAGCTCGAACCATACGGATACTTGGGGGACTTATTCCTACAAACTGTGTATTGTTCTCAAAATTACACCTTTTAATTAAATTGACGTGTGTGAAATTGATTGAGTTGAGTCATTTGTGTATGAATGTAATACTAATCTTGTTTCAGGGCAATTGCATTTTAGTTGTAATTTTTATCAAAGCGTGAAATAACACATTTTATTCGTCCATTTCTGACAGCTAAGAACAAGATAACGATTCTACAGAAGGCAGTTTTTTAATACATTACAGTACTCAGGTTTCTTGTGTAGCACAGTGTACTATGATTTCACTTTTTATAATATGTTAGAATCAGATTTGAGTCAAGCAACCCCGTGTGTCTTATCAATGGCAATTTCGGTCAGTAGGCCCCTCCAATGAGTCCTCATTCATAAACATCCTTTTGATTTAGGTAACAGCGCCCGTCCTGTGGCACTGCCCTCAAACCAACCTTTTAGGTTCTACTTGTGTTAAGGATATGAGAACGGCAAAGTCCTCTCAATTTTCCATCCATTCAATAGTTTTCTTTTTGGATTTGTAATGTCCATTACAGCCTCACAGGGCCAATATATGGTTATTCTTTTTTTGAGACTGGTGTTTTTTATGATTGGGATAATCACAGCTCTAAATGCTACAACAGGCTACTAACAGAAGTTTCATTGCTGCTGTTTTTACACGTGATGGTGCATGAAACAATGCAACTGTTTTCTCAGTTGAATTTCCTCTGAATCTTGACTTGACTTGCGTGTCTAACCATCCTCTCTGATGCGACTTCTTTTACCAGATTGAGAAGAGGCGCCACAGCGAAGGGAGCAACTCCACGTCCTGCGTCTTCATGGTCAACAAGCCATACGCCCTCACCTGCTCCGTGGTGGCCTTCTACATCCCTCTGGTCCTCATGGTGCTGGCCTACCAGAGGATCTATGTCACGGCCCGTGCACACGCCCTGCAGATCAGCATGCTGCAGCGGGCGGGGGGAGCCGGTACCAGCGCACCTGGAACGTCTGGGGTCGGTGCCGGTACAGACTCTGCTGACCATCAACGCAACCACCGTATGCGAACAGAAACTAAGGCAGCAAAGACTCTGTGCATCATCATGGGGTGTTTCTGCCTCTGCTGGGCGCCGTTCTTCATCACCAACGTGGTGGACCCTTTTATAGAGTACACAGTGCCAGACAAGCTGTGGGCGGCCTGCCTGTGGCTGGGCTACATCAACTCCATGCTGAACCCCATCCTCTACGCCTTCCTCAACAAGTCTTTCCGCCGTGCCTTCCTCATCATCCTGTGCTGTGGGAGGAAGAGGTACCGCAGGCCGTCCATCCTGGGGTCCGGCGCGCCCTGTACAGCCACGCAGATCAATGGCTCCACTCATGTACTCAAGTAAGTTCCCTAATTCATTTTAATGTTCGGGTCTGGTTCCATTTTACAAAACTGTACTCCTTTAGAAAAAAAAGGAGTATAGAGAGCAAAAGGTATCCATATACCTGTGTAATGATCCATTGCAGTTCCTGTTTTATACTATACATTTCCTCAGGGGATGTGCAGAATTTTTGCAGTAAATCATGTTGTGTTGCGTGGTTTGTCTGAGTTTTTCTATCAAAAAGGTCATATATGTTGCTTTTACCTCCCACTGATGGGTTAAAAGTAAGATATCATACAATACACATAGTAGAATATGGTATGGGCAAATCTTTCCATTTTGAAAACATTCTGGGTAAACGGTCCTAATTTATATGAAAAAAAATAAGACTGAAGCGTTGATTTTATGAGTCCTAATGTTTGGAGAATAAAGTAACAATAATGTTGTCAGAAAAATAGAAAGTCACATCATCAGCTGTCATAAAGTTTTCTTTATTGTGACTTTTTCTTATAGAGGCTTTTTTTCCTGAAAATATAACCCCTTTATTCTTTAAAATCCGAGCATGTCTTCAACCCCACCTGTGGCACTAATCTTTTTAGTAAAGAACACATTTCAGCTAATAGAGCTCTACAGCCCCCTTTGCAGTTTGGTTTTTGTCCACTTAAACCATGACTCGCTCTTCAGTTTCTCATAATTTCTGAATGTGGACATTACAGTAGTAATCTCACAGAATACAGAGGGAGTCATTTATCCTTCATCTGCCCTGCATCTAATAACTACAGCAAACATTTCCTGAATAATGTCCATTAGGGTCAAAAGGCAAGTAGCAACAGCCAATTGTGATTATAAACATGATTTGTTTTCAGGTGTGTTAGAGATGATTTTATCTCCAAATACCCTTATCAGGGTCTTGACTCATTACTCTCCTGACCTTTTGCTGTTTCTAAACATAGAGCACATGTTATACAGTGATAAGAGTATGACGTTTAACACCTTCGTAGTGGTCTCTACGTCTGGATAGGATGATCCTATTGGTATTCAACAATGATAAAAGTAGCACGGCAGCTTCCTTTTTGTAGAATCCTTGTTCATGCTGTGAAGGTTAAATAATCATGCGTGTATCTGACCACATATGTATGTGACATGTATTAATTATATAGGGTGATGAATAAAGAAATACAGGTTACGGGCCGGCAAGCAGAACTCAAAAGCGGCAGGGAGCCAGCACAGAAATGAAGACGAACTGACCCAGAACAAAGGGGGGGGACACGGGCTTAAATACCCTCAGTGAGGGGCGACAACGAGATACAGGTGCAACTAATAGACACAGGTGGGAACAATCAAAGTCATCACAGACAGGAAGTGAAACTAACATGAGGGAATGGACACATTTCAAAATAAAACAGGAACTAACGGAACACAACTATGAAATCCTGACATGGTGTAAATATATCTCTGTGACTGTTTAATGCGAGTCCTTCGCCTGTTGTGTGGAATTTGTGTTTTCTGATATCACCCTAGGCTTACCATTTCCATTTCATCTTCTGACTGTAATTAAGAGAAGATAATCTAAACCAATGTCATTTTTTAAAACGCTGAGTGGGACAGCCTTTCTTTGCTGCAGACTGTTGAAGTGTTTTGACATTCATCCTAATCTTAAGAAAGATAATTTCATCGTTGTTCAGGAATTCAACATGGGCTGAATTTCTGAATGATTATTTGTAGATGTATTTAAACTGTGGGACCACAGAGAGCTTTTATGAAGAGGAATATGTCAGTATGTTAAGTCTAATTGTCAAGGTATTGTACCTCTGCCTCCATGAGTAGACTTTCCTAACAAAACTACAATGACACTTTAGGTTGCATTTGAACTTATTATTTTAATCTTTACACCAAAAAAACTCATCTTAAAATTACAGTTTAACTACACTACAGTTTCTGTACATCCATTACGGCTGGCAGCGTTTTCAGTGTGAATCAGTGTAAAGTTAATGGTTTGAATTGGCTTTCCATTTTTATAATAGCTATTGCAGGCCAGAAATTACAATAACTACGGAAGTAGTTGCTGTAAAAGTTGCACTTCGACCACATGTTCGATTATTCGGTTCCAACAGGAACTGGACATATCTATATCTACATTTCTGCTTCTGACCAGAAAGGAAAAACAATCTACCAGAAGTGTGATTTGACTCAGAAAACCCCGTTGTGCAATGTCTGCTAGCTGTTGTAATATCGAGGCAGCAAATGTCCCATTTTCATTCAAAATGGTGTTGACACCCTGAGACATTATGGAGCTGGAGCTCATTGTAAGCAATCAATGAGTGTGTTTATACCAACACAGAAGCCCTGATCAATTCATCTCCATTCTGCTGACAGTACGCACAACATTTCCATTCCCTCTGACATTTTTGGATCACCTCCAGAGAGTTGTTACTTGGGGCTGAAAGCAAGCTATTAACGTGAGCCTGCCCATATGGAAGTAATCTATACACTCATTATTTTACTCAGAAGCGAGTACTACCGAAATAAAATTACACAGGAATAGTAATACCTGGGGACCACAATTTATTTGTAATCATTTCTGAGGTTGTCTGTCTTCTTAATCCTTAATTCCATGGCAAATTACCAACTATATTTAACCAATAACAGATTTGATCTAATATTAGTCCTGCATCCATGGCATTTCAATAATTTAGCAGAATTTTAATTTTTTCTTGCAAGGATTCCCCCCATTTTCTTTTTCGTGCTCCTTTCCATCCTCTTCCAGGTTGAAAATAAGGCTGAAGGGAAATGATAAATAGAAATGAACCCTTGTGTTTTGGTGCCATCGGTCTTACTTCATTGTTTGGGGTCTCACAGGTCCTACAACTCAAAACTGACAAAAACACGGAAAACCCAATATGTGGAAAGGTAGAAACGTGACACAATACAGAAATGACCATAAAACCTTGTTATTACATCAGATAATGAAGTATTCCATGTTTTATATGTTGTATGGGCTATGCACGAACAATTATAAATATGTGCAGTAATTCAGAATTTTGTCAATGAAGCTCTCTGCAGGAATGACACTAATGGCGATCAATTTTCCCCACTGACAGATATCCATTTTACCGTCATTAGCTACAGTGCATGTTATGAGTTTTCAACAAATATAATACCACGCGTTACATAATAAAAATTTCTTAGAAGTTGGGTTTCCTACCTGGTGACATTTCTGAATGTTATTTCCTCTGCAAGATATCCGCTGGCAATATTTGACCATCATTTTGTGGTTTATCTAAGACAGGAGCAATACACACAGTCTCTCATTATACCTCCTAGTCTGCCATTGATAGGAACTCCACAGTGCACTGAGGCACCTCTGGGCTTCAGAGGTTTGTAGCTGTATGACGAAAGACATCCATTTGTCTGCTTTAGTCTCCCATAGGAAAGCAAAGGATGTGGGCTGTTCAAAAGCTCAACAGGGATGCTTTTCACATCATCACGTCCTTCAGCTTCTCTTTGTTTATAGTCTGTCATGGACACACACCACATATCAAAGTGATATATTACTGCATTACTGTCTACATGTGATACATGATTTATGATTCTTCTCTGCTTCCTCATGTCTCAGTGATGGTAAAATAATTTATTTTGCTTTAAATGAAAGATTTTGAAAGTGGCTGCTGGAACAAAATAATCATTAGTGAGAGGCTGATTCGGTGAGGTTAGTTAATCAATACCAATAGTCTAATGATCACTTGGACAGGTTATAATCTTCCAGCCTGGGCTCAGGGAGATCAGTCATCAGATGAAAAGTTAAGGGTTTACCAAAGTTAATACGCTTCAACCTGAGGGAAACATGAATGTGTGTACAACATTTTGTGGCAGTCCATTTAATAGTTGTCGAGACATTTTGCTCCAAACCACAAATTTCAACCTCGTGGTGGTGCTTGAGGAAAGGTCAAGGGATCACCAAAGTCAACAGGATTCAGTATGTGGGGACCATGGATGTCTGTATAAGATTTGGTGCCAATCCATAAAGTAGATTTGGTGCTTGACACCTGTTAAAATAACCCTAGTGTTTACAAGTTCATCAAAATGAAGCCACACAATACTTCCTCAATATACCTTCCTAAAACTTTTAGGCTACCTTGCCTTTATAAGGTTGGTATAGGAGGTTGTTTCTGGGTTCTAAATATAGAATTGATCAATCAGTAATGTGACTTTACAGAACGATATACAAAACATACACGACAACATTACAAAATATGACATTTATTCTTAACGGTCTTGTCAATGGGTAAAAAAGATGGAATCTCCTTTTCAAACTCATTTTTCAAAAATCAATATAACCAAATCTTGTCCATATTGAACTCCATTCTATGACAACAACAAAAAAACACATGTTATGATAATTACAGTTACAGTTACATTCTTACATTCTTACAGAGGACGATTCCAAATGAATCCTGGCACCATAGCTGCAAAATGTCCTTAAATGCACAGAGGCAGGCTGCCAAGTATTTTCTAATAACTGAAAGTGGTCCGTTTGTCTTCTTACTGACATTTACTTGTTGCTGGAATGACAGGAAACAGCAGATGCACAAACTCAAAGTATCTTAATAAGGAAATTTGCTTTGCATCATCAAATACTCGTGCACACCAACCCATTAAAGGCAGAAGACCTGACGACATTGTGAACTGTTTTTTTTAGTAGTTAAGTTTGGCCAGAAATGAATTTCGCCACAAGCAAGAGTTAATTTAAATCCGTTTTTACCATTTCCTCCTTTCAACTGATAGACATTGACCGTTGAAACAGAAATTGGTGAGGTTATCAGATTGTCGTAATCAGCGGTCGGTTTGTTGTATTTGTTGTCCCCATTATTGGCCGTGGAGTTTGGGGCGGGACTATGGCATCTTCAGTTCAATTCCTTTGTTTCACTGTTTATTTTCCTCTTAAGCAATAATGTTCACTTCAATTCAGAACAATGTAATAGCTTTCATGAACTGGATAAAAGGTCGAATGACTTTGTCAGCGTCACATAGCAACAACACCACTCGTCATCCTTTTTACAGCCGCGGGCTGCGACCTTTTTGGCTTGTCGCCCTGTAAATTGAAGCAATGTCTACTCGTGAGCCCTCACCGCAGCTTGCACATATTCACTTCAATTCAGTTCAATTTTATTTATACAGTACAATATCACAAATCACAATTTTGCATTAACGGGCTTTACAATCTGTACAACACACGAGACCCTCTGTCCTGAGACCCTCGATTCGAATAAGGACAACTACCCAAAAAAAAAATTTTAACGTGGGAAATAATGATTGAAACCTCAAGAAGAGAGAGACATGCAGACATATCTATGGGCAGTTCAACCAAAGAGTACCCTTCTCAGATTGCCTCATTTGACTAAGAGGCCTGTAGAGGTAATACTATTCAGTATTTCACAATCAAAACAAATCTATTAAAAAAACCCTCAAAGATTGGAAAAAGCTTATAAAAAAATAAATATAATTTGTAGAGCACAAATGTTTTCTTTCTTGTTACAACATCTTTTGAACCCTCGAACTTATCTTGAAATCCCTAGTGGTTCCCGCAGGCTGGGAATCACTGCTTTATGGGGTAGCGATGAACAGAAACAGAATACGTGAATCTGAAAACAAAGATACAATCACTCAACACACACACACTCACAGTCCCACCCCCCACAGCATATACACTGTTCAAACAAGCAGCCAAACACAGTTGAAAGCCAGAGTAAATGTGTATTTCAACACTTTTCATCGATGGATTGCGATGGTTTGTCCATGAGAAGCCACTGAAAGAATCTGTGCTGCAGCTTTTTGGACCAGTTAAAGCTGTGATAAAGATGCCGGGAGGTGCCAAAGTATAGAGCGTTATGAGACCGTTAGATGCAAGAACATTAAGGCCGTTTTGGAGATTGTAAAGCAGGATCCTAAACTAAAAGAAAATATTGAACCTTTGTTACAGTACTACTAATGGTTGTGGTAATGAAATCAGTCAAAAGTCACAGGTAGAAAAGTGTTTAACCACTTCTGAGAAGAGAAATTTGGAAACCAGAAATGTCTATAATTGTCAACTCTAGTTGGTTTTTGTGAGTTACTAATTTAGAATCCCAGACTGAGCTCCGCAGATGCTAATTAAGATCAGAAAGACAGCTGGAATCTGAGATTAACACGTCTGAAAAATTTGAAGCGGAATATGCAGACACAGGCCAGCCGGATTAATTTGTCTCTGGTGGGAAGGATGCATTGATTCTGACACTGATGATGACTGAATTGGTCCTTGGCACTTACAGCGACTTCCCCCAGGAGGTCGTGAATAGTCTATATGTTACGCATGATGGCAAAACGGGCGAATACCCAAGCGCAGACTGAGGAGGCAGACCGATGACTTGAATGGTGATTTATTAATATATTAATGGCAGGAAGACAGAGGGAAACCAGGTACAGGCAGGCAGATGAACAGGTTGGTTGGCGGGCAGGCGACAAACAGGTAAGCATAGATCCAAATGAACATGGAGACGGGACCAACACAGCAATGGGTTAACGAGCTGACAAAGAGGAAAAAACGCAGAGGATACACACTCAGGAAGGGGAGCCAACGAGACACAGGTGAACTAATTAGCATAGGCGGAAAAAACTCAAAGCAATCAAAGCGCAGGAAGCAAAACTACACAAGACACATGAGATGGAGAATTTTACAAAATTAAACAGGAAATGAGTAATACAAATCCATGACACTATAACCCACCTGACCTTTTTTCATCCAGGGGATGCCCTTCCAGGATACAGGGAGTTGTTACACATATCCCACTGTACTGTTTCTTTTACATGTGTGTATGGCAACTCAAATATAGTTAAAGGAATTTATTTATTTGATTGTCATACAGTTTTGTTATTAGATTTTTTTTATTTTATGTGTTGCCCATCCATTGTTTGAACCTGGGTATTATTTCTATATTTTTGGCTATCATTTCTATTAGTTACAGATATATTTTATTCACAAGTTATTTGCTGAAATCAGGCTCCATCCACGCACGTTGTAAATAGTTTTGCGTTTAAATTGGAGTTAATCAGGTTGGTAAGTTGAAATGTTACCAGGTTGTAGAAAAAAAGCAGAATATCATTTAAGGTTACAGACCTAAAGCCTTTTGGTTAAGACTAGAACAAGATTGTGATCATGTCCAAACAATTCCTGCTGGTTTGAATGTAAATGCTTTCATGGCCACTACACCGTCACTATTTAATTGTGATGCAGTGCACTTCTTCCTGCACTGACAATGAACATTGCTATTACACATAAATGTCCACTGATAGTACAGGGTCACTGCATATGAGCCTAATTTGTTGCACAATGGGTCAGTCATCTATACTAAGGTTCTGTAATGCATTTTCATTTGCATACGCACGCTTTCATCTGCTAAGAGCACAGAGATGTCATATCATTGCAAATCAAGTATTTTTGGTGCACACGAGCCTTCAAAAAGAGCTCAGCACAAGCCAATAGCCTCATTCATCAACAACTGCAGGCACAGATCGCTTCAGCTTTAAAGACGAATTCGTCCAGCCTGGTGCTGTTAAAGTGGCCTTAATAACTGGATCATTCTGTCATCTGACTTTAGGATGGAAACCGTCACTCTTCCTTTGTCCAGCTCACCGGCAATGATGGGCATAAGTACTGATAGCTGTCTTCTTGAATGGACAAAGAGTGTTCAAAACGTGTCGGCATCAATAATTTGGTGGGGTAATTTGTCCAGTAAATTGTGTACTAAGTTTGGAGAGAATTTGTGAGTCATTTGAGCTCACAATGTGGTGGCTCTGGTCGTCCATTAATCATCCACGGCTCCCCCCAGCCCGCATGTCACAGTGTCCTTGGGCAAGATACTGAACCCCAAAATTGCTCCTGAAGGCTGTGCCACCGGAGTGTGAGTGTATGTGAATGAGCATTAGTTGCTCTTTCTGATGGGCACGCAGTACCTTGCATGGCAGTCTCTGCCATCAGTGTATGAAAGCGTCTGTGAATGGGTGATGGTGACATGTGGTGTAAAGCGCTTGGAGTGGTCGGAGGACTAGAAAGGCGCTAAATAGATGCGGTCCATTTACCATTTACTGTCTCTTTGCATGACCCTAGCTGGAAATAAACAAGAGTACAAAATGATAATGATACTTCGTGCATTATTAGTGGACAACATGGCATGGATGTGCCTTGCTCACGGACAAACAGTCATGGAAGCAGAAAAGAGCGATAATTCAGTTTTTAAAAGGCAGCCCTGCATCCCACTGAGGAACATTATGGTTACGACCCTGTTTCATACAACCTTTAGCCCACGGTCCGTTACATCAAGGCCATTCTGCCTGGCTGACGTAGTGGAGGGGTTCGGCATTGATCGAAAAATCAAGGCTCAGGTAATGATTTTAAAATGCCAGGGGTATGTCAGCTCGGCCCAGAGACTGCTTCTTTGACTGGTACAGTACATGAAAAGCTTAGGAGTGAGATCCAAGGTGGGGTTAATGCATCTCTGAGTCACATGGTGTGTGGAATTCAGGTTCTCGCTGTGCTCTGTCATTATCCAACGGAAGTGAGTGCTATTTCTCGTCATTCATTGTCTACAAGTCAGGCAGAATGATCTCTTCAGGGTGATCGCGGGAAGCAATGCATCTGCGTGTGGGCAAAATAGAACCACGCATACGTCGCTCAGTTCAGCTGACAATGGTTGTGCAAGGACGTACAGTACCACGGCTCACACGGCTGCTGCATTCTGGGAAATGGTCCAGTTATAGAACGTTCGCGCTGCTCGCTCAATTTGCACAAAAGAGTTTGTTCCCGTTTGGCGTTCTGTGGCCTCTGTTTCAGAGCTAATCATTGGCTGTAGAGGACATCCCTCCCCGAGGTAAAAGTTCATGACTCCCTTTCTCCCACACATGGTGATGAGGCCTATTGTCGTTGTTCTTTGTGCAGCTTTGAATGTGATTGAAACAGCTGGAGAGTCTGGACTCAAAATGAGATACCTGGGATCTGAAAAAACACACACACACACACACATGTATTATAAAAGATTCAATACCACAGGATAAAAAGTAATTATGTCAGATGATGACTTATTTTCTTAGGTTTTTTTAATCACCAAAGCTCAAGTATTGAGCCATCCCCTCCTTTATGTTACAGTCATGTAAATAATAGATTTATAAGATAATAATAGTAAGTGGTTTAAATCAAATTTACATTTGATAATGTGTCTCTTTCAGTACTCTGTCCTCAACACACAAATAGAATAATGACTTCAAGTTCAAGTGTATATTGATTTTTATATTCCATTTAATGAAAAGAAGAAAGAAGTAATCAATTCAGCATAAACAATGCACGATCTCTTCGGCTGTCAAACGTCCTCATTTTGAGAGCGAGTTATCACAACACAACAGGAATTACCCTTGTTAGATCTTGTTAGTGCCCATATTTCATACAAGAGCCCTAGTTAAAATGGTAGATACATTCACAGCAGCATATTGGAGAAACGGTTTCCACGTTTTGTCAAAAGCAATTGTTTTTTTTATGTATCAGATAGTCTGGAATTCTGATGAAAAGTGCTCCTCTCTTATCTTATACCAACCGGAGATGACGGGAGCCTAACATGTTAGCAGATTTTGCAAAGCCCCTATTATGTTCGATCTCAGAATTTGCTCCTGCTTTTGTGTTTCAGACCCAGTAAGTACAGTAACTCTGGTAAAATGCAGCCAAAAACAGGGATTTCTGGTAGAGATGGATACACAAACACACATGGATATGCTGCTATTTACAGTTACAGATTAACCAACTATATATATACACGTACAATGGACATATAATTACTCAATAACACAAAGTGATAATTGCTGCTGTACATGCAGCCTCAGGAACCACTTTCTGTCTGCCTCTCTTTCTCTTTTTTGCTCTCTGAGTCTCTTTGTAACTTTTTTTTACACCTGCCATTAACATGCTTAATTTGGATAAGGAAAAATGCCTTTAAGTGTAAACAAACATAGAACACATTTTTATTGTTATACAATTCAATCGACCACATTATAGTTTTTAAAAGGTACAAGTTAGTGATCCAGTTTGGATACGTGAAATAAACTTTTATCTCCACACTGGAAGTTCGAGGCGTTTTCCTAGCTGGTAAGATGCACAGCTTCACACTCAGCGGAGGTGTTTGAAGTATGGAATACTCTTTTCCATCTGATGGTGTTTTTTGGGAGAAAGCGCTCCGAACGTTATCACTGCTGGAAAAACAGTTTTAATATTATCATGTCTGTTCCTGTAGGTTGGGTATATGTTCAATATTTTAGAGCAATCCAAGAAGTTTCTCTTTCCCTCCCAATTTCAAAACTAGTTAGATGTTGCCTAGCAACGCAAACGGCGGGGACGCTGAGGCGCAGGGACTATATTTTATGATATTCAAAACAGAGAAGTGAGATCAAAATTAGTTATGAAAGATAAAAGAATGAAGAATGAAGAATTTTTTTTTTTATTACTGGCCATGGTATAAGCAGAATAATCCTCTCCAAGTTGTACAACTTCTCGTGGGATTATACCTTACGTAACAGGACACCTCAAAGCTTGTGTCTACATCAGTTGTAGCAGTTGTAAATCAGTGAATAATTACTAAAATGAGCTGCAAAATACCCAAACAAAACCCGCCTTGCTACGGCGGGTGTTTGGTATAGTCCAGGGCCGAGGTATGGGCATTTAACACTGCTCATTGCATCAGATGGTCGAGGCCAGACGTCCCCCAGCACGGCAACTCACATGATACAAAAACTGATATTAATGCTACTTAAGGATAACAGAACTTAAGTGTTGACAATACAAAAAAAATTACTAAATGCTTTATCTAGAAATTATGCATGTCAAATAATGCTACTAAACTTAAATGCAAAATCAAACCAGGTTGGTATGCTTGATTATGAGATTGTCTGTACCTGAGTGTAAAACTAGCGCTAAATGGTGGTGGTGGTGCTGGTGTGGTCGTGGGTCAGGCCATGACTTCGGCATTATTTAACACTCGTATTTCATTATCCCATATTATGTTCCTACCGTTGACTTCTCAAGTACTTTATGTATGCAAGAGTCAAGGATGGGCACCCACTGACACACATTCGCCCCTTCCCTATATTTAAAACATGCATCCACAAGCTTTGACTTGATGTCAGCAAGTGTGTTGCACAATTAATGGGACTCATCATTATTACTTACCCTAACCGTATAGATTAAAAAATGGTTTAAAACATTAATGAATAAATACTGCACCCAAATATTTCCCACAACTGACTCAAATACTAGTTAACAAATAATGGTGCAATTTCCACAATAAAATAAGGTCCCAGCAAAAAGATGTATCGGTCCCATCTGCACGTTTTGATTGACAGGTGGTTTCTGGTGAGCGCAGGTGCAAATTACAGTACACTACAGCAATGACACAAAGAGGGAGATAAAAGATAAAGATATAAGATTGAAGCGTGCATGCGTAGAGCTGCCTTTGAGAGTTGCTGTTGTGAAATAGAGGTAAATCTGTTGTAAATCAGACTTTTCTAGAAGAATAAAGACATGGAGTGTGAAGAGCAGCTACAGGTTGAACATGATGTATCAGTCAGTTAAAACTGGCATTACACATAATACTTTTATCCTCCTTAAGACACTTAATTATGCACACGCACACACCAACTGTAAGCCCGCTGAGTGTTTATTCGCTCATCGGAGTCATGTGTCTGAAGCGTGTCAGTGCCGAGAGAACAAACTGCATTCAATTCTTCACTGCCAGAGGAGGGAAGAGCAGAGGAGTGTGACGGAAGGGGAGGAGGAAGAAGGAAGGGTAGAAGGAGAGGAGAGGGAAGGGAAGGGAGGAGGAGGAGAGAGGAAGAAGGAAGGGCAGAAGGAGAGGAGAGGGAAGGAAAGGAAGATGGAAAAGAGGGCTAAGATGGAAGGACAGGAAAGGAAGGAGTAAAGATTGGAGAAGTGAAAGACGGTCATTAGAGGAGGCGAGAGGAAAGACGAGGAGAGGAAGAAGAAGATAAGAGGAGAGGGGGAAAGGAAGGGGACTAAAGGACGAGACGAAAAGGAAAAAAGGCGACGACTGTAAAGACAAAAGCACAGGAGAGGTGAGGGGAAGACAATGGAAGAGAAAGGGGACAGAGATAGGAGAGGAAAGAAAGAGCAACCAAAAACAGAGGAGAGGGAAAGGAAGTGTTTCAGAGTGTGACGTCAGGGCCTCTTCCCGACTTTATATTTATCCTGGATCTTTCTTTCTCCAGTCATGTAAATGACTGTTAACGTGATTTATGTCACAGTGTTTCAAAGCCTTGACTTAATAGGCAATTTCCATCATGTGCGACATGCAGCTGAACCATATGAAGGCTCACGCCGAGCCGAAGCCTTCCACTGTGGACTCATGTAGATGGTATGCCTACCGAAGTCATTGTTTGCAATAAAACACAGAGGGGGTTAAACACGCACGGCACTAAAGCGATTTCAACGAGGGCTGAACACTGAGAAGAAAAAGCCACGTTTAAAATAACGTTTAAAGACAAGCTGAAATTTCAATTCTCCTCGTATCGTTGTGTATCTTTTTTCTGTTTTTCACAGGAGATGCTGTTAACTCCTGTGGTATGCTACTAGTACTAAAACATCACACTGGATGCATTTAAATTTCCTCTTTTTAGTAACTGAAATTTTGACCTAATAAGCACACGAGCAGTGTTGGGCAAGTTACTTCCAAAATGTAATACATTATAAACTACGGGTTACTGTCATTTGAGAGTAATTAGTTATATTACAACATTACTGTCACCTGAATTGTAATGCTTCACGCTACTTTTGCGTTACTTTTGAGTAACTTTTGCTACTTTTACTTTCACCAAAATAACCGCGTTTTTTTGAGTGTGACTTGGCATTCTAAAATGCTAAAATTGAGTTTGTTGCAGCTCATTATACAGCCAGTGGAGGGCAATGTGACGAACTGAAAATAAGCAACACGTTACTGTAATTCACAAGTCAGAACAACGAAGTGCAATGTAAAAGAAGCCGCTGGTAGGGATAAACCCTGAGAATTATCAGAATTATGACTTGACTCTGCGCTTCCTCTCGGCTCTACTGAGACATTTAGTGTCTCTTAGCCCATTGTTTTGGTTTTTCAAACTCTGCTTCCATCGGCGTCCTATCCAGTTGCTAAAGGTTCCAGCTGCTGATTTCAGCAAAAAAAAAGAGCTCTGAGGACCGAACGGTAGCCAGACAGAGTTAGCAGCTAGCTGCTGAAGAAAGTGAACCATTTGGCCAAGAGTTGATGGAGACCACACCAGAAGGAAGAAGGAGAGTGCATTTTAGGCTTACATTCATCGGCTGTACACGAGCTAATGCTAATATTGTAATGCTGCTTGCAAACGCGTTCTCCATAACAACTTTATATAGCAGCGTTGCAGTTTCAGCTTGTTCCACAGACGCCAAGCGGCCAAACAAAGTAGCTAATGCAGCTATACATTTCACCTTTAAATGTCATTTTGAAATATTTTAAACTGTGTTTTAAATGGGACACATGCCGTATTTATGTATTTTGTATCTGCTTTGCAAAGGGCCCCATTGAAGCTTTAATAGCACTTGTACTGAGTGAAATATTCAGACATTACACTTTCTCTCTCTGCAGTTTAGCACAGAAAGGGTTCCTGTGCTTCTTTTTGTATATGTGTAAATACATGATGCTGTGTTTGCTTAATAACAGCAAGCGCGCACACACACACACACACACACACACACACACACACACACAGAAGCGCAGAGACATAGCAGAATACGATCTCTCTGTCTGATGGACACAAAACACTGAAACGCTCTGTACTTCAATTAAAAGTTAATTGTCTTTTCAGATGGAATCAATTTAGCACTTAAGCAACTTATATTGGATGGAAAAATCAGCTCATTTGCTTACATCATTTCATCTCATTAAGAGAGATTATTTAAATGTGACAAATGGATTTGATTGCCGCAGCCGAGTGTATTACGGAGCAGTTTTCCATGTCACAGCTTCTTTAATCAAATGTGTCAAATGTGAAAGGGACCAGCTGACGAAGGGTATGTATAGGTATGTATGTGTATATATACAACCGCTATTTTTCTGCATTTATACAAGGAGAAATCGATCATCGAAGAGGCACAGAGACCTCCACTGACAGGAGCAGAAAATAGTCCAGAATGCAATGCGGCCACAAGACACTGAGTTTTAAACTAAGCAGCATGTTCGCGTTGTGGCAAATCACTAGCTGTGGACGCAGTAGATGAGGCGGTTAATTGGACGTAAATCATACGCACCATCCAAAACAAAAAGACAGCCTTTCGGAAAGGCTTTGAGCATCAGCAGTTGATGACCTCTCTCTCTCTCTCTCGAAGTTTCCAGCCCTCGGTCTGAGGTGGTTTGGATATGCAAAAATGTTATCACACTCCGCAGGTCGGGTTTTTACTGGCGGAACAAACAGCAGCCTCTCTTCATTATTCACTGACTTCTCTCCAGCTGGGAGTATTACCTTTGGCTGAAAATATGCAACTGCTGCTCAGCTTCCTGCTGCTGTGTTTGCTCTGAACGCAGCAAGGCTGGAGGAGTCAAAAAATAAAGGGTCAGACACACAAAGGTACACGTATGGCGCATATGGACACAGACACACACGCACACACACACACACACACACACATTGTATAATGCTGACGTGTTAATCTGTCTGAAGAATTCAAGGCGCTTCACAATATTGGCACACACACAAACGGCAGCTTAATGCGACACTTCCAAGGCTAATACGAGAAGCGCCGGAGGCCAACTGAACAGCTAACTCAAGCCAACACACACAAGTGCACGCAGATACACACACGCGCACACGAACAACACATGGAGCAGGAAAAATGATTGTGGTGCCCTTTAACGTGGTATGTTTGTCGGCACTATACCGAGAATGCTGTGAAAAGCCAACAGCTACTGGTGATCGTGATCAAATTTTTTCTCAAAATGGGTAACTACAAGACTACAAGCAGCTGTTTGTATGCGGGGTGGGGGTAACAAAAATCAGTAGATAAAAATGGAGGTGATGAAAATGCGTGTGAATTTAAAAATGGAGGGCTAAAAATGGATGTGAAGTGAAAAATGGAGTGATAAATTATCAAGTGATTTGATTCATTTAAAGGTGACATGATGTGTTTCATACATTTCCCCATCTTAACATCCATCAGTCACAACCTAAAATGGCCATTTAGCATTTAAGGGAAGTGGCCTCAGTCGGGTGGGAGTAACTATTTAAAAAAGGGGAAGTGATGAAAATGCTTGCAAATTAATAATGGCAGTGATGAAATGTGTGTGAATTGAAAAATTGAGCGAGACATTGTCAATTGATTCGACTTGATTGACATTTTATTTGAAACAGTGTTGCTCTGATAATCAACTGGCCTGTGTTACTGTCTACCGTAGTTCATCCATCACAATACCCAACTGACGTTTATCGTTTCCAGCAAGCAATGTTTGTTACTTCCGCCCTGCGTGCACCGTTTTTTTTCAAACCCACTTTAGATGAAACCGTGCCGCTCGACGGCTGCGTTCCCGTGGACAGAATACGCCATTTTCACCTCCATTTCTGTGAAGTCATTTTTGCTACTTACTTACTACTCACTTGTCTTTGGCGAAAAGTGTCGGTGTCAATCAAGTTAGCAGTTGGCTGCTAACCATGGTGAGGATTTATAGTCAGCACTTCTTGTCACTACTTCACAATCAATTTCTACAAATAGTTTATTTGCGAGAACATTTTTACTTGTAACGTCTGCAGGAAGTGATTACATTTAAATTTTACATTTCATTCAGCAGACGCTTTTATCCAAAGCGACTTACATATGAGAACATTCACAAACCGAAGGCGCAGCTTCGGGAGCATTTTGGGGTTCAGTCTCTTGCTCAAGGATGCTTCGACACGTGGCTGGGGGATCGAACCGCTGACCTTCCGATTGGCAGGCAGCCGTTCTGCCACCAAGTCACGGCCGACCCGATTAGTAGGCATTCTTATCAAATGGAATTGGTTTTCTTTCGGTCTGTGGTCTTGCAGCGGTGTCACTCTCCTTGCACTCTGTCATCCAAAATTATTTTTTTGTTCAAACACAACGACGCATTTTACAGTAAACCGGCTGTGGATTCGGTGACCTTGCACAGCATCCCACGTAATGTATATGAAGCCACATATAACAAAACACCACCAGCTGGTTTTGCAAGTTATTCGCTAAGCCGGACATTCAGATATCTCACAGTCACCGGTGTGAGTCTGCCAGCTGAATCGCTGTTGGATGCTCACAAGTGAAATCTACAGTAGGAGAATATATGTAAGAGGATCGTGAGATGCGATAAGAGAAGGGAGGAAAATTACAAAATGATATCCAAACTCAATTTCAGATGGAAGGCAACAGGTGAAGTCATTTTGGATCGATTCATGTGGAGCAGGTTTGAAAATTTGCTCTTAGAGCTATTCGTCAAAAGATAAAGTTTCATAATATATTGCTTCATTAATGGCCACCAGTTTTGACAAACCACTTCTCAAGACACTTGTTTTTTTAAACAATTAGCATCCTCTTCCTCCCTTTTTCTCTTTATTGTTGCCCTCTCTTCGTGCATGTCTTCTCTTTTCCATTGTACATCTCTTCTCTTCTCCCTCCCTTTCCATCTTGTCCCTTTCTCTCCTCTCATATTATTTTCGTCTCTTTAACCCCCTCTTTCCCACCCTCCTATTTTCTCTCCCTTTCTCCATCACTTCTCATAAACGTATTTGACTTCATCGCGACGTCACGTTCCCACCAGTGTTCAGCGTGTGAGCCGTCTCTTCGCTGACCCGAGGCAATGCCACACACAATGTTTGTCAGCGTGTGCATATGTGTATATGTGTCCGTTAGAGAGATAAAAGGAGAAGGAGATAACAGGTGCGTTTGCCTGAGAGGTAGGGAAGAGATGGAATGAGTGTGTTTATTTGCATTTTCATTCCAGTGTCGATATTTGTTTCTGCATCAGTGTTCATGTCTGCATTTCTGTGTGTGTGTGTGTGTGTGTGTGTGTGTGTGTGTGTGTGTGTGTCTGGACTGCATTGTCTTGCGGATATAAACAAAATCAAACAGAGAAAATCCTAACAGGAAGCATTGCTCTCAGGCTGTCGGGTTAAATGCCGCCATGATGCTGTCAGCTGCACTCAACCACAAGCTCACAACAAACAACCGCAGCTAACACTCCACACATGCTCACTAACCGGCTCCGCTTCCAAATATGTTCTAACAGATTAGGATGTACTGAGCTGAGTGGAAACAGCAAAATTTCGCAAAACGTATGTACGAAAATACGTTTTTTTAGTACGTAGAGGTCAGTCATGGACCTATTTGTTAAAAGAAATAAACACAGATTCGTACACGAGCAGAGCCAATAGCACATGGACTCGAGCCCGCACAACCCCAAAGGATCTAATTCCAAAACTTAAACAAAGTTTTGCAAACTGTGCATTTCCCGAACCCCAACTTTAATTTTTCTTTTGTCTACAATTATAGCAAATGGTTTTGGTTTGACCTCATTGTATATTTGTTTCAAATTTCAATGTTCCTTTGAAAAATGTTTCCATTGTTTTTGTCTACTTAGAAACTTTACCACTGTTTGACTTTTGGGTCAGCCAGTGAAAGTCATGAAATTGTTCGGGCTTGTTCACTTTAATTCCGCTGCTTTCACCGCAGCCAGTGTGAAAGAAAGAAAAATGCCTGCATCGGGGCTGGGCAGGTAACTTGAAAGGGCTATGTTCATTTATCATAGAAACCTATGGTTTCCATAGCAGCAGGTGCCACCGGGTGCAAAGTGAGCGAGCTGTGTGAACCAAAGGGCTGTACTAATATTGTGTGGTGTGAAATAGGTTATTGGAGAAACTTGATCCGTCTGTCCTCAGGATATAAGCCAGTAATGTGTTGCGCGCTGAGTGGCTAATCCAAAATATCCTATACGCTGCTTGATGGTCCCGTCAGGTCTAATTTGAGTTGTCTTCAGTACATAAACACAGAAAAGATGAATATATAATGTATATTATTGTGTTTTAGATGTACAGTATTCACAGGAATTGCAGTTCAAGTTTCCAGGAGACAGTATGTAGAAATACATGACAATCCCCCTAGAGACTTTCCTCTCCGTGTCAAAGAAAATATTTTTTATGTCATGCGTTAGTAATTTGGGCACTATCTATGAATGCTGGTTAGACTTCCTTGTACTTTTTTTTTTTTTTTTTTTAATGGCTGGCATCACGGCCTGTGTCCTCCCTCTGTGACGGCTTCTCTCTTCTCAGCCCTGTTGGTCACCCAGTCTGTAATTTGCCAGCCTTTATGTCCACGTGGCTGCTCCACGTCCCCATCAAAAGCTCATTAAATGTCAGATTTGTCCAAAATTTCACAGTTACCACTGAGTGTTTTGATGCGGACATGATTTGAGTTTGTGTGTGTGTGCGTGGGTGTGTGACAGTGTGAAAAAGAAAGACCAAAACAAAGTGGGAAGGAGATGCATAGACTGTTGTGATATGACTACCGTGCTAAATGTGTATGTGTGAGTTAATGAGTCAAGTTTTACTATCATTTTCTCGTCCAAAACTCTGGTCCAGCTCATGATTCCTTGATTTGATTGTCATGAAGTTTCAAATAGATATTCACCATCCCCAGAGGAGGAATCCTATTGATTTTGTTGACACTTTGCCTATTTGTACCCTGTCGGATAAACATTTTGATCCATGACGAGATATCTCGACACCGACCGGCCAGGTCGATGGGAACTTGTGCATGTGCGTTCATGAACCCAGAGAATGAAGCCGTCCACTTTGGGTTTTCCTCTCCCGCCAACTCCGCAGCCAAGAACATCTAATGAACGCAGATCGCCGTCAAATCCACTGGACAAATTCATGCTCCTCACAGGATAAACCCTTGCGATTTTAAACACCCTCACCACAAACTTCACATTTTTGGGCGCCCCCTTGTTCACACATACGGTCTCAAACACCGGAGAGGCGACAGTATCCCATCGAACATCGGAAAATATGCTGGTGCCGCCCGATGAAAAAGGTTCCGCTCTTTGTAAATGATTTCCTCGTAAAAGTAAGTCAAATTTGGGGAAAACAGCTGATTGTCGCTATTAATGACGGCTTCACAATTGTCGTTAATGAGCAGTGGGAACTCCCTGTAGATACACAAACAGATTCATGGGACCACGTTGTTCAAAAGACGATCCACTTCGCTGTGCACAGGTATACTGGTAATGCTAAATACGCTCACAAGCTTTGGGGTTGTGAGAGGCAGGACAGACCCTGGCACTTCTGGTCCGTGTGTGTGAACATTAAGATAACGTTACAGCATAAATAATTGCTCGCATGTGTGTCCAACATTGTTTTATAATGTTGCCTACATGAAAAAATGTAATACTATTTTGTTTGATGTTTTTGCTGCGGGGTTTTTTTTTGTGCTTAATCTTAATGCGGACATCTTCGGCTAGCTGTCACACACACACACACACACACACACACAATCATAGGTCTTGTCTTGCCTGTTGTCTGATGGGTCATCTGGGTTAAACTAACCTTGTTTTTCCCTTTCTCTCTCCCTCCCTGTCTCTACCTTCCTATTTTACTACCTTCTTTCTTCCTTTTGGCTCTTTTTCATCATCTTAACCATTATTTCCTTCCTTTCCTTCTGACCTTTTATGCCCTCTTCCTCCCGTTTTCTCCTCTTAACTTTCTCCTTTTCATCCTTCTACTGCATGCTTGTGGTCTTCCCCTTCCCACACTTTCCATCCCTTTTGCTCCATCCTTTCCTCTTTCTTCTCATTCCATTCTTTCTCTTTTATTTGTCCCCACTCTTTTTCCTCCTCCTCCTTCTTCTCTGTCACTGGCTACACCTGCCACAATTCTTCCTCCCTTTCCCTTCTCCCCTTGTCGCCCTCTTTTCCTCAATTACTTTTCCACCCATCTCATTTCCTCTTCCCTTATTCAACTCCTGTTTGCCTCCTTTCTTCTATTTCCTTTCTATTCATTATCTAATCTGTATATTATTTTACGGCTGCTTCCATCCTTCTTCCTTCATTGTTTCATTTCTTTTTTTTTTTGTTCTTCCTTTCGCTACCCTTTCACTTCTTCCTCTTCCTCCTCCTACTGTCTCTCCAGCGGCTGCTCCTCTGCCTCCAAGCTGCTGCTCTGGTTCTGCAACACCAGGCCAGTGCCTGTCTAGCTGTATGTGTAGGGCGTCTCAAGACTCTATCAAGTGAGTCTGCTGCCTCACCCACTCGTGCACGCACAAGGAAACGCACACATTCACACCGACACTCCCACTGTTTCAGCTGTTAGCAGAGGTGCACGTTAAGAAATGCTTAATCTGCATACATATAGTAAATAACGCCTCCTAATCCTACTGTAATGGTCTAGACTAGAGCCTTGATGAAGCTAATGCATAATTTTTAAGTGTTAAATTTCAAATTTCAGCTGTAATTGGTTTTCTTAACCACAAAGCAGCAATCCTGTTCTACTGTCTATCTCTAATTTCGACCTTGAGTCTCTTTGTGTGTAGGATATTTTTGGTCAGGGTTAGGTTTTGTTTGTAAAGAAAGAGACAATCCCGGTGAGTATTGGTGTAGTCTATGTGGGGCTGTAGCAGCGTGCCTCGTTATCTACCACAGTGACGTTTTGATACTACCACTAGGGGGGGTTCCAAAGTCTGCACTTGGTGGCTTTAAATTACAAAGTTATTTTACAGTTGTGCACAGGGTGAATTTCTAAGGCAGTGTATCGTTGCCATGCCACGTTATTACGTGAAAAGTTTCTTGTTATAACAAGATGTTTTTCACGTTATAACAAGATATCTTCATGTTATAACAGGATATTTACACGTTATAACAAGATATCTTCATGTTATAACAGGATATTTTCACGTTATAACAAGATATCTTCATGTTATAACAGGATATTTTCACGTTATAACAAGATATTGCAGCAATAAGCTTCTGTAAATTTCAATAACAACGCAAAAATAGAGAAACGGTGGGGAGGTTTGTGTCAATAGTTACACAAAGTCTGCATGTATCACCAACCATCACGTTTTGCCTGTTAAGTGACTATTTTTGATCATTTTTATACGTTAGGTCTTATTGCCGCGTTAATATAGTATGACACAGCCATTGCTCTACAAGTCCAAAAATGTATCATTTTAAGCAATGATGAGAAGTTCTGAATCTGCCGTGATGTGGGAAATCCCCCTAACTGCACCACCAAGCAGGAGTGGAAACTACAAAAAAATTCTAATCATAATTTGTGCTTAAATCCCATTTAATTTTACTTTAAATGTAGTATTATTAGACTTTGACAGGGGGGACATTTTGTCCAGTCTTCGCTTAACGTATAAGGCTGCGAATATTCTATAATCTTCTTAATGTCCACAATGTGATAGTCCATCTATCTTCCCTACTCTGTCTGTGGCTCTCAGCCCAAAGCCTACAATAGATGTTCCTACTGAGGACGTAAATCTTCAGAAGGTCGCAAATATATAACTTTTTTTAAAGGCTCAGGATACTGTAGTTTGCTGCAAACATTACTGAACATTGCTCATACAGGAATAGGTTGTACATTTGTGGGGGACTATTTTCAGCCGCATATTTGATGCCCTCTACAGGACTCCAAATAAACCGTGTGATAAAGGAGGACCATGTCACCCAGTGCAACAGTGTGATTAGTTAAAGTTGTCATTTGAGCCGTCCTCACAAGTATGGATGTTCAGACCTTTGTGTGTGTGTGTGGTTTTGTCTGCGAGCCCGATAGGGGATCTTGACAGGGAAGTGGTGCTGATAAAACCACACCATCCTCTTGAGCTTATTTTCCATTACCTGTGTATTTCATTTTCCTCCTGCTGCCTTTTTGCCTCTCTCGTTTCTTACCACCCGTCTTCTTTTTTTTTTTATTACCCTGTCACAATGACATATGCTCTCTCCCATGTTTTGATTCTCTTCAATATTACTCTGTCTTCTTTTCTCTTCTCATCATTTTGTTTGTGTGTGTGTGTGTGTGTGTGTGACGTGGCTGCCAATCATCTCTGGCTGTGGAAATGATTCCTGTCTTTGCTCAGTCGATTGTCTTTGAATGGTGTCAGGTTTTAAAACGTCCAAACACTCACGCATCTATAAGAAAAGGGTCTTATTTGTTTACTTTTACAATTCAGGCTTTTCATCAACTTCAACCCTCTAAATGTATGAGTCTCTCTCAAAGGCTCTCACCTTTCATACATGCTGTTGAATGCTCTCAATGTATATGTTTCCCCTGAAATGTTCCTGAAAGACTCTGAAGACAAGCACGACACTGGTGAGGCTTTGACAATAGATCTCCGTCTGCAGAGAAACCAGCGTGATTGACTTAGGTGTGCGTGTGTTCATTTGTAAGACTCGCACCCACAGTGACTCAAATACCAAATGTTGTCTGTTGGTATTCTCATAATCAGCATCTGTAATACCTCAGAGACTCTTCTTTTCTATTCTGTGTATTGAGTTACTGAGTTTAATCAGGAGCGCTGAAGTCCTCAGACACACAGGAAAATATCTTTTCAACGTTTGCAATGGGCTGTTAACACATGGAAACTGCAAACAGTAGCATATAAATTGAAAGTTTGAATGTGTAATATTCAAGCACACTGCTTCTTCTGTCCAGGGAGGCACAACGTTAAAAGTGAAAAGACACATTGGCCTCTATCTGTGTATTCAATGCTTTCTTGCAGATGCTATTGCAAACCTCCGCAACAACGCCACTTGCATGAGCAAACGACTGCATGCCAAAAAACACGCTGGCAACGAGGGAAGGCACCATATAGAGACGAAAAGAAAGGGGAAGCGTGCTCAAAAGGAATACGCAAGGTGTAGAAAAAGACACACAGCCTTTTCCGATTTCATCCACATCTCAGGGGGCTTTCGGGCATGCCAGATGTAGCGTTGTCCACATCGTTCAGTACGGCGGCAGAGTGCAATCGGTGCACATATGATCTGTGTTGTGATCTCTGAGGAAATGGTGTGCGGAAGGCACACCGAGGCGCTGTTAGGTAAGAGAGTAACCTTTTAGTCCGGAAGTTCTGAACTCGGTTATAAAGCTACGTGATGAAAGAATGCGATGCGGCCTGGCTGCAGAGAGGATAGAGATGAAAGGTAATGAGGTGTAGAATTCTCGCGTCGCGGAATGATACTCTTAGCCTGCTCGCCAACTTAGCGGCAGCAGCGTGTCCTTGCAGCCTCGCTCGCCTTCACCACAACATGCAGTCACATGCTGTTCAGTTTTGAAGATGTTTCGCTACTTAATCACAACTTTTACCTTCTTATTTTGTTGTGATCTTTCAGTATTTACCTTCAAAGGACATTTGTAAATGAATAAATATGAGCTTCTGCAGTCGAAGACATAGAGAGACAAATGCAGAAGGGGGACAAAGGGAAATCAAAAGCCTTTTACATAACATACTGGAGAAGTGCATGATAAATGTTGAAGAAAAGAAGCACTGGCATCCCCATGTATTGCCTCGGGGGAAAGGCTACAGAGCAGAATGCAACGCTAAGCTCACAATTGTTTTCTAATCGTCTTCACGAAACAGCAGAGCTAACATTTTCCAGAAAGTTTTACAACAATGCACGTGAATTAATGGAGCTTGAAACACAGACTCCGTTTTAAACTGATTAGATTTATCTTGGGGCTTGTGGAGTGTGTGCGTGCGTATACCATTTAGTGTAATGACTCTAGGGATCTATATTTACATGTTATTACATTTACACTTTGGCCATTTAGTGTGTGCTCTCATTGTCAGCAAATTACAATGAGGATCATTTATGAAAAAGCCTAAAACTGCAGAAACTACAAGTACCAAGCAAGTCAGCAGTGAACTCATCATTGAGTCCACGTGTGCTTTATTTTACATTCACATTACATGCAAGCAACTTGGAGGAAGTGAGGTAACAGAGCAGAGCAAACAGACAGTAAACAAAGGACCGAAAGGGGAAGAGATAGTCAACATTGGTTTTGTTGAATCTCGACCACGATCTTTCCCTGGAGTAAACCAAAGATGCAGCGGATCACAAAACAGTCATATGACCCATACTTGTAACAGTCATTTGTAATGGTTTTGGAAGGTACTGACAATGTCGTCTTGCTGATGGGGGCATCAGATCAGAAAACACTCATGAGGGTCATTTCTGAGGGCATTTTGCGAGAAAGAAGCAAGCGGACAGACGGATGCAGGACGGATTAGGGCGTTGTTAAAGAGACTGGAAGAGGTTTCAGGGTGCCAGGAGGAGAGCATTTATTTACTTATTCATTTTCCCTCCATCGTCCACTCGAGGTTCTCTTCTCCTCTCTGCTCCACTTGTTGCGGCTGGCAGGCTGCTCAGGTCTAATTACATTGCTCTTCAACACTGTCTGTTTCCCTGGATGGTTATTAGACTGCCAGATCCCTGGGTACACACACACACACACACACACACACACACACAAACACACGCAGGTTTGCGGCACTATCTTCGTATGGGCCCGTCATTGACAAAATGCTCACCCTAAACCTAACCATCACAAGTGAATGCCAAAACCTAACCCTAACCCTAATCCTAAAACCAAGTCTTTTAACCCTCAGAAAGACCTTTAAACTTGTGGGGTCCAGCATTTTGGCCCCACAAAGGAGATCGGGCCCCACATGTATAGTGGGCTCCCAGTTTTTGTGCCCCACGGATGTAGTAAAACAAGAGCACACACACTGCAGCCCAGTCCTAAGAGTTACAAGGCCATGCTCGCTTCAACAAAGAAAACTTGCAAAGAGCCGTTTCCCCAGCCCACAGCCCGAAAGCCTCCAGGGTCTGAAACTGCAACATTAAGTATACTCTACGCTGGTGCGACATAACAAAAAATGCAATCTTTCAAAACCAGTCAACTCTACGTAAAGGTTTTAATTTAGGCTTTTAAGGTCCAGTGTGTAGGACTTAGTGGCATCTAGCGGTGAAATTGCAGCTTGCAACCATTTGAATCTCGCTCGCCTCACCCTCCCCTTCCAAGCGTGTGGGAGAGACTACGGTGGCCGCGAACCTCTCGAATAACGCCCTGTCTAGAGCCGGTGTTTGGTTTGTCCGTTCTGGGCCACTGCAGCTAGAGTTACCGCTCATTCTAAGCTAATGAAAACACAACGATTTTTATTTTCAGGTGTTTATACACTAATGAAAACATACTTAGAAATATTATATTCCATTTATGCCAACAGCTCCTCCTATGCTCGAATGCGGACATCTCGTAGTAGAGCATAATACACTAATGTGCGCACGTACACTACATACACACTATGCCGTATACTCTTTGCATGTGTGTGCGCAGGTATTTCAGCTGGACTGTAAAATGGCTGCTGTGGACGCGCATGTGTTTTATTACGCAGACTTTTTGCTGACATGCAGATACGTGTCTAAATGTCTGCAAACCTGGCGCTGACTTCCCGCTGCTCTGCTGTTGTTTTTCTTTCCACTGTGACTTCCATTTTGTCCTGTCCTGACTTGGAGTCCAGACCGCCGCGCAGAACAGAGGAATCTCACGGTTACGATCTGACTGCTGCTAAACTGTGGCCACTGGCTGTCCGCGCGCGGTGTGCGTGAGTGCTCCTGACAGGCATGTGTGGGAGAGATCGCAGTAATAAGTGCGTGGATGTGCGCGTGTGCGTGTTGACACTATACGTGCATGTGTGTATGATGCACATCTTGACAAGACAGCCAGCTCAAAGATGTCATCTCCGTTTGTTGCAGATGGCAGCGCCATTTTCAGAGCTATAAGTGTGAAAGTTGTCATAGCTCTTTAAATGGTACTGCTGTATGCACTCAACTAACCAGCCACCTGAAAACCAGTGGAGCAAGTCTTCAAGAAGGATTCTTCCCATCTCTCTCTTCTTTTTCAGTCAGGAGATGGACAGTAACTTTGAACAGCAGGGTCAGTAAGGACACCCTTATGGTGGCAGAGGAAACAAACTTGAAGACTTAAATGTGTCTGCAAGCAGGGATGCCGTAATTACCAAAGATATGACAATGTTTGATGTCTTCGTCACTGTGGATGAATAAAGCAGCATAAAGTATGTTTGAAGTAAAGACATCTCAAGAATTAAGACTGTGGTGTAGCTTCTCTCAAGTGGCCGAAAGGAGAGTTTAGTACTTAAAACTGTGCCTGAGCTGTAGCTATTCTGTGTCCTGACAGTTTATGAAAGAGGGCGTATGTGGGAGGGATATTATTGAGCTTTGGTCTCCTCAAACTGTCAGACAGTAGGTCATGTGTCAACCAGGAGCTTCTTTTCAGACACTGGGCTTCTTTTTCATCTTATGATGAAAGAAAAGTGCTGAGCTCTTCACATATCTTTGAGCTGGAAATTCACAATATTCAGAACCAAAGGAGAAAACTGACATTGTCCCTGGCAGGGGTGACCGGGGCAGTCAGTGACACTCTCATTCTGTCATTGGACCTGTCAAGGCTGGGATCACATAGTTCTGCCTATTTAAGTTCGTCAACTTTCTCTGCAGTTTTCGGAGAGGACAAACCAAACGTGAAGGGTATATAAACTGCAGTTCGACACTGTAAACCTCTGTTCAGTCAATGGGATTTCATCACAGAAGTATCAAAGAGCAAAACTGCAATTAGATTATTTTATTGCAAGCTTAAAAGTTGAAAGGCTTCAAGGTTTTAGCCCAGGTTAAAAAACAACCATTAAAATAAATTCTGCTTTTACAAGACTTTTTTTTTTTGACAATTAAATCGTTATTTAATATCGTATTTTTCAATTATTCAATAGAAAGTTTCTGGGTGTGTTCTACTTATATAAGAGTAATGGTTGCATACGACAGAACTGAAGCAGCGTGCGTGCATGTGTGCGTGTAAGTTTGAGTAAACATTGGCATTAGCGTTAGTATGTTTTTGTGCTAGTTTTCATTGGTATTTGTAATGCTGGATTTCCGGTATTCAATTCATTCATTTTTATTTATACCATGCCAAATCATAACAGAAGTTATCTTAGGGCCACTCTTTACAAAATGATTTATGATTATTATCTCTGTTAATAATATTATAAACCTGCACTATATGAAAAGTGCCCTGAGATAACTTGTGTTATGATTTGGAGCTATATAAGTAAATCTGAAAATGTAATTAACAATTCCCACCATGACAAGCATGAAAAACTCCCTTAACCTCGAGCAGGACCAGGCTCTGGGTGGGCGGCCATCTGCCTCAACCGGATGGGTTGAGAGAGAGAGGGAGAGAATAATAATATCTATTTATATGTAATAGTATCTATTTGACATATAGCGTGTTTGTACGAGGTATGTTGTAAACTGTTTTTGCGCAACCTTTTTATGCACGCGCGTGTCTTTG
>CM022490.1:26981284-27038902 GCA_011952105.1 Coreoperca whiteheadi | reverse complement strand
CACACACACACACACACACACATGCAGTGGTGATTTCTCCTCATTCCAGTCATGTAAGCAATTAGCTGAGGAATGGAGCGTTGCGCAGGCGTCAGTCATCCAGAAATAATCAAACCTCTGATCTACTGAGAGCCGGCAGCACACTCATTCCTAAAACACAGACGCACACACACACAAACCATGGCCCTTTACCTTGAACACACACACACACACACACACACTCTCACACACACAAACCATGGCCCTTTTACCTCGAATCTTGGGCTACTCTACATGTGTATTTTTTGTGCCGCATCATCTTGAGGAAGAATCCTGCTTGCTCAGTGATTCCGCTCCCATACACTCGTTCCGATGAGTGTAAGTGCCCACATGCTGTATAGCATGCACACACACACATACTGTAGACACGCGCATGCATGTGTGTTGTGTTTACTTCCCCACAGGCCTGCCTGCGTACTTCACCCTCATGCCTCAGTGCTTGTGTCCAGGCTAAAGCCTTGTTTTAATGTTCTGAGACAAACAGAGCAGGAGGTTCAGTGTTTTTTGGCCTCAGTGCTGCAGGTCAGCTCAGTACACCTACAGCCGTCTGAGAGTACACTCTCAACAAAAACATGCTCACTATAGTTTCCAGAAAACGGTTATTCAGGTTACCTGACCCACTGCAGAGAGAAAAACTGTGAGAGTGCACATCCAAGAGTAGAAATGGTGTAATTTGGCAAAATGTCTAATGACTATCTGAAGTAGCCAAGTTTGACTTTCAAAATGATGTGGTAATTTTAAAAGTGAAACTACTTCAGAGGATATCTGCCATATGTGTTGTTTGCTCCTCTATTTTAGCAGGTCCTGTATAATTATGGTGGTATGCAAAGCTAATAATACACTGTGCAAAAAGAGATGTTGCTTCTGTGGAAGTATCCAGTATTGGCACAATGCGACCTTGCAGTCCTTGATACGGAAATGGTTAAAGGAACACTCGAACACTGAAAATCTTTTGTTCTAAACATTATTATATATTAGCACTTTTACTTCAAGCCGTTTACAATTTGACTCAGTCACATATTCACACACAGTCACACACCAATGACAGTGGAGCCTCAATGCAAGGTGCTATAGCCTCGTCATCTGTAGCAATTTGGGGTTAGGGCAGGAGGTATCGCACTGATCATAGGGTTGGCGGTTCAATCCCCACCTCCTCCTGTCCATGCGTTGAAGTGTCCTTGGGCAGCACACTGAACCCCAAATTGCCCCAGACCAACACCTTGTGTGTGAATGGGTGAATGAGAGGCAAAAATTGTGAAGCATTTTGGTTAGAAGCGCTATATATTTACCATTTGATAAAACAATAAATATGTGCCAATGGCAAAGCTTTGGAACTACAAAGGTGATAGCATGACAAAGTAGCTGGAGAAATTATGTTTTAAAGCATTCGTGCAAAAGAGAAGTATTTGTGAAGTATTAAGTAGCCACTTTTCAAGCCGACAGGATGCGAGTGATTGATACTCAAAATGAAGATTTTCGGCGTTTTTCTATAGACCACTGGTGAGGAGAAAATAGAAAGCGAATAGCTGAAAAGAAAAGGATATACGTGTACTAGAGCACAGAGTAGAGTGCCACCAGTCCTCATATATAAAAACATGCCTTTCTTTTGTGCTAATCATGGTGACTGTGTAGCATTATCAGTAAAAGGTCAATTTCCGATAAAACTGTTTTCTCAGCGATGTCATGTCCATCACCCTTGCTGCACTTGAGGACTCGAGTCTGATTGAGCCCCATGTGGCCCATGGGCTTAAAACCTCTTATCAAGGAGAAAGAAAAGGAAGGAAATAACATAAAATAAGAGGATGAATCAAAGCATCAATTTTGATACCTCCGCGATGTAGTTCCCTGGTTTAAACCCAGAGAGGCCTCGCCAGGGTTATGATGGATACCCTCCCTCCCCCATCTCTGTCTCCGAAACTAAGCTTGAAATTGCAGATGGTATCTCTGCGACAGAAAGGGGAAGCAAGTTTTTGTTTGCAGTGAGTGACGCTTTGCAAAGCGAGCTCTGCTTCACCATCTAATCCCGCACGGCTCGGCGGGGGAGCTGGCTGTCATTAGATCCTAACAAAGGAAGTTGATAGGGAAGAAGGAGAAGACTGTGGTGTTTTATACGCTGGGAAGCAGAGCAGCCGGAGTTGTGATATGCAAGTCAGGCTCGGAGGAGTTGTCCTCTCAGCAGCTTATTAGACTCTGCTCCAAATTCTCCCCTGGCTTGTTTTTAGTGCACTGCAGGACAAAACATGTCCTTTTCGGTTTTTTGACAAGGTACTTTTAAGGTACCTTTTCAGGGAGAGTTGACCAAACTCAAAAATAATGTTTCATCTTTGCTCTTTTCATCGTTGTGATACTTGTCGGTCTCAATTTGTTGCACTGCAGTGGGGAGCAACAATGGAACATCTTATGCACAAAACTTTCCTTCAATGTCATGAAACACAATACTTGACCATGACCCAACATATTCCACTGGAGCCATGTTTCCTGTTCTGTTATTAATCTAGGTCCAATTTTCACTCTCTATTTAGCTCTGATTTGGTTTCTAAAAACTTCTTGTCCGTCTATCTGTCGTTGGGTTTATCAGAGTTTGCTGCCTGTTGCTGCTGCTGGAATTGAAGTTGTTGAGAGCCCTCAAACTGAGCTATACAGTAAATCGAAAGATAAAACGAATCAATGAGCTAAAATGCAGGGCTGTAATTCCCTGTGGCGTTTATCACTACTAGCAAACCAATTGCAGTAGGCGATTTGAGGGGGGATGAGGGGGGATCCCATCCCACTTGTTAGCAAAATGACCAAAGTGTATCCTCCCCTTGTATCCCCCCTCCATCACCTAGGAGCAGAGAAAGTGCAGGAGCAGAGGGGTTGTTAAATTGATTATCATACAAAAGTGGACATTGTCTGGAAAACAAATGAAAAAGTGGTCAGTAAAGGTTTTGTTAAATGCGTTCAGTATCAACATTTTGCAACTTGGTGAATACATTAATTAACACAATTGTCTCATTATATTGATAGAAAAGGTAATCCAAGCAACATTACATTACTCCCATTGGGCCATCCCTCAGTTAAAAATGAACAAATCACCTTCTGACCGAAGTCATTCTATTTAATATTAATTGTAGAATAAATATTGATTCATGCTTATTGAGTTTTGCAGAAAGTCACACATTTCAGCTTTAAATGAGGTGGGAGTAAGCTTTTGACTCTGCTTTTTTACTCACTATTTTCAGCTGCTGTGGGGGTTTGAAGCTGCTAGCTTTTCGCTCACAAGCCTACTTCAATAACCTGTGTGCAAAGTATTGAGAAAAGTTACAAAACTTATCACTGTCGACTTCACACCAGTTACTCATTAACCTCACACACCTCCATTCCTCTGACCATATATGAAATGTTCATGGTGCTCCATCTCTGTGGAAGCAACACAGATCTGTGCAGCCACACTCCTTCAGAATTTCACTTCTGTTTGTCTGGTGCAGATTGGGATTTCTTTGGCCCAGGCAAAAAATCTCTCAGCTCCCCTTAATGCTTTCTGATGTGTCCTCAGACCAGCCTCATCGAGCAGGAGGGGAAGAAAACACGCCTGCAAGATTTAGTCCCATGAAAGGCCAACTTTCTGATTCCTTCGGTAGACCTGGTGTCGGCAATTTTGCTTTAACACGGATCGGCTTTAGTTTGATGGTTTGAATTTTTGGACTCCGGAGTCCCAATCAACAGTTCATTCAACATTCATTCATATTTTTTTGGCATCTTTTGCCTGAGTTTTTTTTAACTTCTTTATTTTACTCTGGAAAGTGGTGCGAACGGACATCACGGGTACCTCACACTATGAACCTTTCTCTAAGGTCAAAAAATTGCAAAAATGAAATCTTGCCTTTGTGTTAAATTATTTTCTGTCTCCTTGTCCTCTCCTCTTTTTGCCCTCTCTCCTTTCCTCCTCCCAACCACCCCCCGTAACAGAAAACATTACTCCGTGTCACTGTAATTGAGGTGATGACACTTGCACACCGTAATTCGTTTTACAGTGAAGATCCGCGATGCTTTTGCTTACCTGGACATTTTAAGATCTTCATGTTGCAAACAAATCTTCCTTCAAGGTCAGAGGATTGCAAACATTGAGGGTTTTATGCATAATTTATATTTCTTTCTCTTTTGGAAAGTCTTCGAAAGTCATGCTGCTCTTGCCAACATGCATATTTTTCATATTTGTTTTGTTGTTGACCTACTGTACAAGCAGTCATTCATTGGGGGTGTAAACTATGAATCATTTTTGCATAAAATGCTCTTCTTCCTTTCGTTCTAGTTAGCTCAATGCTGTGTAAGCTCTTTTCTATTCAAATTCCGATGTCTTGTATTCATCTCATATTTATCATCCTTCCTCTCCTCTACCCCCCCACCCCACACCCAACCACCCACTTCTATCCTGACCTCCTCAATACTCCGTCCATCCCCTCCTTCCTCTCCTTTAATCAGCATCACAGTGGGTTGTGAGCTCTCGCTTCATTTCTCAGTCGGGTCCCTTTGCCTCGAGTGACATGTGGCTGAAACAGGCGACTTTTTGTCTTGGTAGGTTGTGGCCTAGACCCAAACAAACCCCTGACAAAGCACAGAGGACAAGAAAGAAAGAGGAGGAAAAAGGCTTCCTGATTGTGATGATGAAATATTGTACTTCAGACCCAAAGACTCTGAGTGGAATCATCAGAAGAAGTGGATAGAGAGAGAGCGGCTGAATATGTTATTAGAGTCGCGAGAGGGGGTTAGAGATCTAGTGGTCATCACGGGAGAGGGTGAGTGGAGGGGGGGAGTGTTGGCAGCCCATAGGCAATAAAAGTGGAAGATTGGATCACTTGTGGAGAAACTGGGTGCAAAAAAGATGAAGTCACATTTTCACCAAATATATATCTCTCCTGCAAATATATATCTCTCATGCAGATATATATCTCTCCTGTCCTTCATACAAAGCACATATTCAGGAATTTTGCCTGCAAATCACTGAACCTGGCCCTTTAGAAGATTTTTTTTGGTAGAATAAGTCATTTTCTATCACAAAAGATTGATAATGCATTGATTCCAGCAAATGTATCATAATCCCCAAGCACCTGGCTTTCAGAAAATGTGAGGCAGAAAAAGGCAATTTATTTTTCTCCAGCGATATTATCACTGTGCCCTGCCCAATAGTTTCTCAATACACATGCTTTAAAAAGTGACATTATATCCTGTTTCAATAGAATTGTAAAGCAGACTTGTTGGACTGAACTCAAAGGTGACTTTTTCCAATGGGTGGATACAATCGTCTATCACCGTATTGGTAATTTTATTTTGTTTTAATACTTACGCTACATGGCCAAATATATGTGGACACCAGTGTTGGATGGGGTTGAGCTCAGGGCTCTGTGCAGGCCTGTCTAGTTCTTCCACAGAAAACTGGGGGAACAATTTCTTTATGGATGGGAAAGGCCTCCCCGTAACTGTTGCCAAACAGTTGGAAGCCTAATATTGTCTAAAATATACAGTACCAGTCAAAAGTTTAGACACACTTTCCCATTTAATTGAAAGAGAAAGTGTGTCAGAACGTTTGACTGGTATTGTATATTTCCCTTCATTGGACCAAAAGGGCCAAAACAGAAAAAATAACAGCCCAAATTGAAAGTACACATCAGTGTGTGGACAGGGGTGTTCACATATTTTTAATAAAGTCAATAAATCATCTATTTATAGTGCATTCATGAATTAAGAACCTGGTAAATCAAGGTACTAGATCACATTCATAGAAAATTCCTGTAAATCCAATGATGCCACGAAGCAGTCCCACTCATTGATTGGCATCATTGGCCAAGTGGCCAAATTCAACCAGAGATATTTAAGTGACAGTGAAAGTGCTACCTGGGGATAAATGTTATAGCAGAATCGTGGAATTTCCATCATCTCACAGTCTTCATATCGCCCAACCCAAATACTTAAGTCTTTTCCCAATGACTACTGCTTAGGTGCCCTAAGTCACTTAACTAGCTGCTGCTCCAGTAGTGAATATGAAAGGAATTGGTTTTAACAAAAACAGGGAATACTTAGAAAATATCCTGGTGCTCAAAAAAAGGGTGAATCATGGTAAAACGTTATCTTATGATACCACTTTAGAAGACCTCTGGGGAAAAAATAACTGCCAAAATAAAATTATGCTGTGTATTTGTTTATGTCTCAGTGTCAAAGAATGGCTGGTAAAATGATGACGAAAGCCAACCAGGTGGACTGCAATTTTTCCCCTTAATGAGTTACATACATGTATTGGAGAAAAGGAAGAAACCTTCCCTTTTATAACACTCTCAATTGTTATTTAAATACTCACATGTGCAAAAACAGGCTGAGAAAATAAGAAAAAACTGTGGGCCAAAAGTAAAAGGTCAACAAGAACATGACTAGTTTAGTGATTTTTAAATTTAATCGTCTTGGGTGTAGAAGGTTTAGACTGTTAGGCCATCGGAACTTTTTCAGAGTTCTTCAGGTGAAGTTAAAAATGCATCATGGTCAGAGTAAAAATGAAGCCAACATACTTGAAAATGATTTCTTTGAAACTTTTGGAAAAGAAAATCTATTTAATCTTCTAATTTCTATTCACCCTTTAAAGAGCCGACTTTCCTTGTACTTGTACATGTCTAGACACATTGGAGGATTTCAGTAATTTCGTAAAACTTTTATCTCCCAGTATTCTCTGTCCACTGTATTAACCTGTAAATTAACCTATGTAAAGCTTTTGTAAGAGCACTGTTTTATGTTGTTTGTACTCAATTGAAATCTCCTTCATGCATTCAACAAACAAAGCAAGCAGAAGTTCTACACTGCATGACAGAGTTTATTTGCAGCAGTTAATTCTCAGGTTAATGTAGTTGCACGAGAGCGCTTAAGTCAGTTTTCATCCTCAGTGCTGATGAAGCTTAAGAGTGAAATTACTTAACTTAAACTTGAGACAGTTTATTATATCACTCACTGGTGTCATCGAGGTGAACGGATAAAATACCCATGATCCGAGGTTGGTTTGTCGCTTTCAACCCCAAATAAAAAGTGACAGAAAGTTTTTAATCAGTTCCTCGTTGATTCCACAGAAACAAGCACTGCCTTGCTTGCGTTTTCAGCTTTTTCATCATATAGTTTTACACCAATGTCAATGTTCAACAGTTCAAAAGTTATTTAATGTTAGCAAGATTTCTTAAAGTTACATTCCAGGTTGATACATCAAATAAAATAATTTGTGATTTTTATCTCTACTATTTGCCTGTATTCTTCTTCTGGTGGGAGAGTCCAACATTTCAACGTTTCAACATTTCTCAAAAAGTCAAACCCAGACGGCAAACAACAACCAATTTATCAGCTTTTCAAGTGTGTGAGATACAATGTTAGTACTCTGCCAACTAGATTCCAGATTATGTAATACATATTTCAGTGTTATCTGGATTTACACCATGTTGATCTTCACTGGGACATTTTCTCTTTCCTCTCCCACTCCTCCACGGGAGCATCAGACGTCGGGCTTCGCTATACAGCACATTCGAAATCTTGCTAAAGGGCATTTTATCAAGATGAATGCTCGCCACATTGCTGCCCAAAATATGTAGAAATGTTTAGTCTCCTTGTAATCCGGGCCTTCTGTCTCTCTCTCCCCTGGCCTCATTAAACAAACCTCCATCCTGTCTCCTGCTCTGCCAGTTGGCCTGGTGGCTCAGCTGTGTACAAACAAATCAACGAATAAACACAGGACTGGATGCGGCCACATGTCCCGCTCGAAAATTTTCATTTGGCCCAAATATAAAAATGAATAAATGCTCTAAACACTGATAGTGTGCAGTTTTCTGTACGTGATTATACATAACCCGTGCATACATCAGTGATTCTCCCAGCTCCCACTGTGTTCTTTATTTATTTTCCTTACGATTTTGCTTTCATGTTCAAGTGATCCAATCTTTCGGTTTTAGCCGCTTTAATGAGACTTTAGATGAGAGGATTTCTGAAACATGTTGGCGTTTCATCCATTCGTCTTCTTCTTCTTTTCCTTTGGGCCGCTCCCTTTCAGGGGTCGCCACAGCGAATCATGTGCCTCCATCTAACCCTGTCCTCTGCATCCTCTTCACTCACACCAATCAACTTCGTGTCCTCTCTCACTACATCCATAAGTCCCCGTTCGTCTCTCATTTATAAATTATTATGGATGGAAATTAGAGCTTGGAACTTCCATCTGGTTAACTTTCTATTGCATAACATATACATTAATGTGTATATGTAATGATACAGCCTGGTTACACGGCGTCCATGTCTGATTGTCTACAAACAAAGAGTTGAATTTTCATATATTCCTATCGTCATTTCACGTTTATTTAAATGTACTTACCCGAGTTCACGGGGAATGAAGTTGATGACGTAGATCTAGATATCCACCTCTGCCACAGCTGGCGATAAACGTAAGCTTATACGCATGCAAATGGAAGCGCATATCAGCAAAAACCATAAAAAGAGAAAAACAACAGTTTTCCAGAAAAATGGGTCTACAACTGATATTAAAAACCAGTCAGTCAAGCTGATGCATTTTGACATGATCTCGTCTCTGTCACAAACAAACCTCTGTCGATGACATGAGGTCAAATATTGTCACAGTACAGTGACAACCATGTCAGCTGTCCAAAAGAAGAGTCTTTGGAGGGGGGGTTGTTGCTTTTTCAACATTGCGAATTTTTTAAAATCATTTATTTTCATTATTTTCATTTATTTATTTGTTTCTTTCATGAAAATGCACAGTAGTAAACATTTCAATTTTACCATAAGAAACACATTTTCATGATTAGAAAAGGAGCAGTATGAAGAATAATATTCTTATAATTTCTGCCCCTTTACTTAAACCCAGAGAAATTTAGATTGTTTTACTGCTTTTCTGCTTCCATCATCACCATGCATCCTGTCATAAATATAAACACAACTTTCTAACTTGTCACATCCAAACGCAAGTACATGCATATTGTTTCATTTGTCTCTCTTTATACATTTTTTGAATTGAAAAACATTTTGCTAACTTTTTGAATCATTTTGTTGAGAATTCCATACCTTTACACCCACAACCGACAAGGACATTTGAATCCACAAAGAGAAACCCTTTAGTTTATCTGAAAATCCTAAAAATCGCAACGCAATAATAAGCTGCTTGCAACATGACTTGTTGATGGAGTTGCTGAGATTTGTTTGTTGTTGTGGGGGTTTTTTTTACCCTAGAAACACCATTTGATGTGCTGTCACATCACTTCACAGATTTGAACTCATTTCAGTGTTGTAAAACATAAAAGCACGCACGCATGGAAGTATAGTTTTTAGACGATGAAGACTAAGCCCACATCTCATCTGCACATAGTCAAATTAATGTTTAATAAGCTTACACCCGACAGAGACTTGACATGACTGAAAACATGTTACTGGGCTTTACTAAATGAAACATCAATAAAGAGTCCCCCCAGATCTCTTTGCCTCTCGAAGATCTTTGTTTCCACCAAAGAGCATAAGCAGCACAGCCGTCACACACTCAAAAGAACCACACTGAGAGCAGCTGAGGGTTTAACGCCACAATCTTGCAACAATTTTGGGTTCTGCTCTGGCGAGAATCTGTAGCCTGTTTCCTTTTGAGAAGCCCTAAATGTTCAAGGCTGTCGGGGAGGTAAATTTCACGGCCAGTTTGGCAGCAGGAAGTGCCTTTTGTCAGGGTGTTTGTGTAAACAGCATGTTAATGGTTTGAGCCCGTGGTGAGGCCTCTGTGGTGCACACACACATACATTTGTACATACACACAGACATGTCTACACATAATGTAAATAATCATTCACTGTACGCACTTATACGTGAATACTTGCATGTGTACCACAGATATTCTTTCTGCTCATTAAAATGCAGTGAAGCCCATAGACTGGATACAAATGAGAGCCATTGTGGCTGCCAAATGAGTTTCTCTTCATCACGTCGCTAAAAAAAAAGTCAGCTAGATCCCTTTTCAAGAAAGGATCACTTGGGAGATTGTGTATTTCTACTCGGCTTGTATTTTGATTTTGAACACACTTGGTGAACTTGGACCCAGCCATGGTGTGTGAACCCCTGAAGCAGAGCATATTAAAGGCCTTTCAGATATTCAGGTTACCATCTCTGCCTCTGTCTGGTTTTTACTATCACTCCTTTCAGTGCCACTAATGTCTCGTAGCAAGGTCACCCTGCGGTCAGCTTTGACGACTCCTCTCAGTCACCCGCCTGTTACCCAGACTGTGTGATCACTTTTCCAGTAAGCAAGGATCAGACTATGTTGAGATATGGCTCAGTTTCCATCAGGAGCATATTACGAGGCTTTAACTAAGTGTATTACCCCTTTACAAAGGCCTATCAAGTCTGGTTGGCAGTGAGTGGACTAGAGGAGGGCGCCAGTTCTGATACTGATTGTGATGTTGGTAATGTTGGAAAATACACGTATTCTACTGTCGCAGTTCAGTCTGTATTACCATGCCAAATGTCTGCTCCAGCTCATGTGGTTTGGAAGATCACTGGCTTTCTGAGATGTAGATGAAGCTGCCGAACAAGTCCTTTTCTGCTGGACTGCTGTTGCACCTATGCTGCATCCCCCAAGGCCCTTTCAGACAGGAGCATCTGCAGCTACTTGCCACCTCCTTTTTTTTTTTGGGACGAGAGCCTGGCGGTGGCTTTGCCCAGTGGCAGCAGAGGACACGGGGGGACAAACCTCAGTGTGTTTCTGGTGAGACCCGATTCTGCTGTAGCCACTGCGGTTGCCATGTCCTCTAAAAGGGCTTTAAGACGAGCTATTTTCAGAAAGGTTTGCCGGAGGGTTAGGCCAAAATAGCTCTCAGACTTAAGTAAAGGCCTGAAAGCTATACTGTCCAACAGTGCAACAATCAACAGAGAAGTGTCTGCATGTTTGATAAGATAGATGTAACCATAGCATAGTGAGAAGGCTGCTCAGTGACCCTTGGCAATCAGGGGGCACTCAAACATCCAAATTACAATATAATTGATTTTGATGAATCGATGAGTTGGTTGGTTTTTTCTAAAATGTCATAAAATAGTGAAAACTGCCTAGCACAATATCCCAGAGCCCAGGGTGACCTCTCAAATTGCTTGGTTTTACTGACCTACAGTCCAAATTCCAAAGATATTAAATGTATTAATGATAAAGAACAGAGAAGAGCAGCAATCCTCACAATTGAACATCTGGAACCAGCGAATATTTGGCATTTTTGCTTGATAAATGACTTATGCGATTAATCTCTCTCTCCCTACCCCTCCCTCTCTTTTCTCTCAGGTATTCTGTCCTTCACAACGGGAACCACACGGAGCAGGAGAAGAAGTCTCTGCACACCGACACAGAGTCCCACGAGTCCTGCTTGTGACCGACAACGACTCCTCAGTCACATCTTCAACAACCTCGCTCTCACACTGTCGCCACAGAGTCGATGGAAACACACCGCAGCCTCCACACATCCGGAGCTGAGATCCAACGCAGATGCTGCAAGTCCAGCAGAGCTCCGAAAAACCAGAACCCTGATGGGACTTTAGAGATCCAGGCGAGGAATGGGACACTGCAAGGGGTTCATCTGGTTTCAGAGTTCTGCCAAAACTCAACCTGTGGTCTTGAAACGTGGCAGGGACCTAGTGGAGTGGAACAAAACCAGTTCTCTATCTTTGTGATGCTGTTTCTGTCATGCTGGTTCTCCCGTCTGCGGGCCCACAGAGACTGAGCTGTCCCAGTCGAACTGAAACAGAGCCAGAATGCGACTGTGATGCCATCAGCAGGCCCGCCGGAGGCTATCTGTGAAGCCCAGCTTGTCTTGTGGAGAACTGGCTGCTTCAGTGGAATGTGTAGGAGAATTTCATAGCACGAGATGTGATTAATGACTGGGAGTCGTGGAAGTGAATTATGTTGCCAAAGCTATTTGATATTACATACAGAGGACCTATTTATGATTATTATATGATGCTCGCTGTTGTTTTCCAGTACAAAATCCGAAAAAGATTGACAATAGATTTGAGCAAGTTGTTCCTTGTAAAAGGAGCATAATACGTTGGCTAAATGAGCTCTTAAAACAAGGGGCAGAGTTGAGAACAATGTTTCGTTTGCTAAACATCATGTTAAACATCACGTGTCTTGGCCTTAGACACAAAGCTGAAGAACCTGACTGTCTCCCAGGTCGAAGCTTTCCAGCTTTGCTAAATCCTCACTAAGCTGAAAGGAAAATGTGGTTGCAGGGCTGCGTTAAATCCTTGACCTAAACTGTCGAAGTGCTTTATTATAAAGGCTGCTAGCTCACACTCTATGTTCATCACTCCATGAGGCGCCGTCTGAATCCTTGTTTTCCACGCAGTAAGAAGTTCGAGGACTGCAACGCATTAAACGCTGCTCATGAATGATTCAACAAGCACTGATGATGATCTGCATGGTTCGGGTGTGTGTGTGTGTGTGATTACATTTGCATGTTTTTGCAGTCTGTATGTGTGTTTCCATGGTGACGCATGTTTTCATATAAGTGTGCTTCTGAGTGTGTATGTACATGTCCTCATGTGTGCTGTTAGTGTGTATGAAACGCCGTTTTTGCCATCATCCCACGCTGCGTTGCCCCGCTCCATCTCGTCTTGCCATTTATTCCCTCCGTCTCTGCTCGCCTTGGAGGCCGTATTGAAGAATGTACCAGACATGTTTCCATTTGTTCATATTACTGGAAACGGAGAAAACTAAAGCCATCTTTGCACTTGTCCCCATAATGCAAACTTGTCCTTTTTTATACTAAGTTATAGTTATAATTTCCTCTCATTCCCTGCAAACTCTCCTCCCTGTGTGTCCTCCAGTTGTGGCTGACAGCAGAAATCTTTATTCAAAAGGCTACTCACTCACAAGTAGGGTTGGGCATCGTTTTGATTTGAACGATTCTGATTCCGATTCTTACTTTCAATTTCGGTTCTTTTCGATTCTCGATTCCCATTCTGTGAGGGGGCAATTTGCGTAACGCTACATTCATCTACGAGGGAAACATAATTATTTCAGTAACGATGTTGTTGTTCACCACAATTAGCAATTTGGTCAAGGGCTTTGTCATTACACTACAATCACTTACCTGATTGTGACGAGGTAACGTTAATAACGTTGGTTAGCGCAGGGCTGCCCAAGGAGGCCGAGGCAGTGGACCTGCGCAGCGCCTCAGATACGTTACACTCCTTCATTTGTACACCATGCAGGCGCAGGTGTTTGGTCATATTTGTAGTGCATCCTCCTGTGCAAGAAATACGTTTGTTACACGTCTTGCACTGTGCCGACTCAGGCTTTTTTTTTGTAAAATAAAGCCGCACTTCTGAGCGCCGCTTACCGTGCTCCGTGGCTGCAACAGAGCAAGCGGGCGCTGGCAAAGCAAGCACGTCCGGAAATCCGGTGGTTACTATGGAAACCAAAACTTTTCGCGTTTGGAACCGATGATCGTAATCGAAAACAAATGTTCTAAACAATTCCATTGGCATCGTTATTTTTTAAACGGTTCCAAGTTAGAACCGGTTCTCGATGCCCAACCCTACTCACAAGTTATTTATAAGTCACGTTAGACATAACTTTATGAACTTGTGATATGTCAGGGCTGTGTGTCTGTCAGCTTATTGTGGTGCTTTTCTGCACAAAGTGGTCAAAAATTAATTCATGCAGTTTTAAAAATCAGTTTATCAAAAGCATTATTCCCAGTTTGACTGGGATGAAAGATGAAAGAACTAATGCGGTTGTAAATGTTGTGCGATAGACGCCAGATTACCAGCAATGCATCTCCAAATGGAGTGAGTTTCCGTTTAGAGACCAACAATGTATTATTAAAGTTGACATTTTGGAAGCACACAGTTTCGAGAGGGCAGCTATAAACTACAAACACTGAACATCATGTCTCCCCCAGTCCAATCGGGCACAGAAACAGAAGTGAACCCTCTAAAAAGGGTTGCATAGGAACAAACACAGCCCTCTCAAATCAGTTAATCAGATGAAAACACGGCTGGGCACTGATTCACGGGCACAAAGCAATGCCAAAAAGACTCTTGACTGGAATCACTGGCCAGGCGAGGTAATTACAAATCCCTGCAGAGACAGGCCCATTGACCCAGTTTAGCAAGTCATGGTTCAGAGGAAATAGCCATTCCAGGCTGAAACTTCACAAATGACACCATCTCCAGATACACAAGTACGAAAAAGACCATGAACAATATTCAACATAAATGTTGCCAATGCCAGTTTATGTATTTTACCAGCATCAACTTAGAGATCATTTTCATTTGCAGGCAACTGTTTCATCATGCTGAAGTGTCCTTGTTCAAGACGTGAATATTTACGAGTTTTTAAGAGATGCTCTATCCAAAATCTATCTTTTGAGTATCATTCACCTTCTGTAGGCTTGAACTGCTGTAAGAATTTTGCAGTTTTGTTCTTCATTACAGCCACTGTTTGATAACTTAGATTATTCCGGTTAGAAGGGACCGAGGTGGTGATTCATAGTGGACTCAAAGTATCAAAACGTCCGCCGGAAATTTCTCGAACCATTCCTCCAGCATAATCCAGCTGTCCATCCGTATGCTCAGTATGTTACAAAGCGTAATTTCCCCCGCAAAATATGGTGAAAGACAGATTCTGCGGGAGTGTCGGATTATCAAGGAGGGTGATAGCGACACAGGACCAGTATATTTAGCCAATGTTTGCAAATGAAACATACTAAGCATACGGATCAACGACAGATCAGGGGAATATGCTGCTGGAATGGTTTGAGGAGTTTATTTGGACGTTTCTATGAATGTTCCTGCTATGGAAATGGGTCACCACTGGAATCCAGACAACAGGCTGTCTGAAGGAGGGAACCACTGCTTTTACAGACTGTTTTTAAAGTATACTAGTGGTATGTTTGATACTCAGAATGAATAGCGAATCCCTTTAAAGCTCATGGGGATTCAGTGTGTTTTAGTCAAGGACACTTGCTACATGGAGAATGGTGCCATAGTAGTGGCTTTAAATTGGACCCGTAAACCAGTGACAAATGCCCTCACAAGCATCTTGTCTAGTGGACCGAGTTCTGGTAGCCTGAAATCCCACCCCGTTTGGGGCTGCAGTATTAGAAGGGGGGAGTCAAACCAAATGTATTCAAATGAACTGTTGTTCGTTTGATTTTTACACCAGTTAATACAAATACACAAGGAAATAGCTGCTTGATCCCAGACAGTAGTCCTAAATTCATGGCGTTACGCTTAACTTTCCAAGCAAGAAAAACAGTTAGCTATCAGATGGCAAAATCTTTCCCCTTCAAACTGTAATCCCTTGCAATTTCAAGTTATTTGCTGTAGTTGGTTCAGATGATGTTCTTCACCTCAGTGCTCTTGGAAGAGAGGTAATGCTTGGTTTTTGTAGTTGTCTCGGTGCAACAACTTGTTTTGAAACACTTCTAAAATGCTCGGTGTGACAGCAAATAGGTTAGTATAAGTGCCGTGCGGTTATCAGCAAAGATAAGCAGAAGAGTCTGTATACCAATATACAGCAAGTAAAAACGTAATTCATTCTCATGCACTCTGCCGTTCTTGGGAAAGCTTCAGAACCCTTTTTCATCCTTTTGTTGGCTCAGTTTGAGTCACAGCTTGACTCGTGAACTCACAAGTCTCATGAAAGACTCGTGAAAAGTTCTTCTGTATGCGCTAAATGGACTCGTTCAAACTGTGACCTCTTCCGTAATTGAAGCACAAGCACTTTTTTTTGTGATTTACGGAAGGATGAATTTAGCAGTGTCATCACAGGTAGTCTGATATATTTTCTGAACTTATGAGGGCATATAAAATGAATTCCTTAAATACATAATCCAAAAACAATCTATGGGTGTTTTTTAAAGTGGCTTTGAAAATTATTTATTTTCTAATATATGTCCAATGTTCTTAATAATAATCAAGATTATTTAGATCAAGCTATTTTATTATTAAACTCTGATTGTGCAAATTATGCATTTGGACCAGTTGCCCGTTGTTCCCCCTTTGCAAATCCTGTCAATTTGTCAATGTTTATTTTTGAACTTTTCCAGTTACAGAGAGAAAGTTTTACACTAAGTGATGAAAAGGTGAGAGTGGAGATAGTGAAACGAATTATTTAATGGCATATCATTTTTCTTAGAAAATAAAAGAAATGATTTTTGATATTAAATTAAAGAAACTCAAAATCGTGTATATTTTTTTATCAGGTAACTGTGAAATGTGTAGACCTTCACATTTTTGACCTTCAAAAATAGAGATGAACAAGAAAAATGAAAGAAACAGTCATTTCTCGTTTCATTTTGACTAACTGTAGATTGGTTAAAGGTGAGGTAGGCGATTCTGGAGAAATCCAATATCATGACGAATGCCATGATCTAGAGCGAACAACGACGCAGCAAGTAATGTAACTAACGTTAGCCAGGTTGTGGGTTAGCAAACTGTCCCTATAGTTGCAAAGCTACAGCAGGACAGTAAGAGGTGTTTCCCAGGGCCAGAAAACCAGTTCCAGTTCCAGACAGCACACATACTAAACGGATAGCGGACCATGAGGAGATATTCCTCACCTTTAAGTTGGATTTGACCCAAAGCTTGAAACAGCACCACAGGGCCTTTTTTTACTTTTAGAAAATGATTAGAACAATTCATCAAACTCCGATTGTCAGCTCTTCTTTGGAGTTTTGTATTGTAGTAGCATTAACTGTACATATTAACTGTTCATAATAACGGTGTAGTTTTCTGGAAAAGCGTCCCCGTGATTGACTTTAAGAAGCCTTTGTGTCCTCACCCTAGACAGGTTTTGAGTGTCAGGAATTCTTAGTTTTTCTATATTCTGCCTATTTTTTTATTTACTTTGCTGTTCAATAGCCACCCACTTCCACGGCTGCAGTTTCCATGACATCTGTTGAAGTGCGTGTGAGTGTGTGTGCTTGTGCGGAAAGCTCCTCAACAGTCTAAAATTAGGAAACCTCAAACCTTCATGAAATTTAATGAGCCAAAAAAGTGTAAGGAAGGCCATTTTTGGAGATGCACCAAACACATCACAAGACACAAAAAAAAATCAATCTGAGCACGCTCCAGTTGGGAACCATCTGAGAGATTCAAGGGGTCATGCAGCTATTTCAGGTAGAATGAGACCCAGGAGAAGGGAGACGAAAACATTGCTGCCCCAAATGGAAATACTTTCGAGTCAGAACTCTATATTTTGCATTTCACTACATCAAAGAAACAGTTAGAGCATCCGTCCACCTGTGAAGGAATTTGATTTCAAGTTTTGTACAAATCCATTGCCAGTCCTCTAACTCCCTGGTTCATTAGTGGTATTTGAGCCTGATGCTTCCATGTGATCATCAGGGGGATTCAATGCACAAAGTTAGCATTAAAAACTTGGAGGTGAGCTGTGGTCAACCAAAAGAGATTGCTGAATTCCAACGTACACTGTCTCCGCTGACGCCTGGTTGGCTTCCCAAAATCATCTTCTCTCATTTTGTCTCACTACATAGGAAACCTCACTAAAGTGTAGTTTTCAGACCAAATAAATGCTTTAACCGTTGAACAATATAAGGAAGTCAAAAAGACCATTATGTTTTGATGTCAGTCCCTCAGAATCAAAGGGAATAGTTTCTTTCTAAAGCTGCCATTTTTTACTGTAAAAGAAGTACAGAGGTCGGTTTCGGTGCCTGCAGGACTTTAAAAAGACAAGAATGCAATGAAGCCTTAGAACATGCTGGGTAAGGCGCATGACTACAACCACAGACACACTGGGGTTAATAAAGTAATTGAATGTCGAAAAAACCCAGCTTGACTGAAATCAACCTTTCCCTAGTGGTTGTTGAAAGTCATTTTGGGACATGTATAAATCACCAACTAAAATAGAAATATATCACAGGCACGCCTTAAAGTCCTTTTACAGACAAAGAAAGCTATAACTAATCAACACTGAGCATTTGTCATTTTAAGCTATGCAAATAGGAATTAAAGCTTGAAACAACGTCTGGGACCATCCAAAAATTTAAAAACAAAATTGATGATCACTGTTCCGACAATTTACTTATCTTTTAGTCTTCAGTTTGTCTGATTTGCTCATGAAGCAGCACAGATTGCAAGAAATCCATCCACTACTTTGCAGAAATGCAGACAGAATATGAATTTATACAGCGCACCAGAAATTTGAAAACATAAATGAAAGGATATATATCAGAATACTACGGTGATTTTGGGAAGCCTGTGCGATGTAAAACAAAACCCCTGGAAGGTTTAGAGCCAGAAAGCAGCACTGCCACTAATACAGACCAACTAAATGCAGAATGTAAGTCCTCTAACTTTGTGCAACCCTGCAGAACTAAGTTCCTTCAGCAGGACGCTGACATGGTGATTCGTGAGGAATGCACTGTTGGATGAAGCAGGAAGATATTTAAGGTACTTAATTCCATTAAGAATCCATTACTTTTCCTCTTTGCAGAATCTGTAGCATTTAAAAGCCTTTTGCCTCCTAAATATCCCATGATACAGTATGTATGTTAAATGATATACGTATGTGGAATTCATTTCCAAAAGAGCATTTGTTATTGTTTTGGTTTTGGTTTTTTGGGAAAAGAAACTATTCCTGTTGTCGCTGGTTCAATATTTCTTCAAATACAGAAACCAGTAAGCAAGAGTTTATCCTGAATAATCACTAAGTTTCTGGTTTCATTTCTTTTTGCACATATAGGTGTGACTTTTTCTTTTTTTTTTCCAAATGCTGGATTATATACTTCATGTAACCTCACATGTAATATTTGGTACTGAAGTTCTCAAACAGCCTCTTTGCCTTTTTGATTTGCAAAGTGAAAATATCCCTTCGACATATTTATAACATCTTACCTGCCTTCTTATATGTCAATTGCAGAATTTCTCAGATGTCGCCGCTGTTTAAGTAACACATTATTTTCGGGGAAAAGTGCAGAGAAAGAATCATTTTCCTCATTGAGAGGATATTACTTGGATTTACAGGATACATGACTAGTTTAGAGCTTTATCATTAAAGAAAGAACTATACCAATATAAATGTGGTGCAAAAAGCAGGATTTCGACAATGGCAATCCAGTTGTGCAACTTCCTGAGTTCTTTTCTGTGTCACTCCTCTGTATCCCTTCCCTCTCTTTTTTTATTTTATTTATTCATTTATGTTTGCAGCTTACAGCATGAATGTGTACATAAAGAAATAAATCCCACAAACTGTCCAAAGGAGACAACAAAAACAAACAACTTTTATAAAACTCTTCAGTATTTATTTTGACAGAACAAAATGGGTATTTTCATGTATTAAAAGAGCATAACAGGCTTCTCTTTCAGGGAGCTGAACTGTGTATGACTTTTTTCTGTTGCTATGTGACAGTTCCGATAAAGGCGATAAAGATTAAAGAGATGTTGATAATCCTGGTGTTGACGTTCTGACGTTGTGACTTCGATAGCAGAGCGCGTGGCGGTTAGGCCGCTGATTAAAACGTCATTAGAGTGCTCGCTCCACTCAAAGGGTTCCTGTTGCCTCTTTCGCTCGGTTTCCCCTTTTGAAAGCGAAACATTGACGACTTGGAGGCACTCCGGAGGATTAAGTCAGCAGTTTGGAAAGAAAAACTCAAACTCACTCCTCGATAGTGATGAACAGTATATACCGTGTCGTGATGAAGGAGCATTACACACCATCTCAGTTTTGTAAGGGTGAAAAGTCACACTCTTTGTATTCGTCACTTCCTTGCTGAGTGAATTATGACATATTATGATGCGATATGACATCAAGGAACTTGTTAGGGCTGCAACCAATGTTTTTTATCATTAGTTTCATTTAATTGATTTTGGTTGTATTTCTACAATTGTAGAAACATACCATTGTATTTCTACTATTTCTACTTTATAAAATATAGAAAAACAGCAAAATTTGAGAAGATTTTTGCTGATTTATTTGACAATGTCATTACATCACCAACTCAGCCAGGGCCGTTAGTACTTATACAAAAGGAAAAGTCAGGGTAAAACACAAAAAAAGCCCTAAGGCTTGATTCATTTTCTGTCAAGTGAGCAGCACTTGCAGAGGTATGAGCTTCAGTCAGATCTAAGGTCTCTGGCTCCCCTGGTCCAGGACTCAAACGAGGGACTTTGCGCTTACATGGCCAGCATCTTAAACCCTTAGGCCGCCTGGATGCCACGCAGCTCTTGTTTATTCTAGAAGCGCACACAGCCTCAATCAGAAGGTGTCCTGAGGTGTGCAGTGGTTTACTAGCCAGAGGGTAATAATCATGGCGTGAATTATTTGGTTTTAAAATGCTTGTGTTAAAGTAGTGACGTTCCTCGTCCTGCAGTTTTATATGGAACATTTACATTAGTAAGTGGAAAGAAAATAGGCTAAGCACAAAAATAGGCTTCAATTCAAAGCTATGGCACATAAATCAGAGCTGAAGAGTGAGCTGTTACACGGTTGGTCTGGACAGCTGCGTTGGTTAAAATGGAAGCGTATCTCTTCCTTAGATGGAAAGCTGAAAATATGCGGCTGAACCCGTCCAATGTAAAAAAACTTGTGAAACTCTAAACCCTGCTAGTATGTGGGAGACGCAACAAATAACGTACTGATGATTTTTTTGTCCCCCCTGAAAGCCTTAGCAGTAGTGTAGCTAGAAATGTCAGGAGGTCATTAAAATGAAAAGGGTTCATCCTTTTGGGAGCGTTTTATATATAAAATATATATTATATATTTATGTTACAGACAAAGAAATAGGATTTTCCTCATTTTAGAGGGACTGAATTGGCAAGCTATATTTCTAGACTAGACTTCAAGCCACTTTGATAACAGATCCAAGAACGGATTGTTCTATACACAGGGAGTTAAAGTATCATAATATATAATTTCCAAAACATTTAATGATTAAGGAGTTGCTATTAAAATTTTACAATTGTTTTAACATTCATTCTGGCAGCAATGAAAAAGGAGAGCCACACTATCTCCAGAGCATTAAAATATGCAAACGTTCACTGTCCCAATTCTGCATGCAGTTTATGTAAAGAAAGAAGAAAGATCAGAGCAGACCAGGCTGCACTTCTAGGGTATGTAAATTAGCTTTATATACTGTAGTCCTCATTTGCATTTACACATGTCCTCCGTGACTCTTGCTGTGGTCCGTTATGCACTGTCCAAACTGCGGGGGTAAGCACTTCCCCTCCTTGTGTAACTCATCGAGACACAAAACACAATAAAAATCCCATGGACTACTGTGTCCACCAAAAATAAATAAATAAATAGGTTTCTTTCTTAAAAAGTTCCTCATTAGCTGGAGATTTAGCATGGGAGACTCAGGAAACGTAGTCTGGCTTTAGATATTTGGGTAAAATAAATGAGTGGGTCTTTTTGTTGCTTTCCCCTGGTGAAACCTGGTCATGATTATTTGTGTTAAGTGATAAATGATACTTGTGTAATCTGTCACTGTCTCCACTGATAAATTGGTAGTCAAGAAAGGTCCCCGGCAGTGTGTTGGTTCGAAAAAAAAAAGAATAAAGTGTAATGAAAACATAACTTCCAAACTCATCGCTATGCGTCAACTCTTGTCGTTCAGTGTGCAGCCATTAATCGAGAGGAACACTTTGATGAGATTTGCAGGTTTAAAGTAAAAGACCTCACTAAATATTCTTGACAAGACCAGGTATGAGGCCTCGGTGAGACCTAATTTTCACTGATGTCACATCCCAACACATGCCTTAGTTATGAGTACATCACAGTGATGGAAGAACTATCTTTTACTTAAGTAAAACTATCAATACCACAGTGTATAAATACTCTGCTACAAGTAAAAATCATGCATTCAAAATTCTTCTTAAAGTATCAGAAGTAAAAGTACTTGTTACGGTAATTATATGTATTATATTATTTTATCATATTGATGCTGATTAATGTTTAAGCATCACTTTAATGTTCTGGCTTGTAAATATACAAAATACTCAAGTAAAGTACAAGTACCTCAACCTCACTTAAGTACAGTACTTGAGTAAATGTATGTTGTTACTTTCAGGCACATCGTTTAGTTTCATCAGATTGAAAATTCCTTGAGTTTGATGTCCAAGTTAGCGTGAGAACCCTGCGGCAAGAGCACAGGAAAAGATTTAAGCTGGTAGTAAGTTGTCTAAACGAGAGCTCTCACTTTTGAGTGAATGACATTTAAGGACAAGTAAGTTATGTCTTGGCTTCTTAATTAATTAGATGAAGTTCCTGAACATGAGGAGGACACTATTTGTCTTGTGTTAACTCCATTTTACCATGTTCAAGGTGTACATTTTCAGTAAAGTCTCAGTAAAACGTTTAAGCAAAGATCTTGAACTACTGGGCTTTATTGACACATTAACTAGATGCTTGGACGCAATAGCATATGTGGGCAAAGAAAATAGACAAAACACCACTAACATTGAGGCGGCTGTGGCTTGGTGGCAGAGCGGGTCGTCCACCAATCGGAAGGTCGGCGGCTCGATCCCGGCTTCCCCCAGCCACGTGTCGAAGTATCCTTGAGCAAGATGCTGAACCCCAAATTGCTCCCGAAGCTGCGCCTTCGGTGTGTGAGTGTGTGTGAATGATTAGTTTAATTTGTACTGATGGGCAGTGATGCCATCAGTGTGCGAATGGGTAAATGTGATATGTAGTGTGAAAGCGCTTTGAGTAGTCGGACGACTAGAAAGGCGCTATACAAGTACAGTCCATTTACATTATTAATTACTTCTGTTGGTTTTTGGATTTCGGACACACTTGTGTGAATGCAGGCTTGCCCACAAGCTTTCAAATGTCGCTGATGTAAGTCATGTCAAAACTCTAAATAGACAGTGTCATTATCTAGGAGCTACAGCAAACCAGCAGCTCTGTGAAATTCATTTGGTTGGACTTCTTCTTGTCTTTCCGTTTTTCATTGAAAGTCGGCGTAGGCCTGTAATCTGCAGGCCAGCAGGGACGCAGCAGCGCAGCGGAGCCAGAAACTGAGAAAAGCTATTAGGTACTGTGTTCAAATTGAATTACAAACAAGTCAGGGAGCTCAGTGCAGGGAGCAACGCTGGGACACACACATACATGCAGACCGGCATGTTCAAACACAACCATACACATTCACATAGGGATTCATATACAAGCGTGTGTGCACACATACACTGATAAACCTTCATGTAAACACACGCACGTACACACAGACTATCGTGAATAATAAAGAACGCTAAAATAATTATGAATGAATACACATATACAACTTTACCTCATCATTCGACTGGTAGTGAGTGACTCAACTTTTGCCGTCTTTTGACTGAAATTCAGTTTTAGCGTTATGGCTGGAGTTCAGCTTCCCTTTGCTTTGGCAGCATGTTCTGGATTCAGCTCAGTCGGACTCCATTCATCTCCACAGACCGTAATTTCTGCAAAGCGTCGATAGAGCCGGTCGAACAGGGAGGATAAATATCCACAGAGAAACACACATCATACAGGGCAGCACTTTTTAACAAAGCATAAAGAGGTATTGTGCTGTGGTTCCCAGAGATGTGCTGACACATGTGAAGTTCATCTTATTGATATACATGCTCGTTTGAAGATTTTTAACCCCTCAGAAATAAAGATCATCACGGATTTGGCTCCACAGTGAACCTGAGTTTTGTTTCCTTCTAATGTGTGGTATCAGTGGTCACCCAGCTGTAACTGGCTCATCATTTTCAGTACACAGCTTTGCTGCTGAGTGATCTATACAGTTCTGAGTGAAAGATTAGAAGACAAATATTCTGGCCCGTTTTCTCTGCCGTGTTATATGAAATTAAGTCGTTCATAGAAATATTAAAAGAGGCTATTGGACATGGTTGCTGCAAATGTATTCTTTCTGCCATGCAGTTTCAGGATAACGTCATACCTGGACTTGGGCTTGATTGGCTTCTCTTATTAAAGGCATAGTTCAGGTTTTTTGAAGTGGGCCTGTATGAGGCCCTTATCCATAGTTAGTGTATTACCTGGCAGTTGTACCGGCATGGTAGCTAAGTAATGTACTGCTGTGGACAGGGTCAGCAGCAAAACATATTTTAGGTAGTGTACATCAGTTCAACTGTAAGCTAAACTTTGAATATTTTCAGCTTTACCTTGCCGTCAGAAGGCCATTTCCTTTGGAAACTACATTTTCTACATTTTCTCAACTTCCGTATTCCTACGCATGAGCCAATTTAGCAGTGCACTGTACCGGAGATCAGCTGATCATTGCTGCATTAGACCATTCTGTGGCCAATCAAGGTCGACTAGTGTGTGCTTATTGTTTGCATTGGGCATGGTGTCCACCAAAAATGACTCATGGAGGGCGTGAGTAAGCATTCAGTTCACAATAAAAACGTGATTAGCTACAAATACGAGATTGCTTTTTGTCCTGGAAGATGTGATTCCATTTTTGATGTTTTTCTGTCCTTGTGCTGGTATGTTATATAATTACACCGTGCATAGCCTCTGGTATGAGTCTGTAAAATGTACAACAAAGGGTGATGCGTGCAGCCTTTTCTGAAATCTCTGATGGCGTAGTAGTGCAGTACTTTCTCGCACTATGACAAAGTAAATTAAGTTTGTTAATGGATCAAAAGCAGCAAAATGCTCACTGCGATGAATTTAGTACAGCATTGCTAACATGTTTTAAGTCTTTCCAAGCGGATTTTTAGCTAAATTACTTGGAAATCGATGATGAAAATGGTTGGCAGTAATGTAAATTATATGCAGATTTAAGGTTATGTATTAGTTACTCTAACTTATTGATTTGATTCTGCCACTTTGTTGTTCTTTGTTGATATCAAATTTCAGTTTTTGCTAACTGAATCTTGTTCTATTTGTTGTTTTTTTTGTTTTGGCCAGAAGTATTTCTGTATTCCACAGCAATAAAGCACTTCCAAATTAAAAAGGGAAGAGACAGTGACATAACCAACAAAAGCAAGATAAACAGAAAAGAAATAGAGACTTAAAGACAAGACGGGCAGACAGAGATAGTGGAGACAGCGAAGCAGCCAGCCCACTCATCGAGTCAATTCAATTAGAAAAAGAAAATCCTTCCTGATGAGAGTTTAATGTGGTTACAGATTGAGGACAGCTCTCTGACTGTTCCTTGTCTGTGGCAGTGACAAACCGTCAAGGCAGGAGACACCAAGCTTGAAGTTAAGCCACAGCATGTATCTTTCCCACTGATGGAAAGACCCTCTATGTGAGATTTTAAAACTTACATTTGTCATTATCATTTGTTATATTTGGAATATTTTATGCACAAAATCTGGCAATGGCAGAATCCATTAAAGTGTCACCTCTTAAGGTTCTTTTTTTCAGATTTGACACAAATGCTTTTCGACACTCAAAACATTCAGCAGATTTCCCTCCAAATCCAACCTAGTGGCAAATGCAGCAGAAGCAGTTTCAAGGTTTCAAAACATTCTTTAACCCATCTTCACCATTTTGAGTCCATCTGGAATAAACGATTAAAATCAATAACGGACACTGCCCCTTTACAGACCTGGAAATGTTCTTCTCATAGGCCGTATCATTTGTGACACCTTCATATATGCACAAGTCTCTAATGCGTACAAGGTAAATGTTTATCAAAGTTGTTCACCTTGGGATGTGTTGTCGGGTTTTTTAGAGTTGGTCCAAATATTTGACCGTAGTTCAATTTGTTCAATTGTTTAGGAGCAGGAGTCATTGCTGCAGGTTTGTTTTTCCTCTTGAGAATCTTTCCAAACTGTGGGTTGGTTGTACGACCAGCATCCATGGCAACACTGTAACCCGTCTACACTACAGCGGTGAAACATGCTGTCTTTATTAATATGGAAAGCCCACTGCAAGACACAGAAAACATGCCTGGGTGGGTGACTTGTCATCATGAGCCAGCCCCTTCAAAGGAGGTCTGGACCTTTGAGAGGGTTCATAGAAATGCAGACTTTCACTAAATGTGTGTTTTGTGAGCTTTTCCTGTCAAAGGGTGTTTTTATAATAACAGCATTTACAGTGTTTTCATACTGCATGTCTATCATGCTTTTATGTAATGAATGATGACTTGAAACCCAAAGGGGGACATGCTGCAGTACATTGAATGACCTAACTGAGAAACCATAATGATAAAAAGGATGGAGAACAGAGGGTGGGTAACTGTGTGTGAATGTAGAAAGACCACTGCAGATCATGCTCTCACAAAACAGAACTCTCAAAAAACAGCTTCAGGTGTGATAAAAGTGACGAAAACGGCCTTAATGTCTTGTTTTTGAAGACCAGGATCTCAGTAGCTGAGCACACATATACATAAACCCAGGCTATACTGCCACATTTTGACCTTTGCTTTGTTATCACCATGTGTGTGCAGAATATCCGTGTGAGAGAGAGTTCACTATCTTTTCTCTCCTCTTCATTGCTCCCTCAGGTCATGTTCCACCTCAACAAGCTAATGTCTTCTAGTCTCTATTGTTTCCACAGGGAGTCTATTGACCTTTAACAATGAGTTGTCGAGAAGGCCCAGTGCAACAGGGGAAAGAGACAGTGGGGGAGAGAAAGGAGAGAGGAAAGACAGACAGTTAAAACAAACCTGTTTAGAACAAAAAAGTACATTTGTGTTCAACTTGGTGACATTGGTATACCAGAAATTTCAGTTTGGCAAAGTACGTTTGTAGCTTAAATTTGAAAGAAGCCTCTGACTCAGCCTGCCATATTTTCTTGGGCAGGGAGTTCTAGAGCCTCTGGGATCTTATGTCAAAAGCTCTGTCCCGCATAGTCTTCAGCCGAGAGTCTGGAACAAATAAAAGGCCCCTGCCAGAAGATCTTAAAGTGCAAGCAGGGTCGCACGTGGATAAAAGATATGAGATATACTGAGGACTCTGACCACTTAGTGTCTTGTAAGTAATTACAAGAACCTTAAAATATATTCTAAAATGTACTGGAAGCCAGTGTAAAGAGGCTAAAACCAGGCTGATGTGATCAAACCTGTTTACTCTGGTTTAAAGCCTGGCAGCTGAGTTTGGAACTATCTCTAGCAGGTCTAGAGTTTTTCTTTATAGGCATGTAAAAAGCCTGTTACAGTAATCAAGGCGTGATGAGATAAAAGCATTCCAAATAGGTTCTGTACATTTAACATAGGTCGAATTCTGTTCCATAGTTAATAAAAGCATGTTTGTTCAAGTTCTGTAATATATTCAGACAGGTGCTCAGTAGATGGCAGTATTTGTTTGTGTTGCTGGAGCCAATAACAATAATTAACAGTGAAAGGAAACACCATGTCTACAAATTATATTACCTAATGGGAGCATATAAAAAGAGAATAAAATTGGTCCCAAAATTGACCCTTGAGGTACCCCATACTTGTCAGTAGCAAATGAAGACAAACAGTTGATAATGGACACACAGAATTCTCAGTTTGAAAGACAGGATGTGATCCATCTCAGTTCTGTACCCGATATGTCCAGCTATTTCCTCAGTCTGTCCAATAAAATGCTATGATCGTGTCAAAAACCACACTCAAATCAAGAATGAAACACATGGTCGTTGGTTATTAAAAGGTCATTATTGACTTTAAGTTGCTTAGTATTTTTTAGACAAAAGGTAATTTTGAAATAGGTTGGTAGTTTTCAAGAACCATATGGTCATGCCCAGGCTTTTTTAGGAGTGGCTGAACACTAGCAGTTTTGCAGTAGTCTGGGACACAGCCCAGGGATAGCGAGCTAAGGAAGACACCATCATGTGAGATACTGCACTAAAAATGTCGGTAAGGGCAACCAAGATTAAGTGGCTCAGGGTGTCTTGTTCTGGGGAATCAACATCAGTGAAAGTCATACGAGGCATTATATTGACCCTGCTAGTCTCCACTTTCTCTGTAAAGTAAGTAAAAAAAACCAGTAACATTAGGAGGGTCTGGATTTACTAGTTGATCGATAGTCTTGAATAAAGCCCTGGGATTACACTGATTTTCTGATATGAGATTTGAGAAGAAGCATGTTCTTGCATCTTTCACAATTATGTTATAATGAAGTAGAAGCTCCTTCATAGCTCCATAGTGGACCTGAAGACCGGTGGTCCGCCTCCACTCAGCCCTCCTGAACTCTCTTTTACAGCTACGAGTGAGCTAGTTTATCCAAGGTTGCAATTTACAATTTGCTTCAATTCTATTTTTGAGCGGAGCAACTCTATCTAAAGTTGAAGAGCATAGCTAATTCAAGCAGTCAACTAGGTCACTGCGGTAGGGAGTTTTCAGAATTTCCATTGTGTAGTGGCTAAAAAGTGCACATAACTTAGGGGAGCTTTGTTCATTAAGAGCGCGTGTGCACATAGCATGAGGTGGGCCATAAGGATCGGGCTGCAAGTCACAGATAAAAATTATGCATTTAGGGGAGAGTGTAGCCAGACAACACAGGATGCTAGTGTGTAAAATGACTCTGGTGGTGAGGAAGATGAAGAGGACAAAGGCAGAGCAGAGGACGAAGTGGTGGAAGTTGAAAAAGGAAGAATGTTGTTTGGTTTTCAGGGAGGAGCTGAGACAGACTCTGGGTGGTGAGGAAGTGCTCCCAGATGACTGGACCACTACAGCTAATGTGATCAGGGAGACAGGTAGGAGGGTACTCGGTGTGTCATCTGGAAGGAGGAAAGTGGACAAGGAGACTTGGTGGTGGAACCAGGAAGTTCAGGAGTGTATACAGAGAAAGAGGGTAGCAAAGAAGAAGTGGGACACTGAAAGGACTGAAGAGAGTAGACAGGAGTACAGGGAGATGCAGCGTAAGGTGAAGGTAGAGGTGGCAAAGGCCAAACAAAGAGCATATGAGGACTTGTATGCTAGGTTGGACACTAAAGAGGGAGAGGTGGATTTGTACAGGTTGGCCAGACAAAGAGATAGAGATGGGAAGGATGTGCAGCAGGTTAGGGTGATTAAAGATAAGAATGGAAATGTATTGACAGGTGCCAGGAGTGTGATGGGAAGATGGAAGGAGTACTTTGAAGAGTTGATGAATGAGGAAAATGAAAGGGAACGAAGAGTAGAAGAGGTGACTGGTGTGGAGCAGGAAGTAGCAAAGATTCGCAAGAGTGAAGTGAGGAGGATGTTGAAGAGGATGAAGAGTGGAAAGGCAGTTGGTCCTGATGACATACCTGTAGAGGTATGGAAGTGTCTAGGAGAGGTGGCAGTAGAGTTTCTGACTAGTTTTTTTAACAAGATCTTGGAGAGTGAGAGGATGCCCGAGGAATGGAGGAGAAGTGTACTGGTGCCAATTTTCAAGAACAAGGGAGATGTGCAGAGCTGTGGCAACTACAGAGGAATAAAGCTGATGAGCCAGACAATGAAGTTGTGGGAAAGAGTAGTGGAAGCTAGGCTAAGGGCAGAGGTGAGCATTTGTGAGCAGCAATATGGTTTCATGCCTAGAAAGAGCACAACAGATGCAGTATTTGCTTTGAGGATGCTGATGGAGAAGTACAGAGAAGGTCATAAGGAGTTGCATTGTGTCTTTGTAGATTTAGAGAAAGCGTATGACAGGGTGCCGAGAGAGGAGCTGTGGTATTGCATGAGGAAGTCTGGAGTGGCAGAGAAGTATGTTAGAATGGTGCAGGACATGTATGAGAGCTGTAAGACCGTGGTGAGGTGTGCTGTAGGTGTGACAGAGGAGTTCAAGGTGGAGGTGGGTCTGCATCAAGGATCGGCTCTGAGCCCCTTCTTGTTTGCTCTGGTGATGGACAGGCTGACGGATGAGGTTAGACAGGAATCTCCATGGACTATGATGTTTGCGGATGACATTGTTATTTGTAGTGAGAGCAGGGAGCAGGTGGAGGAGAATCTAGAGAGATGGAGGTCTGCTCTGGAAAACAGAGGAATGAAGCTTAGCCGCAGTAAGACAGAATACATGTGTGTCAATGAGAGGGACCCAGGTGGAACGGTGAGGTTACAGGGAGCAGAGGTGAAGAAGGTGCAGGACTTTAAGTACTTAGGGTCAACGGTCCAGAGCAATGGAGACTGTGGAAAAGAGGTGAAGAGGCGAGTGCAAGCAGGTTGGAACGGGTGGAGAAAAGTGTCAGGTGTGTTGTGTGATAAAAGAGTATCAGCAAGAATGAAAGGAAAGGTGTTCAAGACGGTGGTGAGACCAGCGATGTTGTACAGCTTAGAGACCGTGGCACTGAAGAAAAGACAAGAGGCAGAGCTGGAGGTGGCAGAGCTTAAGATGTTGAGGTTCTCTTTGGGAGTGACGAGGATGGACAGGATCAGGAACGAGTACATCAGAGGGACAGCTCATGTTAGATGTTTCGGAGATAAAGCCAGAGAGGCCAGATTGAGGTGGTTTGGACACGTTCAGAGGAGAGACTGTGAATATATTGGTAGAAGGATGCTGAGGTTGGAGCTGCCAGGCAGGAGGTCTAGAGGAAGACCAAAGAGGAGATTTATGGATGTAGTGAGAGAGGACATGAAGTTAATTGGTGTGAGTGAAGAGGATGCAGAGGACAGGGTTAGATGGAGGCGCATGATTCGCTGTGGCGACCCCTGAAAGGGAACAGCCGAAAGGAAAAGAAGAAGAAGAGGTCAGTGACTGGTATGTCCAAACACTCCAAGATTGACACATTCACGCCCATGGTGAAAATTAAATAATGAATAATTGTCTCAAAGAATGTAAGGACTTATTAGCAATGGAGCAAGCATAATGCCCTTCAACAAAATCATACTGGACAAAGTGAATTGTGGACACATATAAAGACACTTCACTAAGGAGAAAGAGTGAAGACATTCACTCTAATAATTGTCTAGTATTCTATTAGACATATAGAATATGATTTGATTTAGAAAGAAGGATACATGGAAATGATCCACCACCAGCCATATTTGTGTCATTATATGTATTGTGTGTGTTGAATTTCATGTCGTGATTTGTCACTTATTATCTACTAATGCTAAATGCTGGCTGAGACCAAACTAAAACTATGGTCAATTTCAGGATTAATCTGGAAAGTGAAATAACAGCACTGGTGTAATGTATTTTGTCTTGGCCATTTAAAAAAACTCAATTACACATGCAAAGACTTGGTATTCGATTGCCAATCTATTATATTGGAATCATGCACAGACAGACAGACAGTGGAGCCTGAGTCCAACCTGTGAGGATTCATTAAACTGCAGAGGATTTGTCTGATTAGATTGTGGTTTCAAGCAAACGTATAATGTTGAACTATAAGTGCTGAGATGGACAAGAGGTACCTGTAAGAGTGGGTGGTGGAGTCATAGCCTAGATTACTATTGATTTCCCTTTTCCTTTTTAGCCGGATATTAGTGGGTGGTGGTGGGACATTTTCTAGTTGAACTGCCATTTGGACTGGGCCTGATTGTCTGCTTGCCTACTACATTCAGATTGTTTTCACTGGATGAACCTGGACAAAAGATCAGAAATGAGAAGTGTCATTCACAGTACACTTTATAGAAAATGTTAAATTAGTAAAAATCTTTTGCGAATCTGTGGTGAAAAGGTTGCCGCATGTTCAACTTCTCAGGGTTGATTCAAAGCCAAGTTGTGGTCATTGTGTTTGGTTGTTAAAAACACATTTGGATTACCGCACCTTCAGAAATGTTGGTTTTGCAATGGAAGAAAGGAAGATAACTAATATTTTCGCAATATTTGAGAAAATAATACTACCACAAGCCCCATTTCTTTAATAGCTGTTCTGGAGCTGTCGATCATATCTCATGATGTTCATCAGCAGATAGAGTTTGCCCAGGTCAAGGACAAGGTCAATAATGAACTTTAAATCTCTTACTTTTAAGCTAACATAAGTCCTTAAAGTTCTCAGAAAACACTATGGCATACCATGTGATATGATCAAAAGTTCCAGAACGGCTTCTAAATGGACCCTGTGATTATTTTGCCAAGATCTGTTTCAAAGGTCAATAGCAACATTACTCAATACGGGGTTTTCCTTTATTACAACCATCATGTAGGCATGCATTTCTTTTTTCAAAAGGGAGGTATTTCATTTTCAACAACAAAATCATACTATATTTCTTGAGTAAATTTTTCAAATTGTATTTATCTCATATAAAATGCATTAGGCCTTATGTAATGTAGGGCTTATAATAAGACAAAACTGATTATGAGTCCTTCACGCTCGGTCATTTTGATGCTTTCAGCTTCTTCTCATCTACAAATTGTTATGTTACAAATCCAACTACTAACATACAGAGCTAACAGTGGTAGAGTTCATAGCTTAGCACACCAGACTCTCCGGTTCTCTACCTGTAGCTACTCTTCTTCTACGTAGATCCTTACTGTATTCACTATCCACTATTCATACAGAGACACCTACTAGCAAGGGGGCACAGTGTCAGTGACAGTCCACAGCATCAGAGTCCATATGTGTCTGCCAACACAACAGGACTTAGCGGAAATCTGTGCTAGTCAGAGTTGTTAAATGGGCGGCCGTGCCTTGGTGGAAGTGCGAGTCGTCCACCAATTGGAAAGTCAGCGGGTCGAACCCGCCTTCCCCATGCCATGTGTCGAAGTGTCCTTGAGCAAGGATCTGAACCCCGGGTTGCTCCCTATGCACAGGCCAGCGGTGTGTGGATGTGTGAGTGTGAATGGGTGAATGACAGGCAATATTGTAAAGCGATTTGTATGGTAAGGTAGAAAAGCGCTGTATAAATGCAGTCCATTTACCATTTACCAATTCTTAGTCCGTCGTTGTGAAAAGAATGTCCATAAAATACATGTTAAATTCCAATGTTGCTCAACGGGTGAAGCTTTCCAGGTCTTACAGGCTGGTGCTATCATGTTGCACTTCTAAGTCTCCTTAAATGAAAGTTGCTGTTACTTTACCACTGCTTTAACAGAAATCAAGTCAAGTTAATGTTATTTATATTGCCCAATATCACAAATCACACATTTGCCTCAGGGGGCGCTACAATCTGTACAGCATACAAAACCCTCTGTCCTTAGATCCTCGATTCTCATGAGAGAAACTCCCCAAAAAACCCTTTGAAAAATCTCATGAAGAGCAACCGAGGAGGGATCCCTCTCCCAGGACAGACAGAGATGCAATACATGTTGTGTGTACAGAATAGATTTACAACATAATAAAATTACAGTTTGGCCAATCATGATGACAAATTAATGACAAGATTGTAACGTATACGAAGAGTGGCTCTGGGAGGACGTCGAGCAACTTCAGCTGTCGTCAAACAGAACGGACCTCAGCCACACGACCTCCTCCACCATGCATTATGGAGACCTGAAAGAGGAGAGACTGCACAAACACACAAGAGGCAAAACTCGAGCACACCTTTCAAACAGAAATCAATGGCATGACTGGAACCTTTTACACTCCATTGTCCTCTATTTCCTACTCCAGTGATTATTACTATTTCCATGCGCTCGAACTGTACTGTCTTTTCGGACCCTATCATTCCCCACCTGTCCAGCAGCTGTCATTAGAGAGCTTTCCCACTTCCACTATCACCTGGAAATCCACCTGATCCTCACAGCTCTTCCCAATTTCCCATTAGCTCCCTATAGCCCCTCGTTTCCACTCTTCTCTTTCCATCAGACATCTGTCTGTTTGACCTCCAGCCCGCCTCAGTAACGTGGCGCTGTTGCTTGTTTGTATTGATCGCAACCCCATTTGCTTGCCACTTGACCAAGTAAAGACTGCTGGTGCACTAAATGTGTTTAATATGCACTGCACCTTGATTGCACTGCTCAGCAGGACTTTACCATGCCTACCATTCCAATGGTTTGACTTTTAAAAGATCTAATCTGATCCACATCTGCCTCTGTGTCTGCATTTGGGTTCAAATTCTGTGCTTGGCCTCACTTAATCAACACTTGATCCCTGGTTTATTGTGACACAAAAAGCCTCTATATTGATCTTTACCATAGAAGTTCCTCATGTTAAGTACAATACAGCTGGCAAGACCACCGATCATTCATGTTTGACTTAAAACTGAGTGGTCATGATGCCAGGAGCTCCTCATTTGGTCCTTATGGTGTTTAGCTTGGACATATCAGCTGGTCAAGGGTCACCATGCTTGGAACTGTTGGACAGAGCAAAGAGACAGAAATGCAGGCAAATACCATTTCCCGTCCTCTGCATGCATTTGAATTTGAATTCAATCTGAAAGTATACTGTGGTGAAAGAGCCAACCGGACAGACAAAATGTCAATGCTTTTCAAGGAGACCTAAAAAAACATTTGAGACACGGTTTCATCCCTCTTAATAAAACATCTCATGGAAACAGACCCCACAGTTTCATGTGAGCCAAAAGCAGACGCAATCTTCATTATTTTCTTCACATTCTCTGCTAATCCATCAGAAAGACTAACCGTGGGCCATTATTCCTTCATCCACAAGTCTTTTCTTTTCCAGCCCAACATGTTAAATGGATTTCCACTCACAATGTCCATTTGCAGCCCCCTCTGTAATTGCTCTGGTTCGAGGAGGCAGGGAGAAAATAATATTGGATATCAAGGAGAAAAAATGACAATCTCACCATTGATTGTTGACCTGCTTGTCTGAAATTTAAGGTCTGGTGGCTGCGATTGGTAGACGAGGAAAACAAAGACACAAAGCCGCTTGTGATGTGCTGACTAATAGAAGACTTTTTTTTTCTTAAATAGAGGAATAAAGTCACGCTGGCACTCTGATGTCTGATAGTGACACTTCCTGCATGGTCGCAGGGCAGAAGAATATTGTGGAGTGTGTGAAGGTTTCTGCAAAGCCTCACGTCGAGTTTAAGGACCACAGGTCTGAAAACACAAACTGTTGATCTCCAACTAATTCCTTCAGCTCAACTCAAAGCTATAACTGCAGCGCAGATATCCTACTAAATCACAGTCAACCAGATATCAGTTTTGTCTATGCAATGATTTCCCCACCTGAAGACACTTTTGAGAACATTTACTGTTACAATTAAATCTTGAACATATTTAATTTCCAAAATGAAGGCATTTCCTCCTTCTTCATTCTGTCTCTGTCCTCTCATTCTTGGCAAACTCAAAGTGAGTTTATTTTCTTCCATACCTCCCTGGAAATAAAGTGAAAAGGGAAATCAATTTGATTCTGACTCTCAATCAGTCGTGGAGTCGCCTCTGCAGCCCTCCAGTTCCACTATATCCTCACCGTTCATTTCCCACTGCCATGTCATGTCCATTTTTCATTTTCTCAAAAAGAGAACTCCTGTCTTGTAAAGCCGGGTCTGCTGTGATCTTTCCTCAAGCACAATAGTTGTCAGATGTTTGTAGCTCACTCACAAGCCACATATCTTAGATACTGTTGTGTTTGTGGAAGCCAGCTGATGCCTGCACTTCAGTGTGTCTCCTGTGTCATGTCCAGAAAGCAAAAACAGCCACAGAGAACACTGAAAAAAAATATTTGTGAGAATGATTTTTGACACTGTGATGATGTTTGGGCTTAAGATACTTCTCTGTATCTTCTTGAACTTTTTCAACCTGAATAATAAAAGGTTCTCCTTATCTTGAGATCAACATCGGCTTTTTCAGGTAATGAGTTCTCTTTTAAATCACCTTTTAAAACACTCATTTGTCTTTCTTTTGGTTTTGTATCCTTAAGTTTCGTTATACAGCTGTAAGTTTGTTCTCTACAGCCCAAAATCTACAGTAATTTTGTTCTCTATTGCTATCTCCCTCCTACGTATCTTTGTTTTCTGTGTAAGTGTACCTGCCTCTCGCCCAGTGTGGTCTAGGATATATGGAACCTCTGAAGTCCTAAAAGTCCCTGAGAGCATTATCCTGTGCGCAAATAATATCTTGTTTGATGATTAAAAAATATGATCTTTTGGGACTTTATAAGCTCCAAAGGGACATGATTTGTGGGTAACGTTTTTCATTTATAAGTCATTAATCTAATGGTAGGATGCAATATAATGTTTCTTATTACCTACTTTCACTCAGTCAACATTGAGCATGACAGTGACTAATGCTACCTACAAAAACTAACAAAATACTAACAAACAAAAACTAATTGCGACTTGATTAAGTTGCCAGTGAAGTATGAAGGGACAGCTATTTTATGTTAGGACCACAGACTGATTTCCTGCTGCTGATTTTACCCCACACACCCTTCTTCCTAACCATGGTTCTAATGCTGCGTTCCAGACAACTCGTTACTAGAACAAGTACAATGGAACCCCGCTCAAGGTCGTTCTTCCTACTTGTGAATTCGGGCAAACGTTAAATGCCACAAAAAATGTGAAACCATTACGAGACACACAACAGTTTGTCACGGTCAGCCATGCTTTTTTGTTGACGTTTGACGTCTCGCACCTGAAATGCTTGGAGCTCGGGAGTCGGACATTTAAAGTGGAAAATTTCTGACCTCCGGACATTGCCTGGAAAGCAGCATCACAGACTAGAGGATGACAAACCTTCCTGCCTACAAGGAGTCTGATTGGAAGAGCCCGAACCAATGGCCTGACCCAGAATACTGTCTGCAGTAGGCTAACCAGTCAATTCAAATCACCAATCTGGAGCGACAGACGTTACTAATTCTGCGGTGCCCCGGATGTTCACGGTGAGAAGGTTTGACTGATAATTTAAATGAATTGGGGGTTTTTTAATGTTTAATTCATGTAACAGTCATAAGGACACAGAGAGTGGCATAAAAAGCAGTAAGCTTCGTAACTGGCTTACCACCAACAAATGAAGGTACAATTACATTAGCTTAAAACGTAGCTATAAGCTAGTTAACATGATAACTAACGTTAACGTTGCGATGCTAACGTTAGGTTTAAGGACCTTAAAAATATTTGTATTGTCGTGTAGACAATTCATTCTATATCAAAGTGTAACACTAGCAGAGAATCAGAGTTCAGAGGCTGCATGAGTAAACTTATTTATGCCAGAAGAAGGACAATGTAACGTTAATTGTTTTGCAAGTCAAAAGTAAGTCTTACACTTTATTTTTCACGCCCTCAACAAATCAATGTTAGTTACATTATTAGCTATTTACCATAGTAAGTTTACAGAAATAATTAGTGCTTTTAAAAAAAATTGTAATTCACATTACACATTACTTCCAAATGAACTATAACAAAATGGTCAGTTATGCGCTGGTATGTGACATAATAGACCTTTTTCACAGCAGATATTTTGAGTTGTCATAGCAGGAAAAGCACATGTGGAAACATTGTTAAGATGGCTCAGGGCCGTTAATGTTAAGTGGGCCAGTTGGCCAGAGTGGAAAATACCAGGGCCTTGGAACTGGCTCACCTATATGAAATACAGTCATTAGTAATGTTATTAATTACACCAGAGCTTTTCCTGTTACGACATGCCAAAATGTCTTCCGTGAAAAAGGTCTCTCTTACAATCATGTGTAATTTCTGTGCTGAATGTCTAGCATGTGGCCATCAGTATTTTGTTGATCACAGCAAAGTAATTTCATTCTAATGTGATAGTCCGAGGTGTCATCTGTCATCTGTCTGCTGGTGTGCACTGCCAAATGCTTCTTCCCCTCCTACTTAGGAGAGTGATTGGCCACTGCTGGATTGATTCAGAGTATATCTATTGTCAGGCAAATGAAGAGTCGAATCACTGCACACAGACGCTTTCATCCAAAGCGACTTTCATATGATGAAGACGATGGAAGCAATTATAACAACACAACGTAACAAAATGCACAAGTGCATCAGAAAAAGTAGTCTGTTAAAGCCCAACACAGTAAACAAAGCTTAGGATAGAAAGTTTTGTTTTTTTATAAAAAGAGATAGAACATATACAACATAACTTTTAATCTTTGGGCTTTGGGAGGATAGTCCCTAACAATTCCCAATTCAAAAGGCTAAAGTCCAAGTGAAGTCAAAATTGAAGAGAGGTTGCTACTCTTTATTTTATTTTATTTTGTCATGCCTAAAGTCATCTGATTCCTGACTAGGACGGCAAAATTCCGGGAATATTCAAGGTGGAAACTTTCCATGGGAATTAACGGGAAATAACGGGAATAAAATGTAAATATAGGGGTTATTGGCTCCGGCTGTATTTACCATATCATATACACATAGCCTAATTGTAAACCCTTCTAATAGAAGTAATAAAAATCAACAATGAAGTTTAGTTGAACCTTAATTAAATGAGTTGACTCATTTTACATTCTGTTGAACTTTCATTGAACAACAAAAAAAAAACAATCCTAATGACCCCCCTCCAGCAAAATAATTTTCACCTCAGGCCTGCATATCCTCTCCATGGACTTCCTCGATGTCAGACTCTGATGCATCATCTAATTATACTGAATTCCTTTTTAATGAGATGCTGGCAAATGATCTGTACATGTGACGGGAGAGTGCGCGGCTGAATGCAGTGCATGGTTACAATTTAATTAAATGAGCACCCCAAAACCAACCAAACATGCCATAGAACAGATTATTACTTTTAAAAGGTAAAATTTTTTATGTTGAAATTGTGCAACATTCCTGATCTTAACTTCCCTTAGAAAAGTGTACTAACCCTTTGCAACTCTATTCATGCCTCAAGTCTGACTCGAGCACAAGTCGTGTAGTCGACACCTCTTATTGAGGCTAACAGGATGAGGCAAGGGAGCATTCACATAGGTGTCATGTTTGAGCATTGCAAGGCTAGGTGGAATATTATTAATTCAACAGGGCATAGTATTTTTCGGTGATGATGTGTCCCATTTGACTAAAAAGACAAATCCTTTCTCGCCACAGGAATTGATAAAATGTAATGGATTCTGTATGAAGTCCAAAGAGAAATGCAACACGTCCTTCACGGCTTCAGCCACTCTGCAAAATGCTCATGAATGGCATGCCTTGCGGAGAGTTCAGATTTTCCTAGTATGTTTTTACTGTTTTGTTTTGTGATTGCAGAAGAGATATGACAGTAACTCACTAGATTGGAAGAGAGGGCAGTTTATTCCTGCTAAATGTGGGTGTTTTTGCATGCGTGTGTGTGTGTGTGTACTCTATAAGCTTATGGGCACGTTCATGTAGAGGTTTGCATCTGCCCTTTTAGCATTTATGTGACTACACATTTGTACATTATGTGTGTTCACATGCACTAGTGTGTAGCAAAAACAAAGTTACAACTTGACCACTGCTCCTCTAAACAGCAGCGCAAGCACTAGATAAGCATTTATACAATATCAATAAAACCATGAAGTGGAGCTTAAAGTTATCACAGTGTCAGTCAAGCGCCTCTGGGGATCAATACACACTGGGTGCAGCCAGCTGTTCTGACCTAAGGGCATATGCACAGAAAATGTAAAAACTCTCAGTGGTCCCAGCCCCCTTCACTCTCGCTTAAAGAGACAGAATGTTGTTTAGTTGTTAAACATCCTGAGGAAAAAATGAAAAAACGTGGAGTAGTTGTTGACACATTGCAAGAGTCCAGCAATGACACCTTGTTGGAGACCAACCTGGAAAATGGCTCCAGTAAAATGGCAGATTTGCAAAGGAAACTTTGCGTTGGGATAATGAAAATAAGCTGTGTAGCTAACAACAACTTATGGTATGATGCGCACACATCATTTGTTGTTGATTAAGATTCAGTATCTCCACACTCTACTCCATCTACAGACCAGGAGGCGAGGGACGCTTTAGCATAGGTCTTCACTTGGTCCGGCTTATTACTCGCTTTCCCATGAACTGGTCACTGTAGCACATACGCTTCATAAGCCTTATCCACAAATATAGAGTAAAGGTATATCAAAGTGGTTACAAATGCAGCTGAAAGAAATATGTAGGCTACTGTTCATTTTAAGTTGCAATGCAAACGGACTTCCATTATGCTTTCCATATCAGAAGGCCAATATTGTCCGATGCTTAGTGTTACCAGAAAGAAGCAGCTAAACTAACATTAGCAGGAGCAGGCAGCAAACTAGCATTAGTATGAATGGTATGTATGGTAAGTAAATTAGCTTAACAGATTCAACCAATGTGCAGTACTTTTTGCACACTAAAGCTCAAATACTTTTGGGAGGAGGGGCTGGCTAGATGTTGAACTTTTGACCTTACAGTAGCGTGACAGACCAAACCCTTTTTTTTGCATCATAGGAAGGGAAAGTAAAATAGTTTTCGACCACTATGTCAAGGAAAATTAGGAGATAACAAGCTTTTATGTGACTCACAAACACTATAGAAAGTTTTCACAAATATGTAGTTTTGGCAAATTCCTCCAGTAGATTATTCAAAGGTTGGAGGGCTCTTTTGGGCCCTGCTGTAGCGTGAATCATATCACGATCAACTGCAGTGCCTGGCTGACTCAAACATCAGTGCAATCACAGTGGATTGTTAAAAAAGGAATATGATTTATGAAGTCTTTTTAGGTTGACTGTTACATCAGATACTTGAAGGAACTTGTGTGGACAGCGCACGTCATTTTAATGTGAGGAGGGATATGGTTTTCCAAACATTTCAATCCTAACAGAAACTGAATTTTAAGCACACAAGTCTGATTTCTTTTTGATGTGTGTTGGTCCAGTAATTATGTTAAATAATGATTGTGGGAATCGGTTTTCATATGAGCGTGTGGGTGGTGTGGGGGCTCTGTGTGAGAAACTTTGTGTGCATGTGTTTTGTTCCCGTGTGTCTGTTTGTGAGAATGAGCAATGAATTTGTGTGTGTGTGTATGTTTTTTTTAACGTTAAAAACTCCACCCACACAATGTCCTGAAACACAGCACCAGCGGGTGTAATAAATCACCTTGATGCCTTTCCCTGTCACCCAAAAAGAAGCAGAAAGCTTAAAAATCAATCTTGTTAAAATCCCCAACTCCTCTTTAGTTTTTTTTCCATATTTCTTCAGTACAGTACATAGACAAATCCCTTCTTCTGCCTCATAGCCATTGATTGAGACTCACAATAGGCATATTGATAAAATAAGGTTAAATTAATTTTTCACCAGCAGAATAATGAGGAGTCAAGAGCTGAAGTGACAGATTTCTCTTCGAGATGAAATGTTTGTTCATTTTCAACAAAGTAAACAGGGTTATTAAAGCAAAATGACAGGGCGGGTTGATAAAGAACACATATTTCTGCTAAATTTTACTCGGCTGGGCAGCTTTTGTACTGTAGACGTGTTCTTGTCAGCCAGGGGTTTGTCTTTGTTGGAGTTTTATTGGCCCAGCTGGACTGGGATTTAGTTCAAGATTTAGAGACCTTTGGATGTTGTCGAATATATTTTTTTCAGTAGCTGTTTTGTGTCTTTTAGGCCTTATTTGTCTTCCTTTTAACCATTTGAATCCATGTACCATTCACATATAGGCTACATTTCAGGCCCTCTGGAGAAGATGCTGAAATGGAGTTTCAGCTTCATGTTGGTAAACTCACGAATAATCTGTAGACGCTTTCTTTCTCTCTACAGCACTGACTTAGTATCTAATGGCTGTTATTGAGGCCATGCTACGCTTGGTGAAAGCACGTGCATGTGGGCATTCTGCACTGTGTATACAGTAGAGAAGCCTCACCGTTATATTGTTCTGCAGACAGAAATAGTCTGAGAGGGATGACACAGAGGGGAGGAAGAAATTTGCAAGATGTAAAAGGCCAGAAACAGAAGGCAGCAAATAGGAGAAGAATCAGAGGGAGGGAAGATGAATGTACAAAGATAGAATGAAAGACAAAGGGGTGAGGGTTGGACGTCAGACTGAGATAGCAGCTATCTCGGCTAAATTAAATCTGATGACGAACAAGGAGAAGAGAAGCATTTCACTCCATATTAGATATTGAACTAGTCATTGTTCTCCTCATAGATTATTTTGAGACTCAGCATGCAATCACTCCCAAACCACAATGGAAAAGTTTACTTTGTTGCATGTTTCTGGTTTGTTATAGTTCAAATTGGCTAATTACAAACAACCCGGGCCTTGTAAACACAATTAACATGGACTCTTTAAGTAGCTTGTTTATTGTGTGGAGTTTTGGTCGCCTACCATCATGCCAGGTTAGAGGTTTTGGCAGTGGTTTGGGAGTCTAAACAAATTGTGATTCCTGTCTCTGTGTGTTTAGTTGAGCATATTAGACTTATCCATCTTTTTCTGTGGTGTTCATATGAGCTTACACATGAAAAATCATCAGTACAGGCACCACCAGATATAAGTATCTGAACAACATTAACGCTAGCATTGTAGCTTGTTTTCTGCACCGCACTTAAGAAGATAATACAATACATACAGTATATTTAGGTATTTTTGTTGCTGGGTGAGTAGAAAGTAAAATTTGAGTGGTAGCAATATGCAAGATTTGTAAGCAAAGAAAAAGCTGAAAGTAAGCAAAGTATGTAATGACAGTAGCAGTAGGGCGTCCTTTGCTCGCTGGCATCCAAGTTGTATACTCCCAGTTTTGGCAGATAATAATCCTTGAAGGAAAAACTCAATTTGGAAGTGAAGTACTGTCCTGTTACACTCTAAATAATATCAGGGTACTTTCCACTGTGGTCCTTCAGCAATTTGTATTGATCTAAATGTCCCTTGCTGTGAACAAAGACGTGACCCAAACCCGCTAGATCCTGTTGAAATGGGCATATTTCTGTTGATCTATAAATTGTTAGCAAGCGCACTCTCTCGCATTCTGGACCGCAAAGAATCTCTCAAAACAGTAACAGAAAAGTGAAAAGGCTGATTTTAAAAAATTAGTCAGGATTGTTTCCCTTAGAACCTTTTTTGCTCTTATGGAGCTGTGCGTTTGCTTTCTTTAATCCCTCCTGGGGATTGATAAGTGGTTGGATAAGTATGTAGTCTCTGCTCATTGGATTTGCTATTGAAAAATGTCCACAAAGAGTCGCAGCAACACTTTTTCCTTTTCCTTTGGTTAGTCATTTTGGCATCTGGCATTTTATCGGGTGGCATGAGTTTTTATTCTTTTAAGAAAAAAACAGATGTTACTGAGCCTCCCAAAGTGTGTGTACTGTGTGTGTGTGTGTGTGTGTGTACCAGTTTGAGCTCAGGTGCGACATGCAGGGCATTGATCAAACACACTCTCCCACACAGGATGTCCGTTCGTGAAAAGGCAAAAGGCACATATATAGGCCTACAGCCGCTTGCACTAGTACATGACACTGACAGCTACATGCTGGTTGGAGGACCATTAGATGTGATCAGACACAGACTTCAGTTTTCATGTCAGTGCAGCGTTTGAATAGGATGTGAGTGGGTTTAGATTTTTAGACTGTTAAATTTAGAGTGAAGACATTCTGACAGATCCTGTTAAATGGCGATTTAGAGACAAGAGTTGGGTCCGAGTTTGAATTTGGATTAGATGAAGTTTGGCGGAATCCCGGGATCAGACTTTCCTGATGTTCAGACTGAAGCAACATTTCGTTTCACATCGTTCTTTCAGCTGACCCTGTGTTCATGTGCTCATCCACATTTACTGACTGACCTCTTTGAATTGCTAAAACAAATCTGCGATGTGGGTGTCAATTCAGAGGTCTGGAACCAGGCCAGCATGTGACAACACAACAATTTTGACTTTCCAAATGGTCACTATGTTAGATAAGATGATTATTTTCCTACCATGACTTGTCCGAGAGACATGTCAGACTGTATGTTGAACTGCGATCTATATTGTTGTTGCTCTTCCTGAGGTTTCTATCATTTTCTTCCCTCTTAAAAGGTTTTTTTTGGGGGTAACTTTTCCTTATTCAAATCGAGGGTCTAAGGACAGAGCGTGTTGTATTTTGTACAGATTGTAAAGCCCTTTGAGACAAATTGTGATTTGTGACATTGGGCTGTATAAATAAAATTGAATTGAAATAGCTTGCAGTCTTTCAAGGCTTGCTTGACATGTGAAATTCTCCCTGTCTGTGCTGGCTGCGTCGCTAAAACAGTAGCTCTTCAGTGTCTGCACTGGATCCGACCAGCTATAGTAGGCTACTCCTGTGTATTATAAAAAATAATCTGTTCCTTCAGTTTTTGAAATGAATAGAAACTTGAATTACTTGATTTTAAATGATCCTGATTGTTTTCTTCTTTTTTTTAGACAAATGCAGATAGCATTGTGATGCATCACTATTTTTTTTACACTCCTCCTTCCCAGTATATCATTTCATTATCAAACTCTGATTTTCTGACTAGCTCTGACTCTTTTTTTTGTTTTTGTTTTGTTTTGTTATGTCTTCTCAACATCTTTTGTTCCATGAAAAGAAAAGTATGTCTCTGACTTTCAGTGCTCAGATGAGGTTGTCGTGACATGACAGTCTCTACACAACATTTCTTGAGACCAGACTGTCGGTGTGCATGCGTGTTTCAGATGATACCACATGTACTCTGAGGACAGGGTGCATGTAATCTACTGCTTTCATCTTGGACCGCAGTATGTGGGGCTGCCCTTGATGGATGAGGGAATAATGGGGAGTCCCAGTGGCATATATCTTGATAGGGGGAATAATGGGACATCCCACTGGGATGTCTTGGTAAATGGGTTCTTGTTGATGTCCCAGGTAATTGCAGAGTGCAGCTGTCATTGTTTTCATCCTGACAGTCGGCTGCCTTGTCATTCCTGTTGACAAGAGAAGACATCGCTGCCTCCCTCCGTGCAGAGAAATGTGCTTGACTCTGTCTGTGTGCCTGATTGGCAGTGTGTATGCAGCAGTGTGTTCACAAAAGTGCGTGTTCATCTGTATTTGTAAGGGGTATCATTAAATGACTGTGCCGGGGGAAAAAAGTGTGCCTCTCCGCTGCTTCATACTTCCGGTGCTACTTCTTGTGTTTTTGTGTGCCTGTTGGTGAAGATTGGTGCTGGTGTATGTGGAGGCTTAGCTTACAAAGAAAACGTATAATTTGAGAAATAAAATGATACTGTATGAATTATGCATCTAGGTTTATCTGGAGTGCAGAATATGTAACTGTGATATAGTTTCGCATGAGTTATACATACTTTTTTGTGATTGCCATCTTCAAGACCCCGCCACTGCATCATATACACACAGAACATTGCCTCCATATATCATCTTTTAGCTGGCTTGCTTCTTAACATACTGAAATGCTGCATAGGGAACTGAATATAAATTGCCTAATGTTACTCAAGTGGTGCAAAGTAGCATTAGATAAATAGTCTAATCTAATCTTTTCCAAATGCTGCCACTTGACCTGGACAGCAACATTAATGTTTAATTCCAGCACAGTCTCACAAAACTTCTGAAATAAGCACAAAATCTGAAATGTAAATTATGGATGGATGACACAAACAGTTTAAAGTTTATGTTCCTCTGCCACATAGGGATGATACATAACCGCAGGGTGTAAGATGCAGGGAGGGAAAGCGTATGTGCGTGGCACAGTGTACAGGAACATCTGCCACGAGTGCGGGCTCGAAGTCCCATGGTCAAAATGGAAGACGTCCTCCTAAGGTAGCTGAGAATGACGAGCTAAGGTCCTGTGGGACTGGTGATGGCTAACCAACCAGACATCGTGCTGTACGTCAAACAGCAGAAGAAGGCGGTGGTGATAGATGTAGCATTCCCAAGCGACAGCAACATCAAGAAGAAGGAACACGAGAAGCTCGAAAAATACCGAGGGCTGAAAGACGAGCTAGAAAACCTGTGGAGAGGATGAGCAACAGTGGTGCCAGTGGTCATCGGAGCTCTGGGGGGCTGCGGCCCCCAAACTGGGAGAGAGGCTCCAGCAGATTGAATTGACTTAAACCCACCCACCTCATCCTCCAACTTCCCCAGCTTTAATTTTCTCTGTGCAATTTCAATGCCAAACTACTATTCTTCTCCAAATAATTATTTCCTGCTTGGGAATGACTTTCGCTCACTTTCTTGCACAGAATACGCTATTTTGATTCTAAGAAATTCTGCTGATTTTAAGATATTGTTTTGGACAGCTAAATGCATGCATGCGTGGAATGACATAATTATGTGCTACACGTCTGGAAATTATCTGTGCATTGTCCTCCCAAGGTACGTGTGAGTGATTCCGATAATTATCCACAGTACCATTATCTTAATAGTTTTGTTCAAGTCCAACTTTATAAATCAGATGCTGGTACATTTGAGCGTAAACATCTTTGGACTCTTTTGGTTTCTATCAGGATTGTTTGCGGCGGATGAACGACATACAGGCCTGGATGAAAAGATTTGACTTGGAGCAAAACAGTGCTGCCGCTCTGCTCTGATTAATCTTTACAAGAGGCTGACTCACTTTGTAATTGGCTGACAGCAAGTCATTACCACTATTTGCAGAATACATTTCATGACTGTTAATAACTTAATTCGCTCCCTCTTGGAGATTATAGTCAAGGGGAACTTTGGGTACACCAGCTGTGTCTGCTTTCACTGTCCCCTCATGTTGGCTGACATGAATTGTTTGTGCCACATTAAAACAGCTAAAGTTAGCGACAGTATCACTCACACTGGTTCCTTTGTTTATTGATTGTCATCTCGTTTATGCACGTGTAGCTGTCTTGATTTATAATTTAGAAAACCATCTCGGTTGGAGTTAAACTAACTTCTTTGGTCTTATTTTTTAAATAATTTTACTCTTTTGAAGCACTCTCTGACCTTGTTCTGTGAAAGGTGCTATACTAAATAAACTTTACTTACTTATTATTTTCTTTTCTCTTTCGCCTTTCTGGCTGATGGAGAACAAGGACACCTCCACAGAGTTAATACTTCAAGGCCTTTATTACCTACTTTTGCCCTGTGTTATTATCAACAAAAACAGCTGGTTAAAAAATAAATCTCTCGCATGATGTACACAGGATGGGGCTGCGTTGTGTTGCGGCAGGTCTCCGGCTCCGTCGCAGTTTCAGTGTCCACTGGAAACATTTAATTCAATTCAATTTAATTCAATTTTATTTATATAGCCCAGTATCACAAATCACATTTGCCTCAAAGGGCTGCACAATCTGTAACATACGACACCTTCTGTCCTTAGACCCTCGATTCGATTAAGGAAAAACTACCCAAAAAAACCCTTTTAACAGGGGAAAAAATGATAGAAACCTCAGGAAGAGCAACAGAGGAGGGATCCCTCTCCCAGGACGGACAGACATGCAATAGATGTCGTAAGTACAGAATAGATTTATAGCATCAAAACTATAACATATATAGCCATGATGGCAAAATTGTTGTTTATATATATATTGTTATGTTAGAAATGTTTAGGTGGTAAAACATAAGGGAAGATGATGGGTCCAGACGGACAACCGAGCAGCTCCAGGTGGAGCCCAACGAGCAGAACCCGAGCCACTCGTCCCCTGCACCATAGACACAGCAACACTGCCCCAGCAGGTCGCCATAGTCACAGATCCAGATACATCTCCGGACACTGAAATACCTGCTGAAAGTGACACTAAGAAAGAAGAGACGGACGACAAAGCACAAAACTCCGGGAGAGGGAAGAAGTCAAGTTAGTGACATGCATTTATGGGATGCGAATGCATACGGATGGAGAGGAGGACAGAGGTGAAGAGAGAGAGGTGCATCATGGGAAGTCCCCCGACAGTCTAGGCCTATAGCAGCATAACTAAGGGATGGTCAGGACTCTCCTGAGCCAGCCCTAACTATAAGCTTTATCAAAGAGAAAAGTCTTTAGCCTATTCTTAAATGAGGAGATGGTGTCTGCCTCCCGAACCCGAACTGGGATCTGATTCCACAGGAGAGGAGCTTGATAGCTAAAGGCTCTGGCTCCCATTCTACTTTTGGAGACTCCAGGAACCACAAGAAACCCTGCATTCTGAGAGCGCAGTGTTCTAGTGGGGTAATAAGGTACTATGAGCTCTGTAAGATACGACGGTGCCTGACCATTAAGAACTTTGTAGGTGAGGAGAAGGATTTTAAATTCTATTCTGGATTTCACAGGGAGCCAGTGCAGAGAAGATAATATTGGAGAAATTTGATCTCTTTTCCTAGTTCCTGTCAGTACATGTGCTGCAGCGTTCTGAATCAACTGGAGAATCTTAAGTGACTTTTTCGGGCTGCCTGATAATATGGAATTGCAGTAATCCAGCCTTGAAGTAACAAATGCATGGATTAATTTTTCTGCATCATTTCAAGACAGGAAGTGCCTGATTTTTGCAATGTTACGTAGGTGAAAAAAGGCAGTCCGTGAGGTTTGCTTCATGTGAGAATTGAAGGATAGATCCTGATCAAAGATAACTCCTAGGTTCCTCACAGAGGTGCTGGAGGCCAGGGCAGTGCCCTCTAGAGCAATTATATCTGCCGACAGTGAGTCTCGGAGGCGTTCGGGGCCAAGTACAATAACTTCAGTTTTGTCCGAGTTTAACATCAGAAAATCTTTGGTCATCCAGGTTTTTATGTCCTTAAGGCATGATTGAAGTTTAAATAACTGATCAGTTTAATCCGGCTTAATCGATAAATATAACTGGGTATCATCTGCATAACAATGAAACTTTATGGAGTGCTTTCTAATAATATTGCCCAAAGGAAGCATATATAAAGTAAATAGAAGTGGTCCAAGCACAGAACCTTGCGGAACTCCGTGACTAACTTTGGTGTGCTTATTCATCGTTAACATATACATACTGAGATCGGTCTGATAGGATTTAAACCAGCTTAACGCGGTTGCTTTAATTCAAATTAAATGTTCCAGTCTCTGTAATAGAATTTGATGGTCAATGGTATCGAATGCAGCACTAAGATCTAGCAAGACAAGTACAGAGACAAGTCCATTTTCTGATGCAATTAAAAGGTCATTTGTAATTTTCACCAGTGCTGTTTCTGTGCTATGATGCACTCTAAAACCTGACTGGAAATCCTCAAATATACTATTGTTATTTAGAAAGTCACATAATTGATTAGCAACAGTTTTTTCAAGGATCTTAGAGATAAAGGGAAGGTTAGATATAGGTCTATAGTTGGCTAAAACCCCTGGATCGAGTGTGGGCTTTTTAAGGAAAGGTTTAATAACAGCTACTTTAAAAGACTGAGGTACATAACCTGTCAGTAAAGACAGATTGATTATATCTACTAAAGACGTGCTAACTAATAGTAGAACATCTTTAAGCAACCTAGTTGGAATTGGGTCTAAGAGACAGGTCAAAGGCTTAGATGAAGAAATTGTCGACGTTAGTTTAATAAGGTGGACAGGAGAGAAACTGTCCAAGTACACATCAGGTTTCACAGCTCCCTCCAACGCCTCTATGCTTGAAAATCGGTTGGCAACAGCTGAGGGCAGGACGTGATTAATTTTCTCTCTAATGGTCAAAATTTTATCATTAAAGAAGCTCATGAAGTCGTTACTGCTGACAGTAATGACAATTTAGCCGAAACTTTTGTAATATAGTTTAGAGTTGTTTTGCTGACAATGGTCATGTTTTACAAGCAAAAATACACGTTTGCAGCTCATTTAGATGTGGTAACCGATCGTTGGGGCTGTGCTACGACAACCTTTTGTTCCTTTAAACCTCCCGAGTCATCAGTCATTCAAAATGTCAATATCTCACATGCCGTCATTAACTGCATTTAATAAATTTTTCTGACAATGTCGTGAGCATAAAATAATGATTTGATGATGCAGCTCAGTAATGACACCTGACAACTGTGGGCTTCTTATGAGCTGCAATAAAATTTCATACTCGTTCCTTTGTCTGACAACAGAAAAATATATAAATGGGGCCAACTATAGTGTGAATTCGGCAGTTTTAAAACACAGAATAAGTGATCGCAGAGAGGAGGAGGGGACAGAACAGAGGTTTAACAGGCTCTCTCTCTCTCTCTCTCTCTGTCTCCCTCACTATAAACACAAGACTTATGCTGTCAGAAACAAATGAAATGGATCATTCAAGAATTGCACATTCTTAATGTTGCATTCAATTGCCAATAACTACAGGCATTTCTATACATTCACAAGTGAATGTCTTGCTTCAGAGACGCACGTAAAGATTGCAGAGCGGGGAAAAGAGCCATGCATGAGACCCAGATCGCAGCAAGATCGTCTCTGGCTGCTGCGACGCAGCCGGATCCTGCGTACATTGGCCCATAGATATCTACCACCCCTTTTGTTCCAGGTTGTAAAGATTTTAAACATTGAGCGAGTCTTTCTAAAGTCATTTTCACTGTTGCATGCATTAATTTAGATATTTTGTTCTTTTGTGTACGAGTATAGTTTATGAGAAAACACAAACTTTTGAAGTTCCATTTTAACCCTGTATTATAAATACTTGCGGCAGTGTACTTAAATGGCACTCTAATTTGGGGAAAATTAAAACAAATTATAAATGTTAAATTAATTCCAACTAAAGCAAACTGCAATTGAAATCTCAGCTCCAAAACTAGAAAAAAAACCCATCCTGCCTATATTAATAACGGCCATAACCACATCTTACCCTAGAATGTGATCTCTCTCTCTCTCTTATTTTTATAAAAGAGAATATAAACCCTCCTGAAGTCACAACTCTTGCTTTTTGGGAAATGGCTATAACTCATACGTGAAGCCTTTGCTGAAATCGGATACATTTGGCATTTGAGTCACCAAGCAGCACATAGTGAAATAAAAGATTATTGAGCAGCGTGTACATTTGTTAATGCTCCATCTACTTTGGCTAATATATACAGCGAGAGGCAGGACTGATTATGATGATGATGATTAACTTAGCCTAAAATACAAACAAAGAACTCTGAAGAACCATTTATTAAACAGCAATCTTTAATGCCATGTGAACGCACAACATTACAAGCGTTCACTGGGAATACTGAATTTCATTGATTGTGTTAAATGAACCTTGTATCTCTTTGTCAACTGTGTGGCTGGAGGGGATCGTCTTACTCCTAAACACTCTAATGCCCTCACGTTTTCATTCAGTCCTGATTTCTCTAAGCCAAATGAGCCTTGGTTCCCTCATTCAGCACTTCAACAAATGAATCACTGAGAGTCTGGGAGTTTTACTGCCTTTTATAGTTTGTCCACTGGCTGCCTGTGAGCTCTTATCAAATAGTTTTAATAGTGTGAAAACCCAAAAGAACTATTGTGAGATCTCCCATGTAAGCGCTGAGGGGGGGGATATGTACATTCAAGGAGCATATACTGTATACAGAATGTATTGTGATCTTTTGTTCTTCCTCTCCAGAAATGGCAATACCAAGTGATATAAAAGTCAACAGCCCCTATACAAACACTTTATACTGTACAGTGTTTGACTAGTTATTTATGAAAGTAAACCGGAACTGCAAAACCAGTTGTAATCACCTGCTTATTCATCATTTTCATGAGTTAATCTCAGTCATTGAGGCGTGGTCATTCTGAATGCAAAGGGAATTTCAGAGGTGATGTGATTGCATACAAAGTTAGTAGAAAGATGCAGTGTAATGTAACGTTGCTACATGTTGCAGAGTGCCTTCGGGAATTTGAAAAGAAAAACATGTTAAAAGACTGCAGAAAAGTATCCTGGGTGTTGGTGTGCAGAACTGTGTAGGGAGCACAAACCCCTTCATTCAAATTTGTGGCAAGGCCGTGCATCCAGGCCAGGACCAGTACTGTACCAGTATCCAGTACTTTCACAAATACTACTGAAAGCCTCCTAAAGTCCCATAAAAGGTTTCTAAGATGAGATGTCACAATGTGAAAAGTGGCGCGCCCACCAATTCAAAAACATTGGTGACGAAAAATGGAGTGTGCTACATTAAGGGACAGTTCACCTCAAAATCAAAAATACACACTTTCCCTAGAATGTTTTGGTGTGAGCTGCCGAGTTTGACATTTTAGCCATAGAGCTGTTTGCTTTTTTTTTTAATATAATGGGACTATATGTCCATTAGCTTGTGGTGGTCGAGGTGGAAAAAAAAAATACATTCAAAAACTCGTGACCCGCTTATTCAAGATAATCCACTGATCTGTTGTGAGCAGTTTCATGTGGGAAGAGAGAAAAGAATTTGTACATGAAACCACTCACAACAAATCCTTTCCCTTTTTAATGTGTTGCAGTAGGCAGGTTCGTGTTTAATAAAAACAACTTCCTGAGACTGGATCAAACTATTTAAGGATATTAAGCGAGGAACGACGACTATTTTAACGCCCGAGCGGAAAGAAGCAATTTTGCTCTGCATTTTTAAGAGATTATTGAAAGCGATGTTCCTGGGCTGAAGGGTCTTCTACTCAGCACCTGTTAGTCATTTGTGACACTGGCCGAACAAAACACATCGCACAATCTCATGCTCTTGGCGCTCAGGTTCGACACCTAAAGTGAAGAGGGGGTAAAGAGAGAGCTCCTCTCATTAACTTTATCTTCCCCTTTCTCTGTTTCCCTCCACCATTTAGGCATAATGGTCTATTCTATTCAAGCGCTGCATTATTATTATGGAAAAACAGATGAACCTGAATGCACAAGAAAGGCAATGCACAGTGAATGTAACTTATCTACTATAAAGCCTTGTTTTACACGGGATTAACATTACCAGGAACATCAAGTGATGTTAATGACATGGTCATCAGTGATTGAGTTATTTTTTTGGTGGATTTTGCTCCTCTGTCTCATGTACTTTTACTGTTCTGTGCGCTCTAATCCATGGCACCGTTCCTCAGTAATGATCCTGGAGGTTAAACAACCCTCCCCCGGTGTTCTTATTGAACAAATCAAATTCACTTAACACGTTTTTAAATTTACTTAATGGTTCATGTTAGGGAAAGCGTGTGGGGATGTTTAAATTTCACAAAAAAACAATAGCGACCTTCAGTATTAGCAGGCACATGAACCCTAGTCTGTTATCCCCATTTGTCTCCACGACCTTTTATTTTTCCCTGAACTATTTATAGTAAACGTAAGGCTACTTCCTGCATCAGCACAACATTTTGACATTGAAAACAGATTTCTTTGCAAATTGGATGCATATACATGTTATTTATACATGTAATAAGTGTGACAGCGGGTGGAAATCCTTTGCCATAAAGTCAATGATGATCTCTGCCATTAACACCCTTTTCAGTTTCTGCAGAACCCTGGTGAATGTTTTAGAGTGAAAATGGACAAAGTAGATTTCTAAGTAATAGACATTTGCAATATTGTTTAAGAAAACGCAGGCTTGTGAGTGAAAAACAGTTTATTGAGTTTATGTATTATTTATCATTGCAGACAGGATGTTGAAAATCAATACAGTCTTAACGGCATATGGCAGAATAAAATAGAATCATTTGATAAGGTTAGGCATGAACTACCTCTTCCCTTTTTAATTCACATTATTTAAAGTATAATGTTTGAATGCTGCCCCCTGCGTGTGGTTTGGTGTTTGACATTCAGCGCTTTTAAGAAGTGCCCAGCCCGAAATCTCAGTGCAGATTGTGTGACACCTTTTTAGTTTAATTTGTTTTTAGTCAAGGTTATGCTGGCATTAATGGGCTGAGACAGCTCTTCACTTATTGGTGACTCTAAGTGCTTGTGGCAAAGGAGGACAAATATCTTCATCAAACTAGAAGAAAGAAACATTCATGCCACTTTGTCAGCTCTCTGAGCAGGTGAGCAACTGAGACTCGTCGACTGCTTCAGAGCGACAGACCCTTTTGTCAGAATTGAGCAGTCGGGGGGAAAACACTGCCTTTTCAAAATTGTATACTGAAATTGCAGTTGACGTAATCTATCAAAGTAGGCAGGAAGATGGCAAGCAACCAGCAGGGGAAGCTTCCAAAGCTGCTATTAATAACAATTAAATATCTATCAAGAAACTGGGTAGATTTCAGGCAAGAACATTTAACTGAAACACGTCTTTGTATCACACTATACCTAAGAAATTCAAAGGAATATGGAAGTAAAAAGCAAACAAAGACATTAAGTGTCAGCTGTAATTAAAGTCACTGTGCTGCAGATTCCATTAGCATCCATAATCGCAATAAGGTTGACCCAGCAAAACACAGAGGTCATATTGGAATCCATCATAAGAACTCGATAACAAAAAGCTTTTTCTCTTGGAAATGGAAACAACCAAAGAGCAGGCTGATGTTGGACAGAGAGGAGATGGACTCCTGTGTTTCACATCACCCATCTCTTTTATTGGAAGAAGAAGTCTGGACATTTAGTCTGGAGGAGTCTTTGTTCATTAAACAGGCATTAATGCTAGATGCCAGTGAGCCCCGTGAGGATGTGAAGATCATAGTTTTGCACTACCGCTGACATTATTAAAAGTTCTATTTGTCCGTGTATTTCAATATATAAAGCGTAAGTGGACTAAAACCAGCTCCATGAAGTTTTGTTGGGCTACATATAGCATTTTCATACTCATAAATCATTGCCATGTTTGTTTTGAGACATTAGTGTATAAGCTACCACCTTTCCAGCCTTTTCTTGCCTCCAGGTTTTGATAAGGTTTCTCTTTTGTTGTCTTGTGGGTTATTCTGTGGTGGTGATGGGTTGTCGTTGACCTTCTTCATGCTACGCTCAGTTTGACTTATTTTTCAATATTCAGTGAAATATGTCAACATGACTTTCATTCACCCAGGTGGCACATTTTGCACAGAGAATAAAAAAGAGGGATGCACAGAATTACAATTATATAAAACATCTAAATTCAACAGAGGCATTCTGAATGCTCAAAACAGGATAGAAATCCCTGGGTAACTGGTGTAACTGGCTATCTGGTTTGTAATAGCAAACAGGAATAGATGGCACACATATCAAACACTATATTGTTATTTTATTGAAATTCTAATATTTATAGCTCTTTGGTAGCTATAAGCTTTCAGCCTATTAATTATCAGATTCTGTGGGGCTAATTTTTTCTGCTCGTTGAGAATAAATGGATAATGTTGTCTTGGTTTCATCAACAGATTTCTCTTTAATTAAGAAATCAAGTGTTTATGAGGAAAATAAATGGCATCATAGCCTCCTATTACAATTCATTTGTTGCAGTGATAGAAGGGATTTTACCTTAATGGCAATGTGATAGACTCTGTAAACTCTGAGTGTCTGGCAATGGCAGATGGTGGAAGGGGTAAAAGCTTTTTAAAGCCGCCACTAAGACAGAGAGACAACCCCTGACTAGATAAGCAAAGATTGTCTTTGTGTTTTCACAAAGGCAACAGCATTTATAGTGCTGCACGTAGTAGCATGTACAGCACTGGAGACGATGCAGCAGTGAAAGACCGAGTGGTGTTTGATGCTTTACTCACAGGAGAACAAGGGTGGGCGTCTTACTATCACATACTTTGTCTTGGCAAATATGACTTTCTTTCTTTAATGTAAAAACAAATGAGTCACATCTCCATGGATACCTTCAGAAGTTAGTGTCACTTTAACGAACTAACACGAAATTCGTTCGCTGGCCGCTTGTCTTGTGTATGCAGTGAATGAAGTTGAGCCCTCTTACTGCCTCTTAATGTCATCCCACGGGCATCGACAGAGAGCCAAGGCAACTCACGCCGCCCATGTGCCAGTCATCCTTTGGCTGATATGTGGTCAGAGCCTCTGGTAGTCGACTGAGTGCGTGTGCGGCTGCGATCCCCAGTTGGTCCACTGATCCACTCATTTTCAGTCAGTGGATGAAGCCGGATGTTTGGGGTCGTGGTGGGGGCTCAGAGGGGTCATTATGCATGTGAGAGAGTGCGTGCGTGCCTCTGTGTAACTTGTGCATGTATGCGAGAGTTGCTGCCCTCGGCCTCCTCCACGCCATCTGCTCGCAGCGGAACAGAGTGTCCCTTCCAGCTCCCTGTAGGCCACTTTAGCGAGTCCAATCATGGCTCAGAATTAATATTGTGGAGAATGGACACTTCTTAGTTTGCTGTTAATTGCTGGGAGGTTGTCCTCACTTATGGTGGCTCACTGTTTGAAGTGGTCAAGCTCTGTTTGCACTTATAGACCAGAGGGATGCTAAAAGTAAAGCTGTGGCTCAGAAGGTATTCCAAATGCTGTGTAAATACTGACAGGATTTTACCCAACTGAGTATGAGAATTTTGGACTTGTGCTGAATATCAGTGAGATGATTCTCACTCCCTCATATCAAATGATCTAACTAAGTGTGTCACCTCATGATGCTCGTATAAAAGCAGCGAGATTGCTGAAATGTAGCCAGCTCTTCCATGGGTGCTGCCGTTGTTGTGACCTCAGACAACTGAAGTCGGAGTACATGAATTCGCTCCGACTTTACAAGCAGGATCTCCAACTTTGACTGGCGTACCGTTGTACTTTTTCTAGTAGGTCGGACATTTTCGAGTTCTGGCTCTATTGGTAAGTGAGAACGGTTATTTGGGATTTTTCGGTAAACTGATCCTTTTAACAAGCCAACTTGTTGGAGTTCGGCTCAACTCAATGTTTGCCAGGATATTAACAGAAGTAGAGCAAGGTTATTGAAAGGCACTTCAGTGTACTCCTCCGTGACTGACAGCTTTTCTTACACTGTCGGACAGCATGTGAATTGTGCTGAAACTGTGAAACCAAACCCAGCCATCTGGTGCTGCGGTCAGGTCAAGACAAACACTTATTTGCATTTAGCGGTTGTGTGACAACATCCACACTTTTTTTTTTTCCACTGCTAAATAATAACTCAAGCAATGACGTTATTTCTGTATCAGAAAACTTACCTGAACAACTAAAACTCCATCCCGCTATCACACCATTGTGAAGTGTGTATGTGTGAAATAAATTATACGAATAATAGTGGTGTGGTGTTAGTCACCATTATGTCACTGAACACAGCTCCTTCCTTGGTGGAAATATAGACCCTTTAGATCTGTTAGCTGTATGTGAAGAAAAAAAATTGATTTGAGGATGAAAGAAAGTCGAGCTGCTGCGAGAGTGGTGATAAAACTGTTTTTGACAGCAAACATAAAACGCCTGTTGGCTTCCCCTGTTGAAACCTCAGTGAAATATAGAAATGTCCCTTCACAGAACATTGGGATTTTGACAGCTTGAAACAGTATCCCTCTGGATGACAAGTGCTTTATCCATGAGCCTTTCTTTCCTGCTCCTCCCTCCCTCTCTCTCTGTCTGTCTCTGGAGCAAGAACACAAAGAAATGGAGGCAGTAAGAAGTCGTGGTATTTATGGGACGAAGCAGCTTTTGTCCACAGTGCGAAAAACAACAAATTGAAAATATAGGGATGAGCAGGGCCACAAGCTGCTGAACTGTAGTCAGACGTTGTCTGAAATCCACTGTGCTCCCACTGGTCATTGTCCAGACTCCTGCCTCCATTGTCTGAAAATGGGATTTGCCGTAACACTTGGTTAGTGACTGAGGGAAATACTATTTGGAGAAGAAACTTAACAAAATAATTGAAAATGTTACATAAAATAACGTAACAGCATAGACCAAGCGAAACCAACTAGTCCTCATACCGATAAAATAGGTAATTTATTGCCTCTCAAGATGACCGGCTCAGGTCTGGCTAAGTTAAGGCAACTAAAAGTACTTGTTGAAGGTTAGGGAAAGATTGTATTCAAAGTTTAAGGTATCCAACATTGAATGTTGGTAGAAGATGGGATGCAAATCACGGTCGACGCTTTGTATTTCAGCCAACCTCCCCACCTCCCTCCCTCCCAGTCTGGGGCACTCTGGTGGCCTAGGAGTTTGAGTCTAGCCAGGGACCTTTTTTGTTGCGTGCCGTTCCTCATCTCTCTCTCTCCCCATTTCCTGTCATCTTTCAGATAAAAGCACAAAATTCCCAAAAAATTATAAAAAAAAAAAAAAAAAAAAAATGA
>CM022490.1:26950971-26981259 GCA_011952105.1 Coreoperca whiteheadi | reverse complement strand
TTTTTTTAAAAAAACAGTACAAAAACCCTCTATCCCCCCATTCCAAACAAATTTTAAAAAAAAAAAAAAAAAAAAAAAAAAAAAAAAAAAAAAAAAAAAAAAAAAAAAAATGACTCAAACTAAATGTCAAACTACTCTCCATCTCGGAAAAAAAGCTACATTTTGTCATTGTTTTTTAAATCAACTTAAATAATACAAACAGTATTAAAACATTTGTTAGTGATCAACATGAAATCAAGTCCAAACACTATTTTCTGTAAATCATCGAATCCCATCCCTACTAAAATGACAAAACACCACGCTTTGCCAAGTATGCAGCATAAATAAGACCTTCTGTCTGTATTAAGATGAATTGCCGTGTATCAAATTTGTCAGCAGTCGATGACTTTTTCAAGCTTTACTTGGTTTATTGACTTACATCAGTGTTATTGAATTTGTTCCAGAATATACATGGATTGATACCTAAACATAAAGGAAGCGTGCTTAGGGTTAACTAGTTGGAAAAGTTTTTAAAAGGTGGCATAGACATTCTTAAGCCTCAAGTTGAAGTTGGTCTAGATGAACTGAATAATTTCTGCATCATTAAAGCGACACTTGTTCTCATCTCTATTTTCAGTGGGGCAAGTGTTTATTTCCCTGGCTCGATTAAGAAAGTCAGTTTGGGATTTGGGTATACTAAAAAATATGCAGACTGGCAGTGAGATGGAGTGTAAATGCGCTCCCTTCGTCCTGTACAGGAGTTTTCCGTCATGTACCCATCAACACAGGTGCCGTTCCCCTGTAAATGTAATCTGCGAGAGGCAACACGCCGTGAAAGAGACTATAATCACCTCTGATTTCCTCAACTCTCTGCAGACAACTGAGTCTCTTTCCCTGATTAAGCTTGCAGGTTGCATGCAGACAGAGGACAGTCAATCTGACTCCATAAGTTCTGCAAATCTTCTGAAATAAAACAGAAATTTCATTTATTGTGTACGTTATTTTATCCCAAGAACCGGAAATCATGACAGCTGCATCGCGTGCTGATGTCTGCTCTTAAATAAGTCTTGATTTTGTTATTTTCAGTATCAGCCCCTTTGGACAAGGCCTCGCCTTGAACTGAACTGGACCTGAGCTCGGAAACAAACTGGAACTGACACATATGGTCTTCCTGAATTCTGCAGCTTTTTGCCACTCCCTTTTACAGTCTTTGTTCCTGGTAAGTCCAGTTTATTTTTATGCCTACAACATCTGTCAGTGCAACAGATTGTTATTAATGTTCAGTATATAGCACCTGTAGTACCCAAAGGGCTGAAAAAATTTGTTTGGTTTTCCTGTGAGGAGTGAAATGCACAGACATATAATTTTAATATATCATTTTATTTCTTATATTCTTCTAATATTGAAAGAAGAATTTATCTAAATAGAAATCACACCTCTCCCCAAGTTCCAAAATCATCATTTTATTAGTCACCGAGTTCTCCCCAGTTTCCTGGTCAGTGCTGTCCCCTGGTGGCAAAATAAAGTCACCGCCCTTGGTGGTGCACAGTTTAGAACAAGCCATCTGTGAGACTGCAAAAAAAAAGTCTTACATTTTCTTAAATATTTATGTAATGTTGTTCATTCCTTCATCCTTTCTGTTAAATCCCACTGTTACAAACGTTTATTGGGAAAAGTGCTATATAAAAAAAGTTTATTTACTGCTTCATAATAGAACTGCTACTTACATAATAACTACTTAATTGTTATCAGCAAAGTATTTCAAACTGGCTCTTCATGATAAAATAAAAACCTATTGATTACGTGGACAGTTAGAAACACATTACCACAAGATAACACGCACACACATTAACACAGTAACACACAAGATAACGCGCACACACATTAACACAGTAACACACAAGATAACACGCACACACATTAACACTTTGCACACTTAAGATAACGCGCACTAAATTGAGCACATAATTTGCAAGGTGTCCTAAATGCTCAATGATTCATCTATTTAATTGTGTGGGTAATTGGGGACACCTAGAGGAAAATGAACACTGAAACGCACACCCTCGGTGAAAGTGGTAGATGAGGATGAGGAGAATGAAGGGGAGGAAGAAGATAAGAGCAGGAGATAAAGGCGGGCCCAAAACCTATAATCTGTAAACTATGATCTCCTCCACAAGTTTGCAAAGAGCCAGATTGGTTATTGACTAAAGCACCAGAGTAGAGCTGTAAGAGAGGCATCTAAGGATCCTTATTCACCTTGAAATACTCGTCAAATACTTTGTATTTGCTTTTGCCAGGCAGGGTCCACTATCACGTGGGTAAAGCGACAGAGACGATGAAAGGCTACCAGGATAAGAGTCGTAAAGCTGTTGCAGCTCTTTTGTAGAGCAAAGTAGAAGTAAAATGATAGTAGTTAAAAGTCTGTGATGAGTGCCCTTATTAAGGATTTAGACTCTTCTCTTTCCTTGCCTTGGGAGACAGGTGGGGTTTTTCGTGACTCTTGCTCACCTTGAAACTCACGAGTGAATAAAAGCTGGTCTTTCTGCCCAGCAAGGTCTGTTCTCACCAGCACTCCAGCTATCAGCGCACAAATTCCCACAGTCCAAGGTGTTGTAATCTAATTATTTTGTCTGAACAATGGTTCAAAACTTGAAGAAGAGTCAGTTTATGGTATAACAAGGAAATTGGAGTGGTGTGGCTTGACCTGATAATGGTTTGGTTTGTTTGTTGAAAACTGCGTCTTTAGAAAGACTCGACTTCACCGTAAGAACTCTCATGCAGTATGTTAAAATGACCCGTGCGGTCTGTTATCATCACGGAAAGGAGCCATGAGGAGAGAAGAGGAGGTATAAAAAGAGTTTGAATACATCCCTCTGGATACTGAAGTTCTCGTGAGTAAGTTCAGTGTTGGCATGTCGTTGCATTAGAGCCAGGACAGATGACGTCCCTAATGTTGTTCTAATGAAGACGTCTTGGTTATTTTGTCTTGATAATGTTTTATTTGGAATTCCAGAGACCCAGACTAAACTATTGACTGGACTCTCAAGGATTCTCATTCACCTTGAAACCTGCATTGACTTTAATTTGGAGCCTGTGTTTCTGTTGTCCTTTGTAATTTGTCGTCAAGGGGAATGTCTTAATGAGAGGCAAAAGGAAGGAACAGGAGTACAATGTAGTTTAAACAAAGTCCTGCTCATGTAAGAGAAGGTTGGTCATGTCAGTGTGTTTTTAGAGGCAGCGAAGACTACCTACCGTCCTTAACAGTAGTCGTTTTTTTATTTTGAAATGTAAAAACAAAATGTTAAATGGAATTTTTTCCCTAGTTTATTCCAACGTGAGTACATGCTAAATCCCCAAATATATGAGCTAATAAAGATTACAGAACAGCACAGCTTATGTTGTTGTTAGCCATGCTCGCATTCAAACTTTAGACTCGACCCTAAATGGATCTACGTATCACATACATTTATTTGATAGAAATGCTTAGTCAAACATCCCCCGAAACAGGGACAGAACAGCAGAATAGCCAATGAACATTGCAGTACGTTAGTGAGGAACTGATAAATCATTCGGGTAATAACACGTGTGATGCACGACCACTTGAACTGCTTGTGGTTCTGGGTAAACAAAGGTCATTTAAAAGGTGATGTGTAATCTTCAATTTATTGGACATTTTCTCAGAATTAAGATAAAGGACAGAGGATTCTTTTCTTCCCCTTCAGAGCACGTCAATGCACTCTGATAAGAGGCTGTAACACTAGTGTGTCAAGAGTAAATGAATACTTGAGCCAGTATTTTTGTTACAGTGTTGTTTGCGAATGGCTATTAGATAAGGGCAATCCTTGAGGGAAAATACACTGATGCAGTCTATTTTGGAGCATTTTACTAAATCAAGAGCAAGGGGTACGTAAACTGTAAAAACTTTAGTTTTCCCTTGATTATATGCATGTCATAAATGAAGCCCTATTTATTCATTTCAAGCAATATAGAATTTTTTTTACTTTTTACATCACGACATTGGACAGAGGCGGTCTCTCAAATAACTTATTAACTCCACATCTCATCAGTGTTCTGCAGGCAGCTACAAAGGTGGTGTGTTTTCTTTATAAGGTTCAATATCAGTTTGGAACAAATCTAACAAAATATGGAACAATTACTTAAATCCTTGACTGAACACTTCTACAACTTCAGGACAGGATACACAATGTTTTGCCTGCAGCAAAACAAAGCCGCTCTCTGTATTATGGCTCTATACTGCCATAATACACCACTACCGTTTTATATCTGGAAGAATATCGGCGAAAAGAAGCAATGGAGAAAAGAAGCAAAGCCATCTTGTCATATCTTTTATACGTTGCAAACGCAAAACAAGTTCTGTTGTGCCTCAAGGCCAAGTCAAACACATCATTGCCAACTTCTACATAACAAACAGCCCTCAACATTTCAAGTTTCTAACATAATAAAAGACACATTTCAATACAAGAAGACACAATCTATTCTTTCATCCTTCAAATCCTGAATAGTTTGTCATAACGCTAGTCAGAACGCAGTTGTCTTCTTATTCAGACTGTAAATACAGGACAAAAACAAAAGCATTATAGCTTAACTAATTTTTTCAAATTGGGTGATAATAGTACATTATTAAGAATAAGATTGTGAAAAATACTAAGTTTGGGTTTCCCCATAGTATATTTACACATTTTATGGACTGGTTAAACCTGGAAGGAGGTAGTTAGACTATACTGATAAGGAGGAATAAAGACGGTCTCCCTTTTCCTTAAATGGAGCGATTTACTGGGATTGGCCAACAGGAAGAGGAAGTGACTCTCAATATCAAAGCTCCTCAACGATACCCCAGTTTGAGATGACCACTCGAGATGAGCTAGTTGATTCAGAGTGCTGTGTCCACTCAAATTCAAATCCGCAGTTCATTTCACACAGAACATGAACTTCGACTATGGGAGTATAGACAGTGCAAGTCCCAACACGCCAGTTACACAGAACAACATTCCCGCATCACAGTTTAGGAAGTGTTGTGTAAATACACCGAGCTGCATTCAGCTGGAGACAAGAAAACTTATTCGTATTTGTTCCATACATGATATTCATGCATAGACCTGGTGCTTTTGGGCTGGCAATGGGGCTTTTAATACTTTTACTGATACCAAATTCTAATAAATTATAAACACAAATTCAGTAAAACAGACAAGTGCTGGATTCCCTTGCCTATCCAAATAAACTGTAGGTGTATAATCACAAATACCAGGACAAACCACACACACAAACATTTTACTGGCACATATCCTCGTCCATATTTTATTTACTAAAAATGCAACGACATATATTGAAGCACATATTAAAAGATCTGCAACATATTCTAAATGTAAGAAATACATTAGAACAGTAGAACAGAAAACACTACTCACATACATTGCATATATGTTTGATATATTTAAATATATTATATCTTATATATATTTTTTATTTTGGGGTAAGTGAACCTGGGAATGCTCCAACCATCAAGTATTTATCAGTAGTATGGGATGCTGTTGGCATAGTTACATTTTTGGTTTAACCCCAAACAACAAAACAAAAGAAACTACTACTGTATGCTGCAAAAGGCTATAATAGTAATAATTGTTTATTTTCATACAGTAGTGTCACATGTCACCACTGTATGTAACTGTTTTTATAAGTGCTATGTTACTAGGTACTTTAATGTGCCATGTTTGGTTACAGAAACAACTAAAACTACAATCACAAATGCAGACATATCTAGGTATCATTCTCCCTTTTAGGTTTTTGTGTGAAAGAGAAAACTCAAGTTCGTTTTTTTCAGACATAGTATTTGTTTTCTGAAGTCCACAGTCAGGGGACCACATCTAAATATCACAGATTTTTAAAGTAAGTTCTCATGAAAGGGGGGGCTGTATAATAAATCTGGAATGCCCTACTTTCAGTCCCCTATGACTGTACTTTAAAGTCTGCTCCTCCCAAATCTCATGCACCCTCCAGCAAAGGCAAATACTCTTCAAGACAAGTTGTGGAGTTTTCTTATAGACAAACAAGTGTTTCCATTAAGCGTTACTTAACAAAATGCATTTTGTGAATAGTTGTGCTCCGATAAATTTGTTTTTCATTTCCTTCCTCATATTCGTAACATTTCGAAACATGCACGGTTTACATTCATGTTTACTAGCTAGCAGTCTTCTTCCCTTCTTCTGGCTGGTGTATTGCTGCATTTCTGGCGCAATGCCAGCACATGTAGCTCAGCAGAATAGTGTGAAACCATTGGCAGGATAACATTTGATGCGTCAACCACGCGCACGTGTGTCAAACAATTCCCACCCCAGCTGTTGATACCTGTTGTTCTAACTGTAGGTTTATACTTCCATGAGCTCTACTCATATACAGTGCACAGACCATGTTCCTCATATCGGTTCAAGAAATTAAAGTTGGTTTAAAAATCAGGAATCGAGTTTCAAAGCAGAAAACGTGCAGAAAATCTGCAGGTGTCAAGACAGCTAAGGCAATAAAAGTCAAAGTCCAGAAAATAAAATTTCAATGTTCCCTCTTTATCCGGCCCCTCAATAATAATAACAATAATACTAATTACCAAACTTGGTTGATGAGCCATTCTTTAACACACAAGGAAATTAGCTAGTCTGAGATTTGACTTGCACAATTCAACAAAATCAACTTTTGATGTAAATCTCACTGCAGAAAACAGTTAGTCTTTGACTTGAACTTTGCCCCCCATTCATCACCCAGCTGACAATTGTGTATTTACCAAGCTACAGAAACAGAGGCTAAAGCTACGTCAGTAATGTCACCCTCAGCAAACATAGATCGAGGACAAACTTTATAAAGTACTTCATCAAAGTGACACATCCTGTACAGGCCTGCCGGCTTGTGAAAAAACAAACCCCATAGCCTCAAAACCAGAGCTGAGGAGATTTGTTCCAAAATGAGATCCTCCACCTCGAAAAACGTGACCTTTTGTTCCAATGAAATAACTAACCATGAAAGGAAAAACAAAAGTTATGGTAACAAGAAGATTGAGAAAAATAAGCAATGGTGTGCTCTCTGGAAGATAAACCAAGTTGTCCACTTGTAACAGTAAAAGGTGTCTGGCATGTCAAAGGACCTGATATGAAAATATTCACAGTGTGTGTATAATTTATATATTTGTACACCATCGCTAAAGGCACTGCAGTTTGGTACATGAAGGCTGCAAAATCGAAAGTGAACAGAAATTCTACCGCCATTTGTCTGCTCGAGCCAAGCATTCTTACCTATCTCCCCCTTTTTTCCCCATCAGTGTTGTCACTGGCATTAGTTAACTTTTTATTTAAGAGGTAGACCTTTGAATTGACTTGCGAAGCCACGAACTAAACTGAAACTTTAATGAATTCTGAAGTCCCCCACAAACCTTTTCACTTTTTCGCACACATCCTAAAATACACCAGACATGAAATACATTAATAATAGAATCAAAAGCTGTGACCCACAATTATTAATCATGTGCTGTGTTGTATGGTAGATTGAACTGTGCTACTCTTGTACCTCTACATTAGATGCACATTTTCAGTTTCAGTGTCACAATTTCAAATCGAGTAAGGATGTGACTGTTTCATGAACTCATTTGGGTGTCTGTGTGCAAAAAAAGAGAAAAGGTTGCTCAAAGTGAAATACAGATGTAGCCACTGTGGAAATTCACCTTGTGCCATGTACTTATACTTATAAAAGTACATGTACTTGTACTTTTTTTAGCATTCAACACTCAGGAAGGACTTCAGCAATCACTGTAGCATTAAAAGGCACGTAGGCAAGAATGGACTTTTTTGTATGAGATGTACACTGCATACTTCACGTGTAAACATAGATATTTGGACAGACAGATTATCTTTTAGGATTTGCTGTCATAATATCCGTTGGGAGCTGAGAGGCTTTGGACGTAGCGGACGGCGTCTGCGATGGTGAAGAACGTGATTTTGTGCTCTCCTCCATCACGTCCTTTTTTGTCGAGGTAGTATCCCCCTCTTTCCAGATCATCCAGTACTGAAGCATTACACTGGGCCAGGACAACCTTGATTCCAAGTTCTCCATAATCGTTGCGGACCTCTTTCAGAGCATTCACTCCAGCAGTGTCTAGAAACAAGACGGCGCTGCAGTCGATCACCAAGCTGCGTAAGGAAGATTTCTTGTTGAGCATCAAAGTTACAGTCACACCAGCTTCATCCTCATCCTCATTACCTGTAGCCTCTTTCTCCTCGGACTTTGTATTTGGGACTCCTGCGACGTCTCCTTCCGCTTTGGTCTTCTTCTTGAACTTCACACGCAAGGTTTTCTCCTTGACCGGATCGAGCCCTACACACCTGTAGAGAGACTTTTTGAACAAGCTCTGGTTGGCGTAATAGATTGGAGCCTCGTATCTGAAGACGGTGACTCCGGGATGTGTTTGAAGGCCGCGGTAAGACGACAGGTCCTCGTAATGCTCCCTGCTTGTAGCCCGGCCAAGCTCCAGGACCTGGGCTTGCTGGGTTCGGCCGAGGACGCAGAAGGCTGACACCAAAACCCCCACGAGGAGCCCCAGCTCCGTGTTGACTAGCGCTGAGGTTGCCATCGTGATCACCCAGATAGAGGTATCGACACGGTTGATGCGCCACATGCTGGGAATGTCGGTGAACTTTTCTAAAGCTCCGCGGAGGTTAACCACAATAATGACCGCTAATACACATCTGGGCAGGAGAAGGAAGCAAGAAAACAAGCAGGAAAGGGCAAAGGTTAGGAGCGTCACTCAGTGGTATTCATGGAAGAGAGCAATTGTTCTGAAGAGTAAAAGCTATTTTATGGTGTTTAAGAAACACAAGGTTACGCGCCCTCACTCCACATTTGCAGTATGATTACTTAAATTTCACTCACAGCATTTGACTCCTGTCAGCTTTACGTTTTTTTAAATTTCCAATGCAATCGTTTGCCATTCAAAAAGTTTTTAATCTTAGATTTTGTTTAAAGCACAGAGACTGAGAGATATTAAGAGTAACAGACAGAATCAGCTCAAGATCTACATAAATAAAGAGAGAGGGGGGATAATAAAAGAGATAAGGAACAGAAAGACAAAACATAATCTGGACTCAGCAGATTAAAACATTCCTTATGAAGCAGCGAGTGCGTCTGAGTAGGCATGCATGTGGATAACACACTAGCCAGCCATAGAGGCAAATCAAAGCAATCATCAGCTGCAATCACAATCAATAGACAGTGATCAAGGCTCACACAAGACTCAATGCATCACCCAGTGGGTTAACAGTAACGTTTACCTCTCCAGTGGGCAATGAACTCATTTTTTAGTAATTCATATTTCTACTCCTTGCTCCTCCTAATTCTGTAATTATTTCTTGTAATATTAGAATGGAAATTAAAGCATTTTTAAATATCTGTCTTCACCGAAATGTGTTGCCTAAAGACATTTGAACTAGCACAGCCTCTGCAGAGCGAAAGTCAGCATTAACCCTGAACTATAATCTTAAGTTGTCTGTATTTGTCTGTCTACCCTTGAGTCATAAAACACACAGGAGCATTGGAAGTGTGAAACTTAAGCTTGAAGTTGATCAGGTTTTACTTTTAAATCAAATTTCACTGCCCTACTGATGTGTTAAAGCTATATGTAAGCGTGTCGGCTTGAATGCTGTAGCTACGTGTCACAATGTATTTGTAGTCAGTGACGATCTAGACTGTGTTTCTTATTGAGCACAATACAAAAATACATTTGGGTTTTGCAGTTTAATATTCCCATAGTGACATTTATTTTTTAAACAAAAGAAATCTCCTTTATTTAATTTAACTGATGACTGTAGAAACTATGTTTTACAGATGATGTCCTTTCATATATCAAATATATTTAAGTTTTTTTGAAAAATGTATCGAGCTGGGCAAAAAGAGGTAACGTCCTATGTTCAATCAGAACCAAAACGTATATGTGTTGCATGTTGCTGGTGATTTACGCTTAACAATGATGATTCTCCTCAACATGCATTTTACAGGTTAGAGATAAATCCTGTATCTGGTGTGAGAATGTTACTCTGGCCACTAAGAACAGCCTGACTGTTTAAGAGTGAAATTACTGCGGTAAGTCAAGCTTTTTAGTAGGTACCATTTTAGGAAAGAGTAACAGCTTGGAGGCTTAGACATTCAGAGGTTCCCTTTTCTCAGTTACTCTATACTTACTAAATGTTCATCTCCTAAACATATCGCCTAGCTGGTTTTTACACACAGCTGATTTATCTTATTCTATCACTGCCTTTCTCTGACTGTATATGTTTTTATCTCATTTACAAGTGAAAATGTTTTACTATCAAGAAAAAGAAACTTTTAGTTCATCATTCTATTGATAAGAGCAGGTTGTCATTCCAGCAATCAGAATGAACTAATTACCTACTAATTAGGAAATTAAAGCACAAGAGGAATAATCGAAGAAGACAGTTAAATCGATTACTAATAAAGATTTTGATATGCTTACTTTTGAAGGGAATAGAAGAGCGGTGCGATAACCAGCAGCACCAGCAGCAGGACAAGGGCACTGACCAGCCCAGACAACTGAGTCTGGCACCCTGTCGACTCCTTGACGAGGGTCTTAGTCAGCGCAGCGCTGGTGGTGAAGCAGCGGAAGAACGACGGCAGGATGTTGCAGAAGCCAATGGCGTACATCTCCTGGTTGGCGTCCACTGTGTAGCCGTGCTTCTTGGCAAACATCTCTGACAGTGAGACGGTGATGGCGAATCCCATGATGGCAATGGAGAAGGCATCTACAGCCACATTGGGGATCAGAGTCCACATGGGCAGCTGGGGAGGGAGGAAGCCCGTGGGAATGTCCCCAGCCACGCCCGACCCATAATCGGTGTTGAAGCGGCCAAAGTGAGAAGCCAGAGTCGCAATTATCACCACCAGGAGCTCGAAGGGAATTGGAGCCTGGGTAAGGAAAACAGAAAATAGACACACAATCATTAATTAAATAGTTAAAACGATTTTGTCATTCTAACATCCTTACAACTAATGGGGTAACAAATTGGTCTGAGGGTGGCGGGGAAATACCATGTTAGGTAAGTCAAAAGAGTTTATCCTGTGCATGGTGGCCTTGTGAGGACATCTTGGGTTCAGACTTAGCCTAACTTGCTAAACTGAACTTTGTCAGGCTTATGGGCTCAACATCCCACAGCTTTTTCTCAGCAGGTGCTTTGACCATTACACTACTACCATTAGCATGCTATTGTTAGCATTAACCTCAAAGCTGATGAGATTGACGAAGTGTTTTCACGGATCCCATCAGGTCATGGGCAGAAGTGGAAGTCCCACCCACGTTCTCACCCAGGGACGTGCGCAGACATGGGGCAGGGCCTCAAGTGGGGGAAAAAAAGGGCACTTTTCATAATTATTTATTTGAAACTTTGTTTTTTAAAGCAAAATGTTAAACATATTAACACAACTCTGACTTCCTTACCAATTTATTTTCACACAATTGTTTCATACTCAACAGATTTCTAAATGGTCTTCTTTAGTATTCACTAGGTTTATCACAAGAGCAGGCAACAGCAAAGGAAACTATGCCGCAATGTGCATGCTTTCTATGCTACTACTTTCAAGCATATAGATAGATAGATGTGACTGATAGGTCTTACATGATACAGACAGCCTGTCTGAGGAGCCTACGATCACAATTCCGAAGTTACTGTTGAAGGCTGGACACTTTTTTTTCATGTAGTGCTCAATTTTGAGATTTTAGTCTATTTCGCTTCCATGTCTTCTTTTATTCTAATGGAGTAAAGAAAACTTCCAATATTCACATTTAGATGGTGTTTGTTTTAAGCCCACTACCGTCCGTGTGTTGGCACCTGTAGATTTCTTCTAAATTAACCCCAACAAGCTAATCTGCATATTTAAACATATGGTTATTTAGTTTATCCTACTCACCTGTAGTGCCTTGTCAAATGTATGCAAATTAGCGCATTTTTGTTAGTTAACGCCTGATCAATGTGGCTATTGTGATGACGTTATTAAAGACAACTTTTACTCTATTCTCCTGTAGTGTCTCCATTAAGTACTGTGCATTAGCCTGTGTGGCCATGATATATTGCCTTAGCTAAGCTTTAGCTAACTTATTACATTAGCTAGTAGCTCATGAGGCATACATGTGAGCAAGACACACGTTAACTATACTTGTCTATTGGCTATATAGCTGTAAACTCGAGGCACTGGTAGCTTAGTCTTTTGTTCATCACCACCCACCTCCACACAAGCCAGAAAAACACAACTGGGATAGGAGCAACCTGCTATTTTATTCAGTTAATATATTTGTTTGACAGGGAAGGTGTGTGCAAACAGGAACATATATTGGTTTATTTAAAAAAATATTAAAAAAGCAACCCAGAAAAAAGGCACTTTCTCTGGAGGAAGAAAAGGGCAGGTGCTCAAACCCCCTGCCCGACTGTAGTTAGTCAGGAATGTATGTGCAACTGAGCGGCCAGGATGGAACAAAAGGGCAATTGTTTGTCTTGCATGTCCACACACACTCTGTTAACATGCAAGACTTACATTTCAATTTATACTTGAAATAAACTAATCTGCACTTTGTCTCTGTACCTTCAGCTTGGCTTTGAAGCGATCATTGAGCTCCTTGGTAGGTATCAGTATCAGCAAACACACCAAACTGGTCACCAGGTCACAAATGTTGGTGTTTCCCAGGTTGACGAGCAAGCTGTACCAGGTCTTAAACAGAGTGAACCAGCCCTGGGGCCTGGGGATCTTCAGGCCCAGAACGTGCTTGAACTGTGAAGTGAGGATGGTCAGGGAGGCTCCTGTAGTGAAGCCGCTGAGGAGGGAGTCAGAGAGATAGACAGAGACGAAGCCTACCTGGAAAATGCCCATTAGCACCTGAGAGAAAGAGATAGGCATTAGGCCTGTCGCAGTAACTACTTTTGTTGGACGATATATTGTCCCAGAAATAATTACGACATTATTGCTCAAGCACAATAATGCAAGTGCACCTTTTCAATTAACTTATAATTCTTAAGAATACTCAGAGATTGAAATTGGAATGTGAAAAAAAAAATTATATTCAAACGTCCTAAATAAAAACAAATAAAATCACACAGCCAAAACAATCAATAAAATGGACTCTCTGGCTCTGTTCACAAGAATTGCACTTAAATAAATATTAAACATTTGGCACCGGGGTAGGCTATAGAGTCATTAATTCCTTAACAGACAGTATAGTAATGGTAGGGTAAACCCTGCTGTTTTTTCTGGCATCATGTTGACAAAAACTATCGAGGTCACGTCCAGATACGATAAGTCGAGATCGTGACAGCCGATAATTTAATATCGTATGTTTATCGTATGATTATTCAATAATGTAGTTATTGTGACAGGCCTAACAGGCAGTTTTGATACCCAAATTAACGCCTCTAGTTTGCCTGAGGCCATTGAGAAGACTAGAAGTGTTTGTTTACACTGAGTCAACTTACCTGGTAAACTCCAGCAGTAAAGGTAAGTGTAGCTCCCACTGTGATTGCATAGCAGCTTCTGTCACATTCCACCCCTACGCTGTCATTCCTCTGGCCAGCCAGCAGAATGGCACTATTGTTACTAGTTATGCTGCTGCTTTCTGTGAGGTATCCTGCCAAAGCTAACTCCCTATCCACAACCTGACCAACAAGCAGGCAGAGCACCCCAAAAATCCCAACCGAGATGTGTTTAGAAGTGCCCAACACGGCATAGATGATGGAGGCGAAGAAAGATGTATAGAGGCCGTATATGGGGTCCTGACTGGCCAATAAGGAGTAAGCTATGGACTGAGGTACCAATAGGATTCCGACAATCAGGCCTGACATGACATCGCCCAGCAGCCATTCCCTGAGCTGGTAGCGCGGCAGCCATTTCAGAATCGGGGCAAAGCCCAGTATTTTGGATTTTGCTTTCTTTGGGGTGCACAAGCAGTGTTTCTTCAGCAGATGGGAGACAATAGATTGCCGGTTTTTGGCCGTTTCTTTCTCCACTCTTTCCAGAATGAGAGGCTGCTGCTGCTGCTGTTCGCTCTCGGCTCCGTCTTCTGCTGTTGTGCAGCAGTCATCGCCATGGGTCATTATCAGGCCCTTATCTGTTATGATTTGAAGAAAGAGCTCAGTTTAGCCAAGGAGTCATGCCCACGTCATCTCAAATAACAACCGGTTACAACCGGCAAAATAATAAGGACTTCAACAAAATATATATACCAACTCATCTTCCCTCAGCTCACTACAATAACAGCCACACATGACATCTCAGAAGCAGTGTGGAGGGAGATGGAGGGTAAGGAGAAGCACTATTAAATGCCAGGTCAGTGGGTGTAGGCTGCATTTTTCTGACATTTTGCTGAGGCCCAGACATATTTCCTCCTATCTTGATGTTGCTTCACAATACAGTTAAGACACTTCCCCTTATTCACACCATTCAGCTTATGCTTTTAGTGTCCATTAGACAGGAAAATAAGCCCTTATAGGTAATCACTAGTACTGGTATCCACCAAACCAAGGACAAAGGAGGCAGGAATCCAAGGAAAATGACAATAACAACTTATGTAATGTGATATGTTATCCCCTCTCTACATCCTTGAGCAATTAAGGTAATTATAAACAGGCTTGAGCTACTTAGTAACCGGTTCTTTATTTACACTGAACACACATTGACATTTTTATTTATCATAGGTTATGGTCTTACACATCATAAGCATGTAGTAAGCATGCAAATTCTAGGTTATAACTGGGCTTAATTCAGTTAAAATGTCTATACTTTTAATGTGAAATAAGTCCTATCCACGAGTTGAAAGTGACCTGAAACTAACTGAAATGCTGGAGAAGGAATTGGCTTTATAACGTATTAAGTCTAAAACAAAACTATCGCCTTTCAAACCAACACACTGACCACAGATCTGTACAACAGCCTCTGTCCTTAGACCCTCGATGTAACGTTTAACAGTCTGACTTCCTCCATGCACACTTGTGTGATTTAAAGGATTCTCAAAGGGAGCACGCTAACAGGATTACAGTAACTCGTTTTGTTTCCTAAGAGAAGCCACCCATGTGTAGGTACTGTTAATGAGATTAGTGGTCATGTCCACAGGCTATTTAGATGCGGAGCGTTACTACTGGGAAGCGGGGTGGAGTTAAAAAGTCGGCGTTACTAAATGACAGCAGGTTATCTAACTTACTACAACTAGTTATACCTGACATTCCCGATCTGAAAATCCCCTCATTACTCTGCTCATCGCAGTCTAACTAGCCGGCCTGACGCAGTCCAGGAGCTGCCAAACGTTGCGCAAGCAGCGCTATGAATGGGCTCCATTGTAAACAAGTTGTCAACGTGGACACCAGTTTGAAAACTTCTGCCCAACGGAAAAAAAAAAAGAAAAGTGAATTAACGCGAAAGTCTGCTGTTCAACGGGAAGAACAAAAACAAGCATTGCAGTTAATGCGTAAAGTAACTGACCTGCGCTCGAGGTAAACAAAGCCGTACGGTGTGTTCGGACGGTCGCGTATCATTCCGCCTCCAGTCCCGTTTCCACCGGCCCTGCTCCCCTCTGCCGCTGCCTCCGCTTCATTGTTCATTGGCGGTTGGCAAAAGCTTTAGAGGTGCATTACCGCCACCAACTGGACTGCAGTGTGGAACAAGAGATTATACGGGGGGGGGGTGGGGGGCATACCTAAAAAAACCCATCTGGATTATTTGGGCTAAATCCGTTCCTTTTTAGAAACTTAATAATGTCACAGCATGTCTTGCCTGCTGTTTGCCCCTAGAGACCGGACGGTGAACAGTGCCATGATGGTTTGCCTTCCTTAACGAAGGTGACGTCACTTGTTGAATTTGTATTGTCGACAGTGACGTAGGACATGCTCGACTGTTTTCTGGTCGGCTATTGTGTGTGTGTGCATTTTCCAGTTGGGCGCTTGTCTGTTTTTATATAATGCATGGCTGAGACCTGGATGACCTGTTCTCAGAGGAGTGATGGCATTTTCAATTCAAGTTTTTATTTATTTAGTAAAATGTCACAAATCACAATTAGCCTCAAAGGGCTTTACAGGTCTGTAGAACATAGGACACCCTCTGTCCTTAGCCCCTCGGTTCGAATAAGTACAAACTACCCCCCCAAAAAACCCTTTTCAACAGTGGAAACAATGGAAGAACTGTATGTCCAAATGAATGTCTTGGCTTCAGCTTTGCTTAATGGAGCTTGTTGGTCTACATGCATAATTCTGAGTGTTTGTTTGGCCAGAATATCCACCTGCTCTTTTCACTCAGCGCCAACATGAGCGGGAACCCAAAAGGAACCGTGTAGATGTAGAACAATGAACACTGACCAGTGTACGACTAGATTGAGAAATGAGTTCTCGAGAAAATGGACTGTTTATTAATAACAAAGCCACTCATGTATTATAATCCGCATTGAACTTGTCCTGCATATGGTCCAAACTCTAATTCTATGGTATATATGACATATTGCTATAGTGTATACGCTGCTCCTGTGTGTTATGTTCATGATGAGTTGCTTACATTTGCATAGGTATGTATAGCAAAGGAACTGGACAGTGTTGCAGGAGTGGTTTAAAAGGTTTTTATGGTTGATTTCATCCTTTTTTCAACTCGGTGAAGTGTCACTTAAAGGCCTCCTGATGACGTAGTGTTATCTTTGTAGTCTGAAAACCTCAATGGGCAGAGCCAACAAATCACCAGCACAGTACCAGCCACAGCTGTAATGTAAACTAGCTATATCACATGAAAGCCTGTTGACCCTATGATTTGAGAAATGCCGTGGTCGTGAACTACAAAAAACTGAAGTAGTTTTCCTTTAAACTCTTACTTGATTTTTAACCCTGCACTGCACAAGAACCCATAAGTGCCAAAGTGTGTCTATATAGTGAGACAGAGAAAGGAATCCCAGGTTATGTCCTTAAACAATGGAAGGTATCGTAATCCCAGTGATGTAATTGGATGCAGACTTATGTCCACACATGACCATTTAAAACCGTCCTGGTAATCCCTTTTCTTTTCTCAGACACCTGCCGCGTTGGTTAGCAGGACAGAGGGATTATACACTTTATTATACACTCTGCTGGAGACAATACAAGGACTTTAACAGGTAGGATTGTTTGTGTTGAATGAAAATAATCTATTAGATCTGTGGGACACAGATGTCAATTGTACTTTGTTATCATTACTTTATTGATACATTTCTATGTAAAGTACCTTGGACAAGGAAGGGGCAATATACAGTATCACGTGCCAGGAGGGATAGATAATCTCAGGAAAGTTAACTAAAACTTGTCCTTCTCCAATTTGCAGTACTAGTAGGTAAAACTAATTTCCAGGAATCATTTGGCCTTAAAATCGATATTAAGATAATTTAACTAAACCTTTTGTCTTTATATATTAGAATAAGCATATATTTTCCTATAGCCAACCATAAAATCACAGTAGTAATAAGGTTAAGAGTCGAAGACAAAACAATATTTCTATAGGCTTGAAATGCTCATGTATGATTAAAGAAGTGCGCACAGAGCTATGAAAGATACAGTACAAGACAAGAGCATGTCAGTGTGACTGGAGACAATGAAATCTGTTTGTCAGTGGTTTGTCTGAGGTGGTTCATGTAGACACCCTAAGTTGAATAATACTAAAGTGTATACATAGTACATACTAATATGTCTGCCATTTATAGGAAAAGCCTCGCTTGTGGTCACAAACCCACAGAGAATTATCTGCAGCTCTACTGAGCTTTGTAGCATCTCTCCGCTCATTGTTTTGGTTTTACAGCACATTTACTGTGTGGTTCAGTCTCCGCGCTCTCATCAACCGTGTTTCCAGCTGCACCAGGGACTGATAAACCCACTGTACGCTGCCTGTCCAGCATCAAACTACAGACGACCGAGTTAGCGACCAGCTGCTGAAGAAAGTGGAACCATTGGTGGTTAAAGAGTCAGATATTTTTGCAGGAGTTGTTTGAGACCAAACCATAGCTAAAATAAAAAGTGAAAGACGAGTGAATATTGTGACCCTAATCAATTAATGTAGCTTTGAGTGGTAGGCGTCTGCTAGTGGATCAGTTTTGGTTAAATGTCTTGCTAAGCAGCAGTTCATGAGCATTTGTTGAATAAAAGGTGTTTTGCGTACACTTTCCCCAACCGGGATTTATCCCATTTTGGATTTGAATTGCTAACCAGCCAGCCCCAAGCATTACCTCCATCTGTTTCAAATTGTGCCCTGTCAGCACCCGTCATGGTGGACGCAGCGGCAGCAGAGCAGTTCCTGGATGCCAACCCGCAGTTCGCCAAGCGGTACTACGACATCAACTTCCGGCCGAAGGTCGTCTCAGACCTGCTGGACAGCAACCGGAAGGCAGTGATGGACATCAGCAAGTTCCACGAACTGACGATGGTGGAGGAGAGCGAGGTCCTCTTCGACCTGATTCGGGACATCCAGGACAACCTGCAGATGGAGAAGTCTGTCTTCAACCTCATGAGACACCTCAGCTTCATGATGAGGGCCGACCGCATGAGCCTCTTCATGTACCGGCAGAGGAATGGCGTGGCTGAGCTGGCAACCAGGTTACTGGGAATTTTCTTTTTAAAGATTTAAAAAGTAGCCTTTTCTTTTTTAACAACACCGTCTCACAAAAGCTGAAGGTGACCACTGAAGCAGGGATTATGTATTGGTGTCAAAAATAAGATTATATTTCTTTGCCATGAAAGGAGTATGTGACTGCACACATTTTCTCACGTTGGTCTCATGAAAAGTTACCAGTTAATCGTTAAGCTTGGGAAACTAAACATTTTGGGGACAAAAATCATTTTCAGGCAAACACAGATGCTGATTTTCACCAGAACACTGCTCCACATGCATACAGCTCCAGACACTCACATTTGGCAGCTTAATTTGAAAAAGGCGGCGCATTTCTGCTTTTTTATACTCTTTATGTTAAGTTACACATTTTCAGGCCCCCGATAGGAGCCCACTAAAACCATACTCCTGCTGTTGGCAGCTCCCGTGGTGATTTAGGATGTAGGGGCCTTGCTCAAGGGCACATTGATAAGTGCCAAGGAATATTTGCATTTCCTCTCTTTAGTGACTGAGTTTTGTCTGAATGGCAACCCTATTGAGATTACCTGTTTGAGTTAAAAACGTACATTTCCATTTACATTAAAGTCAGAGTTAAAAATGTAGCAACATAAATTAAGAAAACTTGCTTTAGTTGCACAGCTCGTAACAATAAATGTTTTTGATTTTTTACCTGCAGGTTATTTAATGTCCATAAAGATGCATTATTTGATGAATGCCTGGTGCAGCCTGACAGTGAGATCGTGTACCCGTTGGACATGGGCATTGTGGGCCACGTGGCGTCCTCCAAGAAGATGGTCAACATTCCTGATGTGTCTGAGGTAGATACTCATGACAATTGTTTGTGTGTGTTTTTGGTGTGTTCACTAGTAATGCGGTACTGACATGCGCATCAGAACCAGGTTACTAGTTCAATTATTCACATTCACAATCTTCTCACGCATACATTTATTTTACATTAACCGTAAAATGTGGCATATGGTTTCCTCCCAATTAGTTTTCTCCCTCATGTTTACTTCCTGTTGCATAAAGCACAAAAACCTACATGATACTTATATGATACTTGAACATCTAGATAAACGAAGCCAAAAAACAGACAAGCCAAAAAAATAGTAAAAGGATACCTTAAGGCAAACTCCTCCCTCAGTAAAAGTCTCTGTAAAGTATACATTTATCTAATACAATATAAATGGATTGGCCCCACTAAGAATGAAATCATTTTACCATGTGTTGTTTCCACGTTCTACCTGTTGACTGCCTCAAAATCAGCCTAAACCTGATTAGTAATTAATCGATTTACTACAGGTCCATGGCCAAAAAGTGAAATATCTCCTCTGTTTAAACCCCCCCCCCCAAAAAAAAAACCCAAACAAAAACAAAAAAACATTGAAATATAAATATTGCTTATTGCTCAGTAAACATTTAAATCCCCATTTTGTAAAGGAGTGAAAACTGGTCTGCTGTTGCTTTGTCTCTGTTTGACCACCAGATGGTGACAGTCGCCCTTCCTCAAATTCCCCCCAACCGAAGCCAGCGTAATCTCATTATAGCCAATACCTTTGACATGTGAAAATGGCTGGCAAGCGTATTCCCATGTACATTTCAAGTTTGTCATGCTACTGCAGGTCCACTAACTTCACATCCACCCCATCCTCCCTGCCCAATCCTGCACTAGCTGTTATTATGACATTTACACTTAATAAGGCAGCAGGCCACTCCACATAACTGATGGATTACAAGCCCTCCTCTGTATCAGTTAAATCACTTCCCCTTAATGGGAGATTAGAAACCTCGCTCTCTGATGTGAGAACAAAACCGACCCGGGTTGGTTGTTCCCTTTTGGTTTTTATCCATCGGCTCTGCTGCCAGGCCGGCCTGTTGTGCCTTCACTGTGAGCCACCACAGAACAAACATCACCACGCTGTTCAAAACCGCTGTCCGTCACTCCGGCAAGCTCACACAAACACATGAAAGCACGATGGGAAATGTGGCAAGTGGAACGATATCAAAGCCTCCAACCCTCAGTCTCCCCAGTCGCAGCGAAGGAACAGCTAATGTTTCCATATAATTGGTTGCCTTTATGATGCTAATGCACCGGCCGAGGCCTTTCAGAGTAATGCAGCGATTGGGAATCACTGTCTCTCAGCGCTCTATTTCCATCCCAGTCCAATCCAGTGCAGGCCGGTCAACCAGTCGGGATTGTTGTAGGTGGAAGGTAGGGATTATGTTTCACTGGGGTTATGTAGTGAGCAACAGCTGGCTCATTTCTCCCCCTTTTTCAATCCCTGCCTCCTTCAAAGTGAGGGGCGTGCGTGTGAGGAAGGTGGAGAGAGTTAGTGGGGGGAGGTTGCAGACGAAGCCGTTTAATCTGTCCTGAATTAGAGCGATCCCAGATTACTCCCAGAGGTCACACAGGCCCTGAGCCATTTTCACAGACTCAGCACTATTACACACCTTTAATCTATTCTGTTACGCTGAATTGTCGCATTTCTTTTTTCTTTGGTGGAGCAGAAACACCCTGAAATCCACTTAATGTGTCATAACCCTAAAGCCATGTTGGCCATGGAGGAAGTTAAAGTATTGGCGTCTGTGTGCAGACTTTATGTTTATTTATTATTACGGAAGTATTTATTTATATGATTATGTTTCAATTTTTCGCTTTTATTATTCGTTTCCAAATTAAATGTTCTGCATTTCATGGAACAGAGACAAAGTTTCTCATCTCACTTAACATTTACAATATTTATTTAACAAATTGACGTGTAGATATAAATCAATATATGTGTGAGTTTCCTGCCTACGTGGTCATATCTCATTTACACAGCAAAACCCAGCTGGAAGAGTTGAACAATGAAGAACTTCATATATATCAAAATACAACTTGTTCTTTCATTATGCTTCTAAAGTGTAGAGCTGCTGGGCAAAGGTCAAGGCAAAGCTTCAGTTGATAACAAGCAGGATGAAGTCTTCTCTGGGCTTCAGGGGGTCAAAGGTCACCCAATAATAAGCTGTCAATCTGCCCAGATCTTTGGAACAGGTTACATTTTTAAGCCGTGGAAGGCTGCAGTTGAATCAGCTGCTGCACGCTGCTGATCCAGGATCAGGTTTGTCTTAGTGGTTTGCCCCGTCATTTCCTGCCACACTTCAGGCCGACCGCTATGCAGAGAGAAAAAAGACAAAGTTAGACATTAATAAATACAAAGGATGGTTTGTGGTGCAAAATGAGGACTGCTCAGATCTCATTGATGATGCTCAAACAGATGCACAAATTCAAATTAATACAGAGAATGTCTCAAGGCAGGTCCGTACTTCCGAGGAATATGTTGCACTTTTGACTCTACTGCATTTAGTCTGAAACACCAGGCATTAAACCCATGAAGGATCTCTATCTGCAGCTGGGAAGAAGGAGTGGGTTTGAGTTGCTGCTCAGGTTACTTTGCCCTGCATGTGACAGCAGCAGTATTAAGGTTTCTGAGGCTGAAGGATGAAACTGTATCGATGCAAATGTCCGAGTATTTTTCTCCACTGAGTTCTAGCTCATTCCAGATATGTCGCTGTATAAGTCAGCCGATAAATGAGAAGCAATTTGAAAGTACAGCAATGCGCAAGATGTGTTTTGAAACTGTTTCAACAGTCAATAGTTTGTCCACGAGAGAGTGGTGACAGGTTTATTTTTTAACTGTAAAATGTCCCACTCAGTACATTTCTTGGTCGCAGTTGTCAAATATAAACAAATTTAAGGGAACCTCATCAAAAATGTTTACTTAATCGCAAATATCAATATCGGTATCGGCCGTAGTAATTGACTGGTCAGCCTCCACCGTTCTTCGCCAAGCGATCTTTGGCCAGCCCTGTTTTCTTTTTCCTGGTGGTGTCCATTTGAGAGCCACTTCTGGGATCCGCATGGGGGGCATTCGTAGTGTCCAAACCATCTTAGACAAATGTGTTTAGCTGAGATCAAGCTTTGACAGCTAGTCTGTATGGTAACTTACTTTACTTATTTCATGTCTTATTGGGCCAGAATATAAGGCAGACCTTTCGCAGACAGTCATTGTGGAATGAGCTGACTTTGTTCATGTTGCATTATGTTATTCCCCAGCACTCAGCCCCATATAGCAGAACTGGCTTGATCAAGTGGATCTTGGTTTTGAGGCTGTAGGTGTTGATCTTTCAGATGTCATGGAGTCTTGCATAGGCGCTACGAGCTTTCCCAATTCTGCTCTGGATATCTTTTTGGGTGCCATTGTCCTGACTAAGCATGCTTCCCAGGTACCTGCACCTAACTTGTGTGTTTTTCTTTTTCAACCAGGAAATAAGAACAGCACAAAAACTCACCTTGCCTTACGCAAATCAGGACTCTGTCACCAATTTTGGTCACCCGAGGGTCACTCTCTGCAGGTTTTTATTCCTTCTTGGCAGTTAATGAGCCGCTCTTCCTCGGTTTTACCCCTGGGGGAGCACAGTTGATGACCCCTGCTGCAGCAGTAGGTGGAGTGCAGCAGAAAGAGCCTTTGTGGATAATGAAAAGCCTTTGCTAGCAGCGTTTATGGATAGATGTGGTGTGTTTATCAAAGTTGAGTCTCGAAGTTTTGAAGGGTGCAAGGGCGAAGAGGAGGCAATTAAATATAGTCAAACACCCTCTCTCTCACTTCTCTTCATAGAGCCCTCATTACAGTGAGTTTGTGGACGAGCTGACCGAGTATCGGACCAAGAGCGTCCTCGCCATCCCCATCATGAACGGTAAAGACATGGTGGCCGTCATGATGGCCATCAACAAGTTGGATGGGCCGCGCTTCACCTCGAAGGATGAAGAGGTAACATCTAATACAGTCTGTCCTGGAAATTCACCCTCAGCACACTCCATTTTAGATTAAATTTGGTTTTCAGGTTTTATACAGCACTTTTCTAAACCAGTTACAAAGTGCTTCAAAACAAGATAATAAGTGGAAGAACAAAATATGATCTACATGAAGCTGCTCACAGCAAATCTGTGGATTAGCTTGAGTAACCAGGTCATGATTTCTGGAAAGAGACATTGCTGTTGAGTGCCATATAGTCCCATTACATTTAAAAAATGCAGACATCTCTACGGGTGCTATTTGCACCAAAGAAATCCCCCAATGACCAGACGTTCCACTAAATTTCATAGAAAGATATCCTGCTAAATAATAAATGGACAAACAGACAACACCAAATTATGAGAGGCTATTATGGTCTACCACCTGAATTGTGTAAATATTAAATTAGATTGACAGTTAAACTTTTAACACCCAAACAACATAATGTCAATGATTTATATCTGACTGAAACAACAAGTGATGTGGTTAACTCACTAAGTTTAGCATTTTATTTGCACAAAACCATCAGCCATGTGTTGGGTTTGTGCCTCAGCCATCCTGCTGCTCTGGGCTGCAGTAGCAGCTGTTGTACAAGTAACCTAAACTCAGCTGATGTATTGGAACACAAATCTAAAGCCTCCCAAATCATAACCAACAATTCTAATCCTTTAACTTTCTGAAAGCTGTAAGGAGAACATTTTTCAGCCAAGAGAGGCCGGTCAGAGAACATTTGGAGAGAGAGATTTCCAGTGGGTGCAAAGGGCTACGCCACTGTGATGAAAGAGGCACAAGGAAAGGAAAAACTGACCTATCACTGCCAATTCCTTACTGCCAAAACAATAAAAACAAACGTGTGTACACTTTACATTACATTAAGCACACGACATTGGCTTTTTGCAGCCACTTCCAGAGACGTGGACATTCACTGTAGCTGCCTGAAGTATGTTGCATCATCTGGAAGCCCTCTGTGGCATACAGTCCAAATACCACACAGACACTATACATTGCCTTTGTCAAGAAAGACGGGACGATGTTGCCTTTTGGTTTAATATCACTTGTGAAACGTGGCAGTTTGAACCACATAACTATCTGCCATTCCAAATGTGTTACCTGCTCTGACTGATGGCACCAAGGTAAAAGTGACTAACATATTATACAAAATGGAATATTGAAATGGTTAACGGTGGGCCTTTGCTGAGCAACCACAATCCCTTCCATTTCTCAGTATTACGCGAAGCAGCTGAACGTGTGTACTGTCTTCTTCCAGATCCTAAACAAGTATCTCAACTTTGCCAACCTGATCCTGAGAGTTTTCCACCTGAGCTACCTGCACAACTGTGAGACCAGGAGGGGACAGGTGAGGCTGCGGAGCATGCAGCACGTCATATACTCTTTCCTTTGGCCTCTGAATTAGTCTAGTTTCTTTTACGATTTACTGTAGCTGAAAGTGTCCCAAGTCTGAGCTTTTTTCGTCTCGACTCAGATCTGACGCCTTTTAGGTGCATGGCTCCACTTTTTCTTTTTCCACTCGTGATGACATGAATGTGGTACAAAGGAAAACAAACGAAGATGGAATGGGAGTCACACAACTGACCGGTGTATTTGACAAGATGCCGCAATTTGGCCCGACTCTCAAAGCCTAAACTGTAACACGAATATGGTTGAGGCAAGTGAGAGAAGCGACCGTTAGATAGGAGGAATTCCAAGATAAAACTGTTGTCTTGTATTTTATTCTACTACATTGTCCAGGTGCTGCTGTGGTCGGCCAGCAAGGTGTTTGAAGAGCTGACAGACATAGAGAGGCAGTTCCACAAGGCCTTGTACACAGTCAGAGCTTTTCTCAACTGTGACCGCTACTCTGTGGGTCTGCTGGACATGACCAAGACCAAGGTGGGTTACCATAGATGCACACACCCAGAGTCAGGATAAGCTGGAAAACAAACAAAACAATTAATAAAGAGGTTTACCAAGCAGCACAGTCATCCACTGTTTGTAGATCCCTATCTGTGCCATGTTTTAGACTGTCAGGTTCCAAATTTACACTGCAGTGTCCCTTAAATATCAGGATAAGTTGCCTCAAATGTACCCTCATTTCCCACGTTTAGGGAACAGGTCACCTAAATAAAGCTTGAGCTTAAGTGGTCAAACTACTTAAACTTTAATGTAAGAGAAGATTGTGAAGCAACAGTCTACATTTAGAGCTTCATTTTGGTTTTAGGAAGCTTGACTGCAGCAACAGTGCTTGCTTTCACAAAATCCTAAAACTTTAAATTTAGCATGAGGCACAAAGAACCCTGTCACCCAGGGGGAAAAGGAACCACTGTATATTACAATAAACCTTTACAAATTTTAAACTGCGTGCAACCATTGCTTATTAATTATGCACTGCTGTTTTTGTGATGCTCTTATCCCAACTGAGGTTTGATGAGATCCGTTTGGTTTTTCTCCTCTTTCGGGAAGAGATATTTTCAGAAACTTCTTTGAGGTTTCTTCGTCTAATCTGCACAATTTTTCTGTCTCGATCTAGTTTTTTGCTTCAAATCCCCTGTGTCAAATCAAAGAAATAATACTTAAAACCATCTTCTGATCAGTGTCGTTCAACCCCGTGTATTTGTGATAACTAACATATTGTCCTAAATACTACTTATTGGCTGTGGCCGTCACCTAATTACAAGCAGCTGCCAGTTGATTCCCAACACCTGCTATCTTTCGAACAAACACATGTGGTCTGTCTGCACAGATGGCTGTCTGGTTACAACACTGGATTTTATGAATAAAGAACTTAAGAAAAAACAAAACTAGTAGCTCAGCTTTGAGCCCATGTTTTGGAAGCTGGACACTTTGTGATGACGGAACAACAAAAAAATATTACACCCTCCGAAGAGGCTGCTGGCAGCTGTGGTGTTGGCTGTACTTTTAATAAAGAGTAAGTGCATCTAACTAATTAAACAACAGAAGCAGCCGTATCAGCTTAGGTTGTCCCACTCTAAATCTTCTGTTTTCTTCACTGTCTGTGTTTGTGTAGGAGTTCTTTGACCTGTGGCCAGTTCTGATGGGAGAAGTTCCACCGTATGATGGACCCAAAACCCCCGATGGCAGGGTGAGGAAATGTCGATTACTGCTACTACAGCCACTGCTATTGCTGTTACTGCTCCTGCCAAATCCAGCACTCCTCCTGTGGAGGATTGTTACCAGCACTGCCAAGTACGCTGTGACCTCCTGACGTTTACTCTAGTGACACCATCAGGTCAAAATGTCCCTTTGACTGTCACATATCCACGAGAGGTACCTCTAAAACGTACGGCAGAATTTCCATGACAACGTGCAGTAAGTACTTTTGCTCCACAGAGGATGAATCCTATTTTTGTAGGTGGTTTTTTTTAATTTTTTTATGACCTTTCTTCTCGCATCACCATCAGGCCACATTTACCAGGTAATTAAAAAAACCGGTGGCCACATTTCCATAACACCTGCTGAGCAAATGCATGCTCCCAGGACTATGAAACTGTTTCGGGTTGGACTGGGCCAATGACTTTTCTCTAGCGCCACCCTCAAGACAAACTCGAGATGTTCGGTCTTCAGTCTGACTACTGGCGAAGCTCTAAGAGCAGCTAAATCATCAGTGCGTTTGTTCTGTACGACACTTTCACACTATGGGATGTAATGGCCATTGCAGTTTCTAGGGGCCACTCGTTAGACTTTTGACTTTTAGTTTTGTTTGGATTAAGTTTGAAGTTAAGGTTAGATTCATTTATCTTTGCTAGAGCTGGGTCAAGGTTTTTATCAGGGTTAAGTCCACAAAGATTTGTACAGTATTTCATAACTGAGCAAACTTGGACGTTGAGGTAAGATTTATTTTGTCATGATTCTATATAAATGAGTGTCTCAGTATACTTTTTAGATAGTGACCTTGGAACGGGAGTCAATATTGTCATGCAACATGACGTGATACTCAGTAAGTGCCCTGTGTTGGGGGCATTTGAAAGGGCCAAACTCATTTATCACTTTAATCTATCTCCATACAATGTAATGTGTAATTTTTCTGTTGTTTGTCTTCTCAAGGAAATTATCTTCTACAAACTGATTGACTACATCCTACATGGCAAAGAGGACATCAAAGTCATACCGTAAGTCAGATACCTAGTTTATTATTACCCTGTGGAGTTTCGGACCATTACTCGCTAGATGTAACGCTGGATGTAAACCGAACTTTTGTTTGTTTTTGTGAAAAAAAAACTCCGCAGGGCACATCTAAGGTGTTTGGAGAGTGGTTATCAGAGAGATAACAGGGTACTAATGTCATCCCTTCCAACCAAACATGATCTACATTTTATCTAATGAACAATAAACTTCCGAGGCCAGGCGTCGCGTCGCGTGGGGCCATTTTATTTTCATTTAAAGTCAGTGACACTATGCTCTTGTGTTATTTTTCTATTATCCAACATTGCTCTTCTTGTAAACTGTAATAACTACTGTCCAAACATTTCAGTGCAGAATAATTTCACCTGTGTAAACTGAAAGTTGTTTATGCATTATTTGTATTTTTAGATAACATTTATTTCACCCTGGAAGGCTCAAATTTATATTCACACTGAATAGGAAAGTAATATACATGATTATTTTGTTTTCCCGTTTTTGCTGTTAAGACAATTTATGTAATTTTCTGCTTGCCATGTTCTGTTCCTCCTCAGGAGTCCTCCGGCGGATCACTGGGTCCTGGTTAGCGGTTTACCAACCTATGTGGCAGAGACTGGACTGGTCAGTGTCTGTGTTTCTTGGGAGCTCCTGTTTCTTTATTTCATGTTTGAGATTTTGAACAAATCTCCTACAAGGTTGTGAAATCAGCGTAAACTCACAAGAACACTCTCGCACCATAATAGAATCGTCTGGCAGCATCAAGAGGCTCACGCTAAGTTTCTACACGTTTCTCGCTCCAACGTTACATGGATTAATCCCTGAAGCGCCAAATAAAACACAAAAAACGCCCCGTTTGTAAACTTATGGGAATGTGTTGGGTATCAAACCTGAACTCCACAATCTACTTCCCACCATGCTGGTTGAAAGTCAAACTACCTCCTACAACAGGTCCAACAAATCGGCAGCGAAAAAATATTAGTTTCATTCCATGGCACTGACAACTTTGGCTCAGGTGACACAATACACAAGGTGTCACACTATTCCTCTACTCCACTCAACAGGTGGCAGTGAAACACCAAGATGTGCAGCCAGGTGCCAGCAAAGGCAGCAAGCTAGTAAACATGGATGGAATAGATGCTTGATTTAAAATACTTTTAAAAAAATCAGCTATGCAAATGTTTTATGAGGAAAGAAACACACGTGACACGTTCATTAGACGTCAAGGATATACGAAATACATCTTGGTGAGTGAATGTAAACATAAGTTTTGTGGGGGGGGGGGGGTTTCCGAGTAAACTCCACAGGTCCCCGGTACGTCATCAACCCTGTGCTTTACGAGCGGCTTGAAATTCTAGCAGCGTATTTCGCTCTTCCTCAGCTTGGTGCACGTCTCGCCTTTATCTGCCCGGAATGTTTTTTCTAAGGTTACCGCAAGTTAGTTCGGCCCTCGATCAGGCCCCGAATCAGACCAAATGAGGCCAAGAAGTATAATCAGAGCAGTGTTTAGGATTTAGTGGCATCTAGAGGTGCGATTGCAGTTTGAAAACCACTTGAATGCAGCTCGCCTCCCCCTCCCCGTTCCAAGCGTGACGGAGAAACTACTTTTTCACCAACCGTCTTCACAGTTACCAAACATAAACCATCTCTCATCTGATATCTTAAACTAAGCTTTTGGTTTATGGCGCAAATATTACCTTGATGTATCTTGTCAGATCTTGGTGAGATTAAGGATCATGAGATTGATTTTATTAGAGCCATTCAGTTATATTCATATCTTTGTGACAGGCAAAAGTCTGTCAAATCCAGCATTATTTGAATGATTGAATGTGTTTTTGAAAATCAGTGAGTGTGTCTGGATTCAACCCAAACTTTCTCCTCCTCGTTTCTCACTCTGACTTTTAGAGAGCAACTTTCTTTTTCTGCTGTGCAGGAGTCAATGTAAACCCGGTATCTTTATTTCAAAAGATCTTCATTGGAAGCAGCGGGTGGCCAGACGAGCAGAACACCATTAGGCCTTACTACACAGTTGTGAGCGTGCACACAGTTGCGGAAATGAAACGTGCTCAGCCACATGCTGCTATGATGTATAATTGCAATTAATCACAGTGTGCTTTTCTTAAACCGTTGAGCCTGCCGTCGCTCATCTATCCCTCCCTCCTTCGGCTTCATCCCGTCTCTCCTCCTCCTGTCCTGTCCTTTTATTGTCTTTGGTGGTTGCCATTTTTTCAACTCTACATCATCTTTCCTCCCTCATCTTCTCCTTTTTTTTTTTTTCCATCTTCTGCATCATGTAAGAGGTTCAAACTTAATTTCTCCACAGAGCCACCTTCTCATAAATTGAGGGGGAAAAGACATGTCAGATTGACACTAACGACTTTGGATGCGACACAAGGAGGTTTTAATGGATTCACTGTGGGGCAATAAAATTTTGTCAGCTCATGAAGAGAACGTGAACATCCTTCAACCCAAAAAGCTGAAGATGGAGATTTTTTTCATGTGAGAATACGAGAACGAAGATGTCCTCCTCTTCTAGCCATTTTCATGTTTTTTTTTATTCCTTCCAAACCTTACAACCTCTTGTTTTTTTTTGTTTTGTTTTTTTTTGAATGCCCACCTTTACGGATTACACTGGGAATTAATCTCAGTTTCAAATTTGTAGTATAAACATTAGTATTTTTCTTGGAACCAA
>CM022490.1:26909914-26944139 GCA_011952105.1 Coreoperca whiteheadi | reverse complement strand
TTTGAATATAAGCGTTGGTAAAAACGCACTAAAATCGAAGCACAGTGAGTAGAGATCAATTAAAAATACGGTTTTATTTATTACGCATTGCTGCCATGACCCAATTTCTTTCTCTCATTTTGGAAATCTGACTGTTTCTGACTGCTGTTCTGAGACCTTTGATTGACTCAAAGTGACAGCAGCCACTCCCCCTGTGAACAGACGAGCTGACTTCAGCTCTTTAGGTGAAGGCAACGTCAAACGCTGAGAACATCAATCAGCAGATATTGACCAGATGAACCTCCTGCTGCTCTGCACCACCTGCTGATGGATGAGCTAATGAGAGCCGCCATTAGCCGTGGACACAGCAGGCCAGGCCCACCCTGGGTTTAACATGCATGATTTATCACAGTGTAACCTCCCAACCTGCTGGGTGTGTGTGTGTCTGTGTGGTTTTCCAGGTCTGGTAATCCTCTGGCGAAGCTTCACGGCTCCTCCATCTTGGAAAGACACCATCTGGAGTTTGGCAAAACTCTGCTGAGAGATGAAGTATGTTGCAGTACAGACACACACCCACGTACATGCATACAGGGGTGAACATATTAACACCTGTACAATGTAATCAATGCAATACAACACAACAGTCCCGCAATAAATATAAAGAACTGCCCCGCCCCTCTCTTAGGTAGACTCTCTTCAACTTCTGTAACTCGGTGAGGGGGCAAAAATAGGAAAAATGAATTTAAATCAACATGAATTATTTTACCACGATTCAGCGATCTTTCCCACAAGTCTTTGCCTTTCTTGAGGGAGCTGCTGTACTTATCAACTGATCAGTCGCAAATAATTCCTGTTTCACGTCAGAGAAGGCCTGTTTGAGTTTTCTCATTCATTTGAGACGTTTTATACCTTCTCTTCTGTTGCAGAGTCTGAACATTTATCAGAATCTGAACCGCCGTCAGCACGACACCGTCATCCACCTCATGGATATCGCCATTATCGCCACTGACCTGGCGCTCTACTTCAAGTCAGTACAACAGCATGCATATACATGAACACAGCTATTTATTGATCAAACTAATTGTAACTCAGTCTGTCCATACATAATCCCACTGCTTTAAATTCTATAGACAGCAATTTAAGACAGAATGACATTTAATTATTGAGTGGCACATTTAATAGTCATTTCATATTGTTTAGTGTCAGTTTTTACTAAAAAAATGCTTTCCCTGTTAAATGGGTTTTTTTGGGTAGTTTTTCCTTAATCAAATCGAGGGTCTAAGGACAGAGGGTATGTTACAGATTATAAAGCCCTTTGAGGCAAAATTGTGATGTTTGATATTGGGCTGTATAAATTGAATTGAACTGAATTTTAATGACAATATAAACAACGACTTCATGAAATGATTTTGAAAAGGCAACAAACTGTAACTGCACAGAAAAAGCGGATTACAGACAAAAATAGACAAGATATTATGTTTCCACGTGTTGGGAAAAGGACCGAAACTGAATAAGACACATTAATACATGTTTAAGTCAAATTTCTATAGCACATTTAAAACATGAGCTGACCAAGTGGTTTACAAAAAAAAAAAAAAAAAAAAAAAGGACAAAAACCAGATCAACAGAGCAACAATCAACAAAATAAATCATGTGTATACCCAGGCAGAGAGCAAGATAAAAATTACAGCAATTTAAGTACAATTAAAAGCCAAAGAAAGAGGTGGGCCGTTAGCTGTGCTTTAAGACACCAGTGAGGACACAGATCTGATTTGGTGCTAAGGCCCGAGTGACGGCTACAAGGGACTGGTTAGCGGACCCGGGTGACCTAGTTGCGGTATAAGGGGTTAAAAGGTCAGATAGGTAAGGGGGAGCCAATCCATGAAGTGCTTTATATACAAACAGTAAAGTTTTGAAATGAACTCTGTTCGGGGGAAATGTGCTCATGCTTACGGGGAAAGAGTTAAATATCTTGCAGCAGCGTTCATACCTTTTTGTTATCAGAAACACCTCCCGCAGTCTGTACAGTAACCAAGCACCCCCATTGTCCATCCCCAATTCACATCAAAACCTGGAGTTGTTTTTGGATTTTGCCCCGGCACCCTCTCCAAAATAATGTTGACAAAACAAGCAGAGTGGTGTGATGCCACATCAAGTGAAGGATGCAATGACATCTGTAGAAGACTGTATCACTAATGTCTTGGAAAGCACATGAGATAGAGATGGATAAGACTGTTTTGTTTCTGTGCAGGAAGAGGACGATGTTCCAGAAGATCGTGGACCAGTCCAAGACCTACGAGAACTGGAACGACTGGACCAAATACATGATGCTGGAGACCACACGCAAAGAGATAGTCATGTAGGCACAAACACACTCACACAAAGGCAGGTACCAACAGAGCTATACAGACATACAGAGCTCAGTCATGTGTTGTGTCTCTAGGGCCATGATGATGACTGCTTGTGACCTGTCTGCCATCGCCAAACCGTGGGAGGTTCAGAGCAAGGTACACACCTGTGTGAACTCAACACAAGGGCCTTTTCCTATTTCACAGTAGCGGTTGTAAACTGGCACTCCAGCCTCCCTAACATCCAGCCGTTCACAGTAATAGGACACGCAGGCTCCCGGAGAGGCTCTGTGAGAGGGGAACCAATGATAAAGTAGATGGAGAATGACATTTTGTCAGCACTGCCATTTCTCCCAGCAGCGTTCAGCAGTGATTCCTGACGGCCTCATGCATCAAAAGCAACTTGGCGCTTTTCATTCCCCTCATCACCGCCTGGCAGGCTCAGCATTTTTATTTCAGTAAACTACGTAATATACACATCGCCGTCGAGCCTGCACACACGGGCATATCAATAGGAACAGGATCATCTCTGGCTGTGCGACAGCCGCTGCTGGAGGGTAATTTTTTACCTTTTTATTTGTCTGCAATTGACTGGGAACATATGGTCTTTTTCAGTAACGCCTGCTTCACATTCTTATACATGAAAAATAGGAATTGCATCAACATGGAACCCATAATAAAACGAGTAATGGTAATTTAAAGCACAGCTGGTTGAGTGCTGGCGAAGTGTGTGATGTTGACAGAAAAACTAAAGATGATGATCTGTTATGTTTCTTGGGCTGTGGTTCCCAGCCTGGGGACTGGGACCCGCCAAGGACTTACCAAATAAATTTGAGAAGTTGGGAGATGATTAACAGAATAAGCAGGAGGGACCAGAATTATTTCTGCTGGTGGATAGTTTTATCTCCTCGGGTCTCTAAAAATGATTCAAATGAAATGATTTGAAAAGGAAACACATCACTGGGGGAACTGGTCCCATCTGTAGACCTTTTGATCAACCTGTAATGAGGAGTCAAGTAGACAGTGAGGGTCACAATAAAAATGTTAGGAACCACTGATCTAGAAAATGAGACGGATCACTGTGTGCTGTTAGAGCATGCATCATTAAAGAAGATATTTAACTTTTTGTCTCTCCCAGGCTCATCCACCTTTCAGAAAATATTCTGTACACACAACATCTATGGCATGACTATCCGTCCTGGGAGGGGGACCCGTCCTCTGTTCCTCTTCCATCCCCCCCCTTGTTAAGAGGTTGTTTTAGGGGGGTAGTTTTTCCTTATTCGAATCGAGGGTCTAAGGACAGAGGGTGTCATATGTTGTGCAGATTTTAAAGCCCTTTTAGGAAAATTGGGATTTGTGATATTGGGCTATATAAATAAAACTGAAATTGAATGGAACGCCATTCTAGCTAGCTAATTTTCTCTATTTTGCGTTAGCAAAGAGAGCAATAGCCTAGTTTACTGGGGGCTACAGGGCCTGCAATGGGTCAGATGGATGGTACAAGGCATGGCCTGTACTTATACACTTAGAAGTTTGAATTTGAACAGATAATTACAGATTGAATATCTGTGTTTTCTCCAAAAGTTAGGATTTTAAAGTAAAATCTGGGAGCCGTATCGCCCAGTCTTGGGAGTTATTTTGCAGTTTACGTAGCATGAACCTGGTAGGTTACTCCTCATGGCTTCACCAACTTTTTGATGTAGCGTGAAAAGCTGATGACTTTCAGTATTCACTTTTCCAATTTGGGGTCAGAATTGTATTTGTTTACAGCCCAATGTGGTGGATACAATATATGTCAATGGAGGTGGTAGGGTTTGCTATACTATAATCCAGCTAGCATAGTAGCTCATGAATATTGTGAAGTTAATGAACATCAAACAGCCTGTTGCCGTAGACTTCTACTCTAACCAAAAAAATATTTTGTTGGCAACTTTTGGTGCATAAAATGTCATCAGAGTCATAACAGTGTTCCACAAACATAGGATGATGCATCTCTTTTAAAGCTTTCAGGCACTTTGCTACATCATGAATCTGTCTTCTTTTTTTCACTCACCTGTTTTAGTTAATTTTGGGATTCAAACCACCAGCCCTTTTCTTCACACGTCCCTCACCTCCACCTCCAGGCTCCCATTATCAAAATGTTTGTCTATTGCAGTAGTTGTTGTCAGAGGTACATGACATCAAACTGTAATCCACTGCACTGACGCTAAACACATTGTGAGCAAGTATGCAAGCTGATATAGAACAGAACATCATATCAAACTTAAAGCATAATTATTACCATACCAAGTGTTGTTATTGCAGACATCAGTATAATTTCTATGATATATTTATTGATAAGAAAACAAGTTTTATATGACTTCAGAACAGTTCTGTTCCTCCTCCTGCATTGCATAACCACTGCCAATTAGGATATTCCACTTTTTACTTTTTGGCAGATATTAATTTTGTTCTGGTTCGATTTCACCTTTGTCTGCACCTGGTGAGTCAGCGCTACAACCCACACACACTGTCAGGATATCTACAGCTCCGTCCGCCCTCCTGCGATTTGTGTTCCAAAAGTAGTGTGATGACTAAGTCTTCCCTTCAAAGGTGAATTCCAGCCTGAAAACAGCGGTAACATATCGTAGCTGTCATAAACCCTCCAAACTCCCGTTTTGGTGATCACCATGTGCAGAGACCTACAGACACCGGATACCAGAATTTAATTTAACAAGGGTAAATCTCTGTTTGTGTGAAATGAATCTCTATTATAGCTCTACTGTATGATTTAAGTTGATAAGATGGTCGGATTCGCACATAAAAGTCTTCTGAAGTACAGATAAATTCACTCAGATCTTTATTGAAGATAGACACCCCTCTCTAAGATATTATGGAGAGTCAAAAGCTTGAGCTGCTTCATTCTTGATAAGATATTCTGCTGACATTTTTATGGCTGATATTTTATTTTCCACTCAGTTCTCGCTTCCCACGCACATAGAATATCTGTCTACAGGCTGCACCAGCCTCATGGCAATTGTTCCCCAAAACTGGCTTGATGACTAACCCTTTCTAAAATGAGGTTTCTACCCTGAATGCAGAATTCACCCATTATTCATCAGATCTCACGTTGCACCACAGTAGGTTTGTGAGGGCAGAAAAAACAGGCTTTCATCTCATCGAGACGCAAAGCCTGAAGCTGCCTCGTGAGCTGTGAATAAGATTCTCATTTATGGGACATTGTGAAAGCTTTATAGGATGATTTTAACAACAGGTACGGGAAGATTTCCTGCTTGATAAAATGCTACTCAAATCAGCCTCAGGGAAATCCTATAGCTATTGTCTATGACTGCCTGTGTCTTAAAGGAGAATTCCACCAGAATACATGATTGTTAGTCTTAATTTGTCTTTTGAGATTTGATAATTGAGTAATCATACAAGTAAAAATTTCAAACTTTCTCTGGTTCCAGTTGCTCAGATGTGACATTGTGGGTTCTGGGAACTTGTGATGTTTCAGCCATGTCGGTATAGATGCAACACATGGTCACTCATATTGTCAGCTTTTCCAAAACGGTAAAAAGCAGCTTGGTTTTCACTTCGTCCATTACGTGTTTTCAGTTCATCCAGAGGACTCGAAACGACACAGGACTATTTGGTTGTTGATCAGTGGTGATCAACATCACAATAATGGTTGTACACGTGATTTCTATTGTCACATTTTGTGTTGTCGACAACACCGCCGAGGCCAATTCCTTTTGACTGACATCTCAATACTTTGTGATTCACCCTCTAGGTGGCGCTGTCTGTAGCTGCAGAGTTCTGGGAGCAGGGAGACCTGGAGAGGACAGTCCTGGAGCAACAACCCATTGTAAGGACACAGAGAGCGTGATGGTGACGGTTTAGAGGAATGCTTGGAAGCAGCCTCCTCCTATTGACATCCCCTGGAGCAAAAACACTAAACCCCCTCCAGCTCCAACAGTGCTGCACTTCTATTTATAATTGACCTCTGACCTCCAAAAAGAGGATTTCCCTTCTGAGAATCAATAAAGAATAACATAATTATTACCAGATGGGTGGGTTATGGCAGGATGTCAAAGAGTGAAATGTTACCAAAACATTTATTTGCTAATATCTATAGCTGACTTGACATTACGTATTACTTGTGGACATATATTGATATTGTTGTGACATAAAGTCATGTGTCAAGTTTGATATAAAATACACTAAAATGTAAAAATTCAAAAACTAATATTGGCCGATCTCTGATACTCCACTGTGTTTGCTATGCTGTTAGAGATTTATTTTTTTTAAAAACTTGCTACACAAGGCCAATTTTGGCCATGATTACTTCTTTTTAGTAGAAAAATGGTCGGTGGACCTTTCTAAGCTTTGATTGTTTTGTTACACAAACCTTTCAAGAGTCTATAGTGGATAGCAAAAACCTGGGCAGGTCACCATAGACTCATCCTTAATTTCAAGAGGTTTAGGACTCAAATGTCTGGTCTTCAATATGAGCCTCAGGCTATTTGGAGCCCTAATGATTAGAAACATTTTTCTTTTTAGTTTTTTACAACTATAATCTGAACAAACGTGAAAATGATCCTATCGAGTGAACTACTTAATAATGCAAATCTAAACTCTGAAAAGCTGTTAAATGTGCGATTCTGACTTTCCTGGATTTTTCTGTGTAACTTGTTTTTCATATCTTTCCAGTTTTGCTTTTATCGGTTTTGTGCCAGTAAGCTAAAGTTTGAGAGGAGGGGAAAAGAGGATTTGGTGGGTGGACGTGAATCATGGGAGTAACGGCAGGACAAGGCTCTCCTTAGGGCTTCGATTTAGGATGGAGCGCGAGGAGAGAGAAGGAGAACAAGAGACAGAAACGCAGTTGGAGGGCAAAATGAAAAGGGGGATTTAGTTCCCTGTAGCGGCAGCGCTGAGCCATGTACGGGCCATTATGTGGAGCGCTGATACAGAGAGAGCGGGCACTGTGGCCTTAACCCAGCTGACCGTGCCCTCCTCGGGCTCTCTCTCCTCGCACCGTTTCATTCCCTCGCGTCCTTGAGACGCTTGAAGTGTGAGAAGCAACAGCCCACACTCTCTCACCTTACAGTGCTCTCAATTTAATAGCATCTGTGTCAGCAGGGAAAACTTCTCATTCTGATCAGTTTGTCTTTTCCCAGCAGTCGATTCTGTGACTCACTGTTGTCTGGGGGGAAAAAAAAGACATTGCAGAGGCTGCGACACTTCAACAGTTTTATCAGGAAATGTAGGTGCGCAATTTTGCGAGCAATTACAGCCAACGTGAGCGTTCTCTGAGAGGTTTTTACAGTCCAGTGTTCTGCCAGGTACACCAGGCACATTTTGGATCTGGCTGCTAATGTGAATCTAATGTAATTTCACATGTTCATTCAAACGTTTATTTCCATTCGGAAAAGGTTGCTGAGGAACTAGGGCCCTCTTTTCCAAGCGTGCTTTTTTCTCTCTTCTCTTTTATTGTCATTTTTTTATACCAAAGAAAGTGATGCTTCTCTATAAGGAGCACTCACTCCCTGCTGCTTTTAGGAGACTATTTGGGTTTCAGGTTCTGAGTGGATGCTTCTAACATTTGAATTTCTGCTGTACAAACTGGATGAATGAACAGTTTCTCAGTTCGTGAGGATGGAGCGTTCTACCTCTTTGTGATTTGTACTTTAGCTGATAAAACAGGTGTATCTTTACAAAAAAACGTCCCGCCTAATTAAGGGAAATGGTCTTCCCACCACACACTCGACAAAGACGTCAGAGGTCAGCTTTAGAACAGCTTCACGGGGGCTGGGAAGGCCCCGGCGCTGTGCTCCAGGACCATCCAGTACCTTCAGTTTCCTCAGGTTTTCTACTTGGGTGTCAACCTATAAAAACAGATCCTGACGTTAAATAAGCTGATTAAATTAAGTCTTTACAAAATATTACTGTCCACATTCATTGCCGCACAAAAACAGGGTGGACAAAATACTAGCACCACCAAGATAATGCAATCCAGTGCTACAACAACACAAAGAGCAGCCTCCAAACACCTCTATAACACTAATCTCAATGCATTACTATTTATGGCAGTGCAATTGGATTGGTGCACGTTATATCGTGTATGTGGTGTTATGATGTCCATCTCTGTGCAGAGTTAACACATTATACAGTAAGTAGTTTCAGCTGGCAAAGCAGTTTCTGTGCTTCTTTAAACTACAAAAAGCACTGATGTGTTAATACGCAAGGGCTTAGCAGTAGGCTTTGATGACCAGATGGGAGTGTTTTTTAAAAACATTTTCCTCTCTCTCCTTCAGCCTATGATGGACAGGAACAAAGCAGATGATCTGCCGAAGCTGCAGTGTGGTTTCATCGACTTCGTTTGCTCTTTTGTGTACAAGGTGAGACAGCACACCACACGAACACACAGGAACATTCACGACTGATTCCCCTTTACCTACCCAACACTTGCTGCAATGAACACCTGCCGCTGGCTAAGCTGCAGGTACATTTACATGCAGGTATGACACCAGTTTGATCTCAACAGGGTATCTGTCTTATCTGGGAATTGATGGCCTTCTAACTTCGTTGAGTAACTTTAATTTCAAGATGGTTCAGGCGTGCAACTGGATTACCATAATTGACCATATTTGGTTAGTGTTCCTATTTACATGACTGAATAAATGGAAACTGTTTGGATCTAACAAAGCTGTACTGATTTGATTTGAGTTGACGCGTCCCCCTCTCTTGCTCCCCAGGAGTTCAGTCGTTTCCATGTGGAGATCACCCCCATGCTGGACCGCCTGCTGAACAACAGGAAGGAGTGGAACGCCCTGAAGGAGGCGCACGAGGCCAAACTGGCTGTCCTCGAGGAGGCCAAGAAAGCCAAAGAGGAGGAAGCGCAGAAAGCTGCAGCGGCCAAACAAGGTGGGAGGCTTCAGACATGTGAACGCACACACAGACAATGCATTACTCTCTCAATTTCATGTGGGATGTAAATGCCTCTCAGCCTAAACAGTCCATGTGCCAATTTTGAGGTACATTTGAATGAGAAATTTATGCTAAAACTGCTACTTGGTAACCATAATAACAGAGACACAGACATAAACACATACAGCAGTAGAAATTGTAAAAAAACGTTTTGAATTCATTTTTCATGGTGCCAGTTTAAATTATATATACAAAATAACTTCCTCTTTTTCCGTTCTCCCTTCCTTCCTCTGTTCTTTCCTTCCTCCTGCAGCGAGTGCAGCCCAGTCACAATCAAAGACTTGTATTCTCAGCTAGATATGCTACAACGGTACCAGGTTGCTTGCTACATGGATGTAGTCCAGCGATGGGTTTCCGCAAAATATCTTTCTCTTCATTTTTTTTTTTCTGTCATCTTTGAGATCCAGTTTACTGTTCTGCTTTCCTTCTGCACTGTTTCTTCCTGTCCATCCTTTTGATATTGCATTACTCATTAGACACACTTGGCTTGATGGTTTGTTCAGGTGTTTGGGGGAAGCGCCAACATCTAACATTTTGGAAGTCAGCTACCAAAAATCAAACCTGGAAGACCAACAATCAGGAAACATGGACCTCGTCAAAATTTGGAAACTTCTTGCACTGAAAATGTTTCTGCTCAGATGGCAACTTAAGTGTCGAATGTCTGCTACCTACAGGCCTTTTCAATATACCAATACGTAAGAGTTTCCTAGTTATAGTCTCTATTTATACAGCGTTACCATGCAAGTCTCTTTAAATTGATTATAATGCTGTACTGGCATTAGCTGAAACCAGCAGCTGCCTAGAGAAATGCATGCTACAGACAATGTTTAGCAGAAATGGTACAATAGCCTGTTGAGTAGCTAATGGACCAAAACATGCAAACCATCAGTTTGTTCCTTTTTTTAAGAGTCGATTTAAAGTAGCTGTGATAATGGCTGGTGGGTTATTCGCAGATGGAATCTACACCAAACTGAAATCCATGTTTGATCACCAAATCTTTAACCTTGCAAACACCAGTGTCTCTTGATTAAACTTAATACTCGTGCTTCAGCTGGAATGTTCAATGCACATGCTCTAAGTTAGCATTTACTGTGCTAAAAATGTGATTTTGAAACAAACTGGAACTTGGCTGAACGTGTGGTGGGTCACAACAGGACGAGAATAGCACAATGTTTAATCTGCAGCCTGAGGAGGTGAGGAAAACCTTCTGAATTGAGCCCCTGTTAAAAAAGTCACTTGTCTTGATCAGGCAAATATATGCATAAAGATGTAAGACAATCAACAAACTCTAGGTCCACGGTGGCTCTGATGGTTGGGTATTTAGGTATTTTAAGGTACTTTGTATGATATCCGGTGGATTTTGTGGATGTGGATCCTTTATGATGCACTTTTATAAACACAGAAGGAGGGAAACGGCTGCAACCCCCACTAATAAGATTCCACAGCAGGCATGGCGGTAGTGTCTGTGCATCAAATGTCGACAATTATTTTGTATTTTTGGCTCGGGCCCTGTGACGTTAGCTGCGTTGACACATTAGTATCAGCTTGTTTGTCTACATGCTGTCAAACTGTCAGAATGTAGAACTTTGTAATGCAAAGCAACATGAAAACAAAGTGAGGACCTTGCTTGTAAAATAGATGTATGCTGCGAATACTATATGTATCGTGTCGTTCCCTCATTGGTTGGCTACTGACTGTTCTGCAGCATTGGTTTTACTGTATATTTAAGCCTGTTACAAGATACGTTGATTTTAGCCTTTTTAGCATTACAAATAGTACCAACTTCCCCATGTGATGTTCAGTGTGAAAGCTTGTAAATGCCTGTGCTGAAAACTAAAGCGAATCAATATAGGCAAAATTGCGTTTCTCTTGACTAATTTATCGCACTCAACACACTAAATGTATTACTTTTACTGTAGTTAATAATGAGGAAATGTGAAATTGCTTATAGGTCACTTTGCAGAGACTAGTAAAGATGTATTGCTATTTTCCTACTGAATAACTTTGGCGTCTGTGTTTTTACTGAGCTGTCTCTGTTTACTGTAGTGTAGTGTGGCGTTCAGTGTGTTATTTATTGCTGTGTGTGCTGTTAAATAATGATGATGGTTTGGAAGCCGTTTCTTGTGTCTTGGTATATTCTCTTAATCAGACACGCAAGATGTAGCTACTTTTCTGAAAAATAGACCTGATGAGCGAGTACTGTTGTGTGTGTGTGTGTGTGTGTGTGTACAGTATGCGTGCACGTCTCCACAGGTAGCATCTAAATAAAGCACCGCTCACTGTGTGTGAACGTCCACTGCTTGCATTCTGCATATGTGTATTTGAGCATTACACACTCATATGTTTGTGTATGTATGATGAAGTGTTTCCTACGTAGACAGCAATATTTAAATACTTGGTGCACTTTCTCTGCATGTTTGCTGAACTCTCACTGCACTTTCATTTTTCATTCCCGAGAGAATCTGTTAGGAGAAGTTTTACTCTCTTTTCATCCGTGAGGATTTACAGCCCAGCAAGCATTTGACTGACGGCAGGTTGTGAGGAGCTGGCCAAGTGTTGTGCAAAAATGTATTTCCACAAAAAAAATCGGTATCCCTGCTGGTAGTGTGTCTTCGCATCAATTTAAAGCCAGAGAAAATCGCAGAAATCCAAGTCTTTTCGTCTCAAACATCTTGTAGACGCAATAAAAATGTGTGGTTTGTCATGCTTTACATCTCTCTATAGGTTATTTATTAAGTCCTTTTTTCACAATTGCGCTGCTTGAACAAAAGAACCCAGTAAGCACTGATTTACAAAATAGATCTAGGTTAGAACTGGGTTTAATCTGGGTTTGCCCTGAGGACAAAAGAAGGGCACACTATCCCGGCACCACTCTTTAACGGTAAAAGCATGTTAACAAGTACAAACTTTTAGTAGCGTACATGTTGTCTTTTTCACTGTTCAACATGTACATATTTGTGGAGAAGTAAACCTTTGGAAGCTGGCTGAATGAGAGTCACTAGACGTGTGTGGGTGAGAGAGAATTGTCTCCAGCATTAATGCAGGATTGCTGCAGGAAAAGTGCATGCACGACAACTTGCACAACAGCTGACAAAGTATAAATACCTGCCAGCTGCACTATCCATTTGCATGTGTTTGTACACATTAGCTAATTTTCCCACCTAGAGCCATGCATAATAGGGTTACAAAACGAAATGTGACGCCAGAGTCGGATAATGAAAACTGATTGCCACTGGAGCCACAACAGGGGGCAGGGCATGAGCTAAATTCATCATCACCCATCCCTCCCTCCTTCGCACGCTGTAGTAATTTAATAATAGCATGGATACATAATCTAAGTATGTCGTCACTGGTGTATGACGTATGTGCCCATGACGTAAGGGCATGCAGGGAGCTCAAAGGATTGCCGTATATGGTTGTGATGATCAGCGGAGCTTGCAAAGCTTGGCTCTGACGCAGGGACATCCCGTGACTGCAGAGAAAAGAGAGAGAGAGAGGGAGAGTAGCAGCTGCAGTACAACCAGTGAGCCTGCAGGAAAGGGAGCTTTAGCCTCATTCTAGCAGCAATCGGGGGCAGTCGTGACTGCAGAGCTGCCAGCCTGCAAGCCACAGCCGAGAGAGCCATGCAGGGCTATTTATAGGACGACTGTGCACGGGTCGGCTGCAGTTTCTAAGCACAGGAAGTCACTTGACTAGTTCTCTCAGGCTTTCTTGCCCCAGCATTTCATTCTAATCAGCATTTTATGATGCACACTTACTTGTATTGCATTTAGCAGATGCTCCGATCACACAAGAATAACCTGAAATTCTGACCGTAGACCCCCTGTGTTGTGTGTCAGAGCTGCAGTAAAATGTTTACACTGATTGAAATACCACTAACCCAAGACTCCATTTTTTCTTTTTTGTGGCTGCCCTATTCCATCAAATGGTAATTTTCTAGATGTGTTGTGCAACAATTTAGAAGCGTTTTCTGTAAATTCAGCCAGATATTTGATGTCTTTGGAAGCTAGAATTTCTAATAAAGTTCTGTGCGGTTGAACAATGTTTGGCTGTACAGCATGAGTCTGTAACGCCTGACCCACTTGTGGGCCACGATTAATTGATCATTCAGTGTATAAAGCATCACCAAAAAAAAGAACAATGCCCATCGTAAATTACCAGAGCCCAAAGTTTCACCTTTTGTAAATGTGATCAACAGCCAACATAACCAAAATGATTCATTCCTAATGATCTGAAACAAAGGAAAGCAGGAAAATCCAACACGTTTTGAAGCTGTATTTAACAAATGCATTTCTACATAGCAAATTACTTTAAGGGATATTTGATTGCTCAAATCAATAAACTTGCTGTAGATCAACACCTGGATTAATCTACTAATCGCTTCAGCAGTAGATACTGTATAACAGCTTAACTGACTCCCAAAGAGAACAGAAGCGCCAAGAACTGTGTGAAATAACTGCTGCGATAGTTGGATTTTTCCTATTTTCCAATTTTAAAAAAAAGGATATTAAAAGTGACACAAAAAATGTGAGCAAGGAGACGTGATCTCGGCGGGACACAATCAACGGTGTGACCTTTTTCATCATGTCTTTTCTCGCCCTTCTCTAGCACTCGCAGAAACCCATGCCAAACGATTTCAGTCGCAGCAGGTGTGGTGTATGTGGCTGCTTGGATCAACATGTCTCACGAGGACAGTTAAGAGGCTTATCCAGCGACTCGAGCAATGTGCAGAATCCAACCGGGTCGCAAACTGCAACACAGTGAATTTGCATGCATCTGTTCGGTGATGTAACACCCAACACTGCCGCACTGTGAAGCAGTTGTCCTCCATCTCAGGCTCGAAACCCCCTGAGGTGTCAGGGGTTGTTTAAAGGGTAAAAAATATTCCTGAATTACAAATATATACTATGATACTTAATCTAAATTTAACCAGGTTGGAATTTAATATCTTTTTCTCTGGCCAACACAAATATTAAGCCGGGAACTTGTAATTTATTCAAGCTTCAGGTACAAATTAAAGTATAGCAGAGGTCTTTGGTTGTATGTCATCATTTTGTGCGTGTGTGTCACACAAGGTCAGCATCCACTGACTGTAACACTTATCAGTGTGTTGCACAAGGTGACCTTTGACCTTATACTGCTCTCCACAGTGTTTGCTGTCTGAGCTCGGCGGGTGTCCCGAGAGACAACACCCAACTGTGGCTGAATTTCTAAAATTAATTTATTGCAATGCAATTGAAAGCATAATTAATTGGTTTTGATTCTGTTTCTGTGTGTGTTCCACCTGTCTAAATAAACATAAAAAATTGGGGTTCAGTCAGATTTGATGAAAACTGAAGGTCAGAATGAATAATAGCAAAATGTAACAACAAATATAAAAATGAAGCCGTTTTTTTTTATGCACACTTTACCTTGTTTTGACCTGTAAATGTTCCCCTCCCATAATCATGGATAATCAGTCTAATTTTGAAAATGCTGAAACACAACATTCCCTTTAAAAAAAAAAAAAAGAACATAAAATAAGTTGCCGTCGTCACCTCCACTTGTATATTTATTTTCTGAAAGGAAAAAGGCTTAGGTTAGAGGAAAATATGTAAAGTTTATGGTTAAAAATAAGATCTTCCAGCAAAATAGAGAAAAACACAAAAAGCTTGAGATTACAAATATGTGGCGAGGCATATCAGATGTCGATAGAAATGATTAGATGTAGATGGAAATTGACTTTGCGAGACGGTTTCTGTGGTGCATCTGGATGTTCCCCTGACATAGTATATTGCGGAACAACCACACAAACTATGTAGCTCACCCCTTCGGCCGAGCAGCACATTTTTTTCTCAAATGCTAGAATTTACTTAGGCGTCCAAATTTCCCCAATCAGCAGTGTAAATTTCACAATGCTGGAACACCACATTAAGATGCATCATTCTGGCAATATGGCGCTCCGTCGCCGGCCAGTCAAAGTAACGACACTGCGGATTAAGCCCAGTTTTCGAGCCGAATTGGCCGCCCCTGACTAATTTCTGCAAAATTAGTTGCCGTCTTGATTGAATAAACTTTTATTGGAATTTTCAGTGGACAAAATAGACTGGGAGCTCCGCATCGTGGCTGGCCAAACGATCCGTACAACAGGAGCATACACGTTGCAGGTTCCGGCCGTACAGAAAGGCAGATTAAAAGAGATGCGATGAATTGATTTCACCCAAATTGTGATCTGAGATATTACACGTGTGTCACAATGCCTTGAGAAAGCAAGAGGGAAAGAAGGAAGGAAAGGCTGAAACAAATAAGCAAACACGTGTGCCCCAGCTGCTTAGTGTCATTTTGAAAATGTCACAAATTCAGCCACAATGCGATCAGATAGAATAGATAAACAAACACAATTCCCGCCAAAAAATAATAGAAGTCGCGAGGTTCGTGGTTGAGAGTAGCGTCTTGTCCTGGTGTCCCTGTCGGAGTTAAGCTGAAGCCCATGAGGTGTCTAATAACTGTGTGCACTGCACTGCAGAGCAGCTCTGTTTGCTGCAGTCACGACTGCCCCACAGAAACAGCCAAACAGAGGACAGCAGCAGCAACATGAAATGGCTGACAGGATCGTTTCTAATCGTCTGCTTTCTCCTCTGGCTTTGGGCTGTACTATTAATCAGCCCAAAGTAAACCGAAACAACAAAACAAAGGCAAATGAATGTGTTAATCAAAGGAAAGTTACTTTAATCGTACATTAATTATTGAATCCCCATCTCGCTGCAGTAAGAAGTTTATAATGTTAGCATGTACACTCAGTTGGGAGTTTATCAGAGACACCTAGCTGAAACTAACAGTCTAATACAACAGCCTTGCAATAAATCTACCTGCATGAAGGTTATGATTTGCAGTTCTTGTTTTTAAATCTGTTTTAGAGAAGTGTTGATTCAGCTTTCTGGTCATTTTAGAGGCTGTAGTTTTGTGGTGCCGTTGAATTGTATTATGTTTCACTGTGGGAATATAGATTGTTGGGTGCGTTGCTTCGAGCCTTCTGGTTCATTTATAAACAAGCGAGAGCTGTGTTTGTATGCTCGGAAGTAAGTCGAGAGTGTGTGTAGCTCCGCCGAGGCTGTTCCCTGTCACCGATTCTGTCTTGTGGTATTCAGGAACGGAATCTGTATCATCTTAGCCAAGTAATGGCGCGTCTACGCTTTGGTGGCCTCGGAGTTGTATCTCTGCTTTTTTTGCAAATGATGTAGTTCTGCTGCCTTCACCGGACTGTGACCCCCCCCAAGTGTGCTGCACTGTGTTAGTGGGCAGCCACAATGTGAAGTGGTCGGAATAAGAGTTCCTGTCTGCAGCCATGGTACGGTGGATTTCCGCCTTCAGATTAGGAGTGAGTTGTAAAAGACTGCAAGTATTTTGAGGTCGCGTTCACAGCTGAGAGGCTTGTTGCGTACGATTGCATTGTACCAGACGGTCACGGTGACAGGAAGAAAGCTGGAAGCCTGAATGTGAAACTCTTGTTTGCATTTTGTCTGTGTTCCAAATCTCACCTTTGGTTCTGGGTAGTGACGGCAAGAATGAGGTTTCACATACGAGGAGCCAAAGAGCATGCAGAATGCAGGGTGTCTTGAATCGAGCAGAGAATTAACCCTGAAACGTATAGCTCTACACATTTTAGCTGCCTTCAGCTCATTGCATTGGTTTCAGTCTGACGTGCTCTCATCAACCTGGTTTCCAGCAGCAGCAGCAGCTGTTTTCAGCAACAAAAAAAAAAAGCTGGTGGAGACCAAACCGGAGCTAAAAGGAGAGTAAATATCACAACTCCAATGGGGATGCTCATGCTGTTGTCTGACTTCTAGATGTGTAAATGATCCTTTTATGAACTCTTTCTCCCAGGGGTCAAAAATGTAGTGCAGCTTTATGTTTTGTGATCACTTCCTGTCGTTAGTTTTGGATCTGGGGGAAACGTCTCAGTACCCCGTGCTGGTTTCAGACCAGACCAAACATGCAAGACAGAACAGTTTCAACGAACTGGTGCACAGAATGAAGAGCAGCACGAAGCGGCTCACGACATCCGTTTTCTAACCTGGTATCCTTGCCCGATCCGATGTATTCGCCCATGATGGAGGTTTTTAACTCCAGTCGCTGTCGGAGAGTAGAGGCACACAACTCCTGGAATTCAGACTTTGGTTTTACCATTTTTGGGACGAATGCACTTGGTGCTTTGTGGAGGTCATCATAGTTGGGGTCAGAGAGCAATTCAGTGGAACTTTTGCTCCAGGGTTTGCGCCGCCGTCTCCGTTGGGAATAACGGCCTTGCTGTTGGTGTGGAAGCCCCGGCAGACTGAAAGCAGTGTTTCCTTCAGGACAAACGAAACTGACTCTAGAACTAAATGTTCCAACGTTTGCATAAATTACTCTTCAAATGCCTGATGTGATTTTTGTTTTTATTTGGCTCACGGAGGCGCCTGTGGATCCCGATGTCATTTGGCTGGTTTTCGGTGGTCAGCGTCTTGCTCTGGACTTAGGGGTTTTTCATTTATTTAATTATTAGTTTTTCTGTGGCCTGTCTTGCTATAATGCTTTAATCGGAGACAATCATCTCTGCATCAAACCTACATATTTAACCATCCACAAAATTGTATTTACTCTTATCCTTTAGTCCTTTCCTTCTGCCCTCTCCATGGCCATTTTGCTCCATACCAGGCTGAATATAATTTATTTTTGACCTGGTACATTTAGATCTTCCTCTTCCCTCGTGGCCTTGGGGGTTTGTGAAACACAAATGTTTTTGCTGGTGTGGGAGTGACAGGAGCCCATCGGTACAGCTGAGTTGGTAGAGTGATGTCCCGTGCACAGACATCATTGGTGCAGTCACCGACATGTGAATCGCAGTTTAGCCAGGCGGAAAATTGCCATCGGCCTACCAGGGGAAGACTGGGAAGGAGGAGTGTCCATGAGCGCACCGCTTTATGAAGCCGAAGCTCGCGTCATCACAGCAGACACAGAATACACGCAGTCTTGTGTAACCATGCTAACACGCATCTGCGTACAAACATGTAAATAACACTCCTAGTTTGAATATTATCATGCCTTATGCCTACATATGTCTAAAGCTGAAGAACTGTTCAGAGAAACTGACATTTGTGGTGTTGTTTTTTTACTGAGAGATGATTTGCCGCAACAGCAACAACAGAGAAATCCTATACACTCATAACCTTTTATACAAATAAATGCGGTAAGCTTTATATTTACATCAGACAAAAGAGCATATTGTGGGTAGACACAGCAGAACAAGCACCTGTAGATTATCATCTTCGCTCTACAGTAGCTCTTCAGTATGTCATTACTGTCTGTGAAGATGTACCTTTTTGAAGTTTGAATGATTACTTGGCCAATCATAGGAGATTTCTGACCTTAAAAACGATATTCCAAACTGTAATAATGTCACCCGTGATTATTTCAAGACTCTAAGAGCTAAGTCCAATTCATGGCAGCATTTACACCTTAAAATGTATGTATCCTGTTTGTTTGCTTGTTTGTTGTTTTTTTGAGGGGGGGGGGGCATTTTCTCCCTGGAGCTGTGTCTTCACCACAATTTCACAGTGGAGAGGAAAATAAGCAAAAATACATAATCATATACTGCACTTCGAAGTAACTATTCTAGGGCCAAAGCAAGAGTGACTCATGCAGTAGAAGTACGCTGAGGATGTGACCACCCACTGGGCAGGTTCCATTACGAGCACCTCGCGCTCGCCCGCTCGCCCGCTCTGAGATCGATACGTGGATAGATAGATAGATTGATCCCCCTCTCACCCCTCGGTATTTTTCGAGCTTCTCGTGTTCCTTCTTGATGTTGCTGTCGCTTGGGATTGCTACATCTATCGCCACTGCTCAACTAGCTCGTCATTCTCAGCTAGCTCAGGAGGCGTCTTCCATTTTGACCGTGGGACTTCCAGCCTCTAGTGCTGCCATGATTAGTGCCCCCGTGCTGTCCTTCAGTCCAGCCTTTTCCAGCCGCTGTTTGGATTTCTTGATATCAGCCACTTCTTCTATCCGCCGGCGGTACGTGCCGTGCAGGGGGTTGTCTCTCCATGATGGTTCATCCTCCTCCTCGGGTTTCTGCTGCCTGAGGTATTCACTTAGTCGTTCATCATTGAGGGCCATCTTCCTGATGTACTCCTGGATCTTTGTTGTTTCATCCTGGACAGAGTGGTTCTGACACACTAGTCCTCGGCCTCCCTCGTTCCCCTTAGTGTGCAGTCTCAGGGTGCTGGATTTTATGAGGATCTTCCTTGTCTGGTTATCAGTTGCCTCTATCTCCTCCTTTTGGCCAGTTTTTCATACCAGCAGAGAGATATATATATATATATATCATAAATGAGCCACTGGGTGACATGTTCCACAGAAAATGTGGTATTTCTTCCTCGTTCAAAAATCACCACATGCACTGAAAGAATGCTGTTCATTAGGATTTTATTTTTTGGAGGCAAATCAATTGAATATATGTACTTTATACAGTATATGAGGAGCACATCTCTACAGTTTCATAATGTAAACAATCTCTGAAGAGAAATGTATTCAGTTTAAAAGGAAGCCATAGTCTTCTGTTTTAAACTATTTACATGAATTAAAATATAATTTATAACATCAGATACTTCCGCTTCTATGAAACTAGATTTTAACGATTCAAAAATACTGAAATGCCTTTGTCTCCACATTCTCAAGACATGAAATCACACAGAACGGAGGAAATAACACCATTTAAAGACATCCAAACTAAGTGGCGTATAAATAAAAAAAAGAAGAAACGCAAAATAAAACCAACATAATGTAAAAATATAAAATCTCACTAGTAATATTTACCTTTTTGTTTTTACCAAAAACTAAGTTATAAAAGAAAAAAATCATTTGTGAATTCGATAGTCATTAGATGTAAATAGACAATAAAATCAATAGTCATGAAAAACAACAAAAACAATGTATGCCCTTTTATGTCAAAATATTTTCTTCCACCAAAACAATCACCCACTCACATTTAGCAGATTGACAGTTTGCAGTCCCTACTAAGTGCCTATTTGACATCACTGTCGCCATCAAGTTTGACAGATTAGCCGTTAGTTTCTGTGTTTTGTACAGCTGTTGATGTTGCAGATCAAAGACGAAAGTGGAATCTGAAACCAGTATCAGGCCGGTATTGCAAGCACTCCTGTCCTGGTTGGGGCTAATTTGATGGTGTAGCCACCTGACGGACACATTGTTTTCTGAACTAAAGAAACCGTGAGTGACATTTAAAAAAAACCAACAAAAAAACAAAACAAAACAAAGACGTGTTTTTAGTGGGCCATGGCATTGGAAACATGACATCTATAAAACTGAATCTGACGCGGACGTCAAACGTCACATTTTCCGTCGCACGCTCTTTATTGTTGAAGTTTTATTTTTTGGTCAACTTGCCTGTCAAGTTTTATGGTTTTCTTGCCATTTTCCATTTTTCTGAAATGGTGAGTGGAAAGAAAGGTATTGCATTCTGACGAGGGTAATTCCCTTTGGAAGGTGTTTTTATTTTTTTTTAAAACTTTTTTTAATTTGGATTCGTTGTCTATTGACCTAGGACCTAGACCAAGCGGACAGCGGTATTATGTTTAAATGTGTCAACGTGTTCTCAAAACACTGAAGAGAATGGTCAACATCAAAGTTTTCTATAAGAAAGTATATGATCATCTAGATATCTACACAAACACACAAATATATAGTCATATATATGTATATACCTTTTTATAATATGGCTATTGAAAAAAGTTTTAATTACGTCAGTAATTATTTAATAATAAACCACATTTGATTGGACAGGAGTTGAAACCTAGCTTCGTCCCCACCCGCCCCCCCACCCCCCATTGATTTTTAAGGCTTGCCATGATGAAAAATGGGGTAGATTCGATGTCATTCACCTCTAGAATAATGGAGGCACCCTCACAGGCACAGCGACTGCCGCTGCAGAAATCCCACCACATGCTGCAGTCTCAAAGATTTCCTCAAATAGGTGGAAGTCTGAATTTCGGGATTACATTTAGAAGCCGTGTACGCTCTTCCTCCACGAAAAGAATAACAAAGTAACAGGCCAAACAGGAACTAGTTTTGCCCCATTCTGTCACGTGAAAACACTTAAGGTTTGCTAACTTTGCTAAATTAAAGGTAACATTTTCACCATCAGTAAGAAACTAAATCGGAAAACTTTCCACAGGGGTTTGAAGGCAAATGTCTTCTCCCATTCACACCCTTGACCGCCACCCCTTTACTTTCCCTGCCACTTGTTGAATGTCTCCCCTTCAGGTGGGGAAGAAACTTACATCTCCTGCTTTCAGTGCACGCAGGCGTTCACAAATTTGTCGAATCAGGCTGCCTTCATGCTTTAGTTTGCATCTATCCTGCACAATCTTGCAAAGACAAAACTCTAATGCCCCACAGCTAGTAGGACCATTATTCCATTCTGTAACTTGTACTTTAACCCAAATGCTTCCTTTTGGGGATGACGTAAAGGTGCAGCGGTGAAACTGGGATTTCTACAGCGTCTACCTCATCTGTATCTACTAGTCTGAAACTTGAACTGGCTCAAACCAGCGCCAACTTTTATTTATTTTTTTCTTCCTTCCCTCCCTCCCACATTCCTTTACCAGAGTCATACATGTATAGTTATTAGCTGTTACAAGTAAGCGTCCAATGCAACTCAGATTTTAACAAACCTGTGCACCATGAAAATGTGTTAATAACATAGTTGCAACAGCTTCCTTTCAATGAGAAGAAAAAACTGTGAAGATATTTCACTACTTGGGATGTTATTTGTGCAAGAGTATATTAGTACGATTTAGTTTGTATACGTGTTATGTGTTTACGACGCAACTGACCACATTCTTCCTGTAGTTTTGTTTTTAGGATTTTTTTTTTGTGTTTAACAGCAGTCTACATACAGTACAGTAGCCTATTGAATCTGCAGCTCAAAGATTGCCCGTGTTGCAGCTCAACAACCAACCATACGCTGTACATTATTACCTCAGTTTCCTCGGAAAGGCTTTCTTAAAGATAAGATTATGTATTGCATTTCAAATTGCTTTTTAAGAGAACAGAAAAAAAACAAAAACATTAAAACGTATTTAGTCATTTCATAAACAGCAAAGAAAGAAAACCTTCTAGTGTGATAGTCTAAAGGGATACTTGTATGATTTTTTTTTTTTTGTCTTTCTTTTAAAACAGTGTAGGACTTTGTGTGAATCATTCATTCATTTCAACTTAGATTTTTCCCTTAATTTCCTCCTTGTACTGAACAAACATTAACATATTGGAACGAAACGGACCTGACTATCTCCCGTCTGATTAGCAATCAACTGTGACCCGCCACCTTTCAAAAAGAACACACAATACATTTTATGTTTACAACAAGGCATAGTGCTATATACACATTTCATATTAATATATTATATTTTCTTTTTTTAATATGTAAACCAGCACATTCTCTCACTTTTTAGTAGTATACATACTAAGCACAAATACTCATTCAGTTGTTCGATTAGTTTAATTAAAATGTCAGATTATATTTTTTGTTTTCTTCTTCCTTTTTTAAATGTTGACACCTTGTTTCTCAATCAGTATGTATAGCACTAAATTGTTTTTGTTAGTTTTGGACATCACTGAGCCTGGAGAAGGTGTGTCCCTCTAGGCCACTTCACTTGCTGTTATTTCTTTTAAAACACTGAATAAGGCGCCTTTGTACTTAGTGTGCGTTCCTAATAAAGTCAAAGGAGAATCAAGTGATGTAAACATTCAATTTTTTGTGTGTGTTACCAAGGAGTTGATTAGATAGAGAAAGGACAAGGAAAGAGGATGGGGGGAAAGAGGGATTATCTGTTAAAAAGCGGGGAGTTTACCAGGGTTTGGGGAAGACCTGGAAACAAGGCCTTAATCCCACCGAGAGACAGAAAGTGATAGAATGAAAGAGAGAAGGTACGGGCTGCGTTTTATTAAAATTCCTGGGAAAGGACAGGAGGAACAGGGAAATCGGGAGGAATGGCATGTCCCTGAAGAAAACAAGAAAACGAGGGCTAGGGGCGAAGATTGAGAATCTTCCCCTCCAACCAAGGACCAACCAACCACCAAGCCACCGTTCGACCCCCCCCCACCAACCTGCAAGCGTCAGCAGTGTCCGCCTTAAACACGAGACGAAGACAAAACACTCAGTTACACAAGGACACAAAGTCGAGACTCCAAGAAACGGACACGCTAAAAACCGTTATGAGGCAAGCGAAGGAAAGATTTGGAGAAAGAGAGAGACTATTCCCCTCACGAGGGGCTTAGTGGTAGGAGTCACAGTACAAAAAAAACAAGAACAAACCCCCACGCTACCCATAACCGCCCATCAGTTGGGGAAACCCTCACACAGAGAACATTTCTGACAAAAAACAATCAGACTTATAAAAGAGGAGGGGCATCTGAGGAAAGCAAACGACAGGGGGAGCCGGGATGGAGGGATGTGAGGTAGAGATGCGCAGCTGATACAGTACCTCCCAGACGAGAAATCAGATTCTCGGGCCGAAACCTTTCGTTACTTTCAAGCCCATCCCTTGCTCCCTCCCTGGCTGTGTTGTAGGCGGCGGTGTGGTGCCACCGGATTGGCAGGCTTGGAGGCTAGCTCCCTTTTCATGGCGGGTGCTACTGGCCGCATCAGGACTGTAAATTAGGCGCTACCCGGACTGCACTTCAAGCCAGAGTCGGTCACATGCAGTCAACCAGATGATCAAGCAAGTCTATTTATTTTTAAGCACCAAAAAGCTCCACAATCTCTGGGCAAGCAGAAATGGGGAAAACACGATGATTACATTCGGATTCTTGAATACATTCTACTTCTGGCAATAGCAATGCTCCATGGGTGGATCATGGCGAGCAAATTGGTCTTGTTCTCCTCGGTACTTGGGAAAACCCAACGCCAAGCACTAATGTCACCAGGAACAATTGATTCCTGGACAATCCAAATAGTTGAATTTAATTTACAGTACTTTGCCCTGTAATGACTGACGGACTTCATGTAAAAGAAGATTGGACTGGGCCAATGGCTACCAACTTTAATTTCCCCATTTTTAGTGCTGCTTGCTGCCGTCCAAATGTAAACAGTAACTGTTGCATTGGCTGTGGCAGTCGGGGGGTGTCCTCAGGCTGCAGCCTTTATTGGACACATGTTCAGTGGGACCCTATCAAAGATACATCAAGACCCCTCTAGATGTGGAAAAATGTACCTGGAATCAAGCCCAAACGTTTTTGTAAAAACGGACTATCTGAACCATTAGTTCTGGCATCCCTCCACAGATAATGCAACTCTTCCCCTGACGTGATCCCACATCCAATTCTGACCCAACTCCTGTTTTAACCCAACCCTTACCGTATTTCTAACATTGGCCCCAATCCGGGGGTTTGCTTTACCCCAGACAGTACTTTGTTTTTTTTTTATTCAGGCACACTTGAAACTTCTCAATGACCCATTATAGCCACATGAGTTATTTTGACAAATAAAGTGGAACCCTGTCTTGTTTTGACACCAGTTCACAACTTGTGCAACATTTAAGATAAGTGCTTTTCCAAGAAGTGCTTTAGTTCCCATGGATTGGAAAATATTTTGAGGTGAAATTTTCCCGAGGACCGAATCGGGGTCTTAATGTATAAAACGTCAACCGAACAGAGCCTGCAGCAGCCAGTAGCAGAGGCCAAAGTAGTCAGCATGGCAGAGTTAGAGATTTGAGTCAAAAGGGGTTAAGTGGAGGACAGCGGAGACATTTACCTCCTTACAGTGCATAGATCAAATCAAGGAAGCACTACAGTTACAAAAAAGAAAAAAAACATGTTTTTCTTCTTCATTTTAGATTTGTAAACTTTATCAGTCATCAAATGATTACGTTAAATGTTTTTTATATATATATATTCTTTGTCCATAAGACACACACACAATAGATTTTGAATTTTATAACATCCACATTTTTTCGCTAAAACAAAAGCAGGGTTTTCTTTTTCTGGTTATACAACCGCACAACTTCATGGCGAGTACAGCTTGCAGGTTCACCACCCGTGACCGGAAAGAGGGAGATTTTTTTTTCCTTTTTTTTTACAAAACCAACAGAACAAAGAACACACACACGTAGAAACACACACCACAACGACCAACGCAACGCAGGAATAGCAAGAATTTGCTACAGAGGTCTCTCATGCCCGCTTTTCCAAGGCGGGGCGATGATGTCACCAACACAGACAGCTTTGTTATTGTTGTTCAGCAGAGAACTGTATCATTATCGTTTTTAGTTGTTGTACCATTGCTGTTAAGTTGTTTCCTCCATTGTCTCTTAACTCCACCAGGCTCCCCGTGGCTTCCTCGCTTTTAAGCAGTATCCTCCGGTGAAAGAAACTTAAAAAATAACAAGGTCCTTAACATTACTTTATTCCAATGGTAAAAATGTAAACATTTTGCGAGGTTCCCTTGAATGGAGGTACTGAGCGGCCTGTCTGAGGGCAGAGCCATGTAGTCAGAGGGGTGTTGCTGCAGTTTACTAAGGCTGGCCAGTGCTGTTAGCGGTGCAGGGACTTCTGGGCCTCCTTTAGCAGAGTGTCAAAGTCCAGTGCATCGTACTTGCTCTTGACGGGGCCTGGACCTGCCTCATCTACAAGACGGGGGGAAAAAAAGGGGGGTCATTGTCAAATGCAAGAAATCCAAGTCAAATTCCAAGCCCTTGTAGAGAACATTTTCTTTGACTTTCTTGAGTACCACCTGCTGACAGATAATTTCAGATGGACTGTGTGCCAGTAAGGAGGTGCAGTGCGTTCGCGTTCAATTCAGCTGACGTTTGCAAAGCATTTGACAAAACTAGCTACTACTAATGGTCAGTTGCTACCACAAGACCAGCCAGCAGTCACTACATCACCAAGCTTACAGGAATACCAATTCTGCGGGAGTGCCAAATTACCAAGATCTATGTAGCGTTTCCTTGTTAGCCTCCTTAGGCCTGCAGGTCCATTCTGGAAAACGGTCTCCCGTTCCCTCCAGTGTCTTTGAACCCCTGGCTGGCAGATCTTTATCACCCCACAGCGCTCCCTACAGCCAGACGGGTAGAGAGACATGCATTGATGATACATAATGAGAGATACATAATGACCGTTTGCTTTAGAGTGTCTAATAGTTGAATTGCTTTTCTTTTTATGCTGTATGGTAACAACAGCACCTGAAGTAACCTACACGAACATGAGAAAATGTGAACTCTAAACAAAATGCTGACCGCTCTTCATGCTGGGTGTCCCATTGGTTAGCAATCTGTATGTTTAAGTATACGGTCGACGTGTCCCAACGTTTTAGACCTAAAACTGAAAATAGAACAACAACAGGAGCACAAGAGGCTCAAACTGCTGCAATTTTAGTTTGCAGTAGTACCACTAGGTTTGATTTCTTATTTCAGGCAAAAGATATAGAATAGATGGTAAAGGGGATTTAAAAACTTTCAATCTATTTTCAATTGTGATTTTAAGTCCTGCTTGAAGACTTTTTAAAACATTTGTGGCCCAACCTTTCCAAAAATGATTTGAATTAGTAATTCTATACAAACAAATACCGCCTTCTTATGCTCATCTTTTTTTGTGTGTTTATTGCGTCTCAACGCTGTTTCCCACAGGTTGCCAAATTACTTCAGGGGAATTAAGAAAGGCATTTCTGATGACTTCTTTTACCAAGCCCAGTAACTAAACTTTTCAAGCACTTACGTCTTAATCTAGTATAAACTAATGACATGACTACAATACGCCCATGTCATTATGAAGTCAGTGCAACTTGCATAAAAACTGCATCATAGTAAGAAGTTCCCATATCTCCTCTCTTCAGATGGAGGAATCCAGGTTAGGACACTTACTCATTGCAGATGATGACTTTGCAGTCCTCCGCTTTGCCGAAAACCTGGAAGCGTTTCCTCAGCATGTTCTGGGTCACGCTGGTTGGCAGATTGTGGATGTAAAACACCTGGCAGTTGTCCTGGCAACAGGGAAACCATGGCAACAGTCAGGACAAAGGACAACACAGAATGCAGATAGACGTGGGAACTGAAGCAGGAAGGCTGAGCGTGGGGCGGCATCCTGAGGCTCGACACTTCAGACCCTGTGTTCATTCACGTGCAATGCGCACCGGAAGAAACATTACATGCCATCAGTTTGTGTATGTGCGTTTACATGTCCAAACTCATGTACCAAAGTCGTACTTGGATGTTTTAGGGTGCAAACCATTTGCTTTAGAGGTGTGTCGTACGGTCTGGGCCGCTGGTGAACTCAGGGGTGTTGAGGTGGAAGTAGCTTTTTTGGCAAGAAGGTTTGTTTAATTCGACAGTATTGCAGCATGCAGAAGACCGCAGAGCGTGAACGTTCTCCGTACCTCGTCAGACTTGGCTTTGTTCCTCTGCTTGTCGTCGGGACAGATCTCGGAGGTCTCGCTAAAGAGAGGGTGAGGAAGAAAAAGGGGAAGAGAGCGAGAGAGGATAGTAAGTGAGATAAGGACAGACACAAGGTGAAACTGAAATGTCAGACATGAGGAAACAGGCGAACTGCGGCAAAAAAGGAGACTTTCTCCCACCGACTGCGGAGCGGCATCGCTCTGTTCTTTATCGTCTCTTTCTCTTACATTCCCACCCTTTTACTCTGTCACGGTCTTCCATGTACTGAAATAATACGACCACTCACCTTATTCTATGTCAGACACTCAAGTCAAACTGTAACTCACAAGGGTGGAAATGAGTCCTGACCTCATTCTCAGTTACAGTACAGTCTTCGATTCAAATTGTCACTTGACTTGTGTATAGAACGATTCCATTCATGCTGTATTTGTTTACGTGCTACAGTGCATCACCCGATGTACACGCGGAGATTTGTGGCTGAAAAACACAGCATATTTCGAGTCCAAACGTTTTTAAATCGTGCCTGAATTTCACTTTTCAATTCAAAAGCAACAAGGTGAACGGGTTGGGCTGGTCGCAGTGCAAGACTAGGCAATGGAAATAGGGCACGGCTCGTTTCTGCAGGCGCGAGCAGCGAAACAAATTGAAGTGACAACAGTTGACGCTTTGACATGAAGTTTGCGGCGCATTACAACCAACGATGTCTGCATGTAGAGTTGGAGTTCAGCCTCCAGCATTCAACCTGACCTTTTTGTCATTTCAGCACCTTCCTTTACCCTTGTCTCTAGGGTTGGGTGATGACATACTGTATACCGTAACATGAGAGCAATTTGTCAACTGTCAGAGATGTTTGCCATACTGTTTATACTCTCTCTGTAATATCTCTTCATTCAAATTTTGCCAAAGCTCTGTCCTTCTAGCCGCTCTTTTTTTACAGCAACACAAGAGTAGATTCAGCCTGTGTTGTGAAGCAGTTGGTTTGCCGTATGTGGCACAATATGCTGAGAAAACACCACTAAAGAGTCATACTTGGATAGAGTGTATAAATGCCCAACATGCCTTTCAATAATGCAGAATTGTTCTTTCCTCTGTTTGTCTACGCGATACTTCCCACTGCGTTTCACTACTGATCTAATCTCCTTGATCCACATCTCCACACCTCTCCCTCTCACCTGGGGTCTGTCTTGCTGGTGGGGGAGTCGGGACACAGGTGGAGGACGGGCGAGGGTGAGCGAGACGCAGACGAGCGCTCCGCCTCTTCCTCTGAGGCTGGTGGCGTGGCAGCTGCTGACTGGCAGTCTGACGGCGGCGATGACGAGATCACCACTGTCACCGTCTGCTTCTCAAGTGGTTCTTCGACGTCGGACGCCACCAGCCCTTCCCCGTTCTCCTTGCCCTTTCCATCCGATACCTGATCGTCGGCTGCTTTGGATGCCGGGCTGCCAACGCCGTCGCTCCCTCCTTGTGCCTGCAAGATGGCGCCAAGCATGGCGGCGCTACGCTTGCGGCTCTCCCCGAGGCTCAGCGCACAGTAGTCGTGGTCGCCAAAGGTGCGGTGGGTGTCACTGTCACCTGCCTGGCCCATGCGGCGCAGTTGGGCGTAGAGCTCCGTCTGCTCTGGAAGCTTCCGTTGGTGGTGGGCACGATGAGCCCAGGATGAGCCCTTCGTGGCAACGTTGGTGTTTGAAGCCGAGTGAACACACTCGCCGCCACCCTTTCCTCCCTCTGTCGGTTTGAAGAGCTCATCCTCCACTGGTTTGTGAGGTGGGGTTGTGGGAGGGGTCAGACCTGAGGGGGGAGGGAAGAGATACCCACATGATATGAACTGCCACGAAATACGCCAGCATGTAACCCCCCCCCGTATGTATGGATTAAACAAATTTAGATATATCTTGTTAATTATTGAGCTTTGAGGTGCTGGCAGAGCTAGCTGTTTAGTCTTAGTCTTTATGCTAAGCTAAGCTAACCCGCTGTTGGCTCCAGCTTCATATTTACCGTACCGATATGAGCATGGTATCAATCTTTTCACCGAACTCTTCTGCAAGACTAAGTGTATTTCTCAAACTCGTATCTCTGACAATGTTGATGCGCGGCTTCCTCTTACTTCTAATCCCAACCAGATAAGATTTGGTCCCCACTACCCCTGTCCCTTCTGACTGGGTCTGTAGCGCTGTAACCCGTTCACATCAGCGTATATCCGAACAAACAACTGAGTAAACATGAGATGTGTTTACCTGCCGTTCCACACAGGTCGACGCTGAGCGTCTGCTCAAAAGGCTTGGTGCTGTACTGGGACTCTCTGGTGGTGAAGCGACAACAGAGATCGAAGGAGAGAGAGAGAAATTAAAGATTGCTGTGTCATGTTGGAATCTCTTGTATTTTTCAAACATTCAAGTCAACAGGAATCCAATAGCAGCCCTAAAAAGGATCCCCCTAAAATAAGAAACAGCACAGTTTCAGCTGATGTCTGCTGAATTTGAATCATGGTTCTCCCTGTAAATGCTACTGGCTTTTCTCGGCGCTCCTCATTTCTTATCACAACCACCATATGTACTCCGCTGTCCTCTCCCTATTCTTCTTCTGCTTTCTATTTCTGGCTGTCTGTTTCTGTTTCTCCAGTTGCCATGAAAGGCAGGAGCGGTGCCGAGTGGATTGGCTTCAGGCGGGATATTACTTACCCTCCACAGAGAACAGGAGAGTAAAATACATTTTCAAAAAAACAAGTTTTTGGAGATTTATTTTTTATTTTTTTATGTGAGCGCTTCAGAAGACCGATTCATTCAGAAGATGGACGGACGCCAGGGGTTTGTACAGGAAAACATTCAGCTTTGTTTGAGGCTGGATGGGTGGGGGGGGGGTTAATTTGGAAAAGTAAGAGCAGTGAGGGCACTCTGTCTGGCGGAGATTAAAATCTGAGTAAGCCAGCCAGGGGTCCCGATTCATTAGGGATCTTGGAATAAAATCGCTGAATTTGGGCCTGGTTTATCTCGTTACAAGTTCAGAATATTATATAGTCTTATGAGATTAGACATGACATGACTGATATGTATTAAATGACAGAACCGGGCTCTCTTTTTGAAGACAATTTTGTCATTTTGTTCATATTCTTACTCCCTTACAAGTTTTTAGGTGACACATCTAATAGGAACGGGTTTGAGATTCAAAATCCGGCATGGTCTCGATAGTGCTGTCAAACTTTGTCATGTTGAATGTAAAGAAGTACATTAGAATTGTGTTACGTGTCACTCGGTGGTCTTAGCCGCGTTTCAGAGGCTTTTCCACCCTGCCAACAACAAATCCCCAGGCCAAACGCTTAAATCTTTGAAGTGAAAATGCATTCATTATGGACTACTGCCAGATTGCGAAGCATTAGATTATATAATTAAGACAATTAAACAAATACTCAAATAGGATCAAATCAATTAGTGCTGAATAAAAAAAAATTACAGCAAAGGTGATTAAACGCAGTAATTTGCATGTTTCCAGACATTAGATTAGTATAGCTGAAACAATCCTCTGCTCCATATTGGAATCCGTCTCTCGCTCAGCACTCAGAAATAACGATTCCCATGATGTTGAAAGCATTTCCTCAGCAATGTGGAACAGCGGCCGCCACTGAATCCATTTGGAATTTACATCAGACTCTAAGTGGGGAAACTGTACTTGGAAAAAGAGGCCAGCCACGTTCTACTGCTCTTTAAGTACATACCAATGCTGGGACTTCGACAATACAGTAATTTCGAATTCTGCATCAAAATAACAAATAAACAATGAATCTAGAGGAACTGGAGGGATATAAGCTTACATTTTAGGTGAATATCTTCCACTTTGGCTCTGGTTATCAGAATCTAGTTCACAACCTTGTGGCAAAATAGATCACAAGTTAGCTACTGTAACTTCTCTGCTAAATTTGGCCGTTGCAGTTCTTATTGTCATATTTTACTGAGATTGATACTTTGCTGGGTTTATCTGGAGTCCTCTACAGAACATGAATTGCCATTAAAGATCCACTTAACTGTTTTTTTAAATCAAGTGAGGCCAAATTAAAGAACATTTTACGAAACAAACTTCTGCTGGGGTCACGTAATAACAAGCAAACGCTCTCCGATATTTGCACGTGTCTGGCATGCTTTGCGAAGAACAAATATTTAGAACCATGAACTTTAGGAAGCAGCTTGGTAACGTTTCATTATAATGAAAGCACATTTGCCTTTGCAAGGATTTCCCAGGAGACCTCGTCCTTACACCTGTCTGCTCTGCAGAGGCCACTTTTTTATTTTTATGCAAAATACAGAAGAACGAGAAGAGTGTGATTTCTGGAAATAGGCATACCAACAGTTTATCTATGGTTAACATGTGTTCATAGTTAAGGTTGTAAAGAGGGTTTTTTTGATTAATAGTAATCAATAATGCACTTTAAATGACTAATTTTGGATTATTTGGTTATAATTAAAAACTTCGATATCTCACATGTAGATGTAGCCTTTACATTTAAAGAAGTTAATTTTGTCTCAGGCGTCAAAATAAATGATTTGAAAAAACCTACAATGTTGGTCTCTTTTTAGCTTACAAAGAAGCCGGCTATGAACGAGTAGATGTTTTTGTTACAGTTTTTTGGTTTAGCATTATACACAACCGAAGAGGCCCAGCAAAGAAGACATTCATAAGAGGATGCTTCTGAAATGCTTAACATGAAGTACTCTGCTACTGCAGGCTTGATGCCGCATGAAAAGGAGGAGTACTTTTTACCAAGCTACTGCTGTATGATGAAACACAGCAGGTACTTTATACAGAGATACTCACGCTGTGGACTTGGGGTTGAGAGGCAGGCAGAGGCAGGCTCGCTTTTCTGGAATCGGAAAATAAAAAGCCAGTTACAACCTTGAATTACATTATACGCACAGTCGGAAGATGTGTGATTTTTCCCTTCTTAACAAAGAGCACGAAAGTGTAAGTCTGTTGTGTTTGTGTCTTGGGCTGCATTCACACTGCAACACTCAACTCTGGTATTTTATCACCCGTTATGTGACTCAGATCTTAATAATCAGTGTGATCAGCAGTCACATGTCTGGTGTGGATCTCATGGATTATGTTTGAAGTCTAATGGTGAGCTGCAGTATATGTGACTTACATTACAACGTTCACATCACCAAGGACATTCAGTAAATCCTACATCATCCACATTGTCACGTTTGAAATCATAAATAATTGGCTGAGCCAGCGTTAGTATAGAGCACAAAACAACAATGGACCAAACTGGACTAGTTTATACGAGATATGGGTTACAATTAATCATCCAAATGAAAATGATATTAACGGCTATAAAAAAAAACAAAAGCCTATAGTATGATTGTGGCCTGTGTATTTCCTATCATCTCACCGTTGTGGCAGTAGGGTTTGGTCGGCTCTGTTGTAACGGCGCTGGCGTCACCCGACGTTTGCTGATCTGGCTGCGTCTCCGTCGTGGTTCCTCCTCCTGCTTGGGTTGGCAGGAGTTTGACTCCTGCCCGTCCCTCCTCCTTGTCCTTCCCCTCTCCTTCCCTCACCCGTCCAGGTCGCAGCCTCTTGGCGAAGCGGCTGGGGAAGGAGGCCAGACGTCGGGAGCGGCGAACTGAGAAGGAGCCACCGTCCTCTGCTGTCTCCTCCGGGCTTTGAGGCGCCTCAGAGGAGTAGTATCTTCTCTCAGGGTAGGAAGAGTCTTTACGAAGCTCTAGTTTATGGGTGGTGGAGCTGGGGGAGTGAGCTGGGGCCGATTTAGCCGGGGAGAAGGCTCCAGAAGGAGCCGATGTTCCTCCTCTGTTGGGGCTGAGGGAGTGGGAGTAGGGAGGGCTGTGCAGTCTGTAAGGCTTGCTCACATCGAAAGAGCTGCTCTGCTGCAGGAGATCCCGGAGAAGGGAGTTGGCCTTCATCTCCCTTCGCCTTGCGAAGGGCAGCCTCCTCGGGGCACTGTTGCCTGTCCCAGTCAAGCCCCCACTAGTCCCAGGAGTAGCCACCAAGACAACTCTGCTGTGAGAGTTTGTGGTGGCCAGGCGGGAGGCTTCGGGTCTGGCCCGAGGCCTCTGGAGGTCACGGTCCTTACGCTCCCAGCCCTGCTGCTTGCGTGTGGGCAGGCAGTAGGTGTGCATGTAGGTGATCAGCTCCACCACTGAGTGCAGTTCTTTCTCTGAGCTAAACTGAGGCTTGGCTGGCTCAGCGGGGACAGAAGCCACAACACCCTCCACCTCGCTGCTGGAAGACTCCTCCTCTTCCTCCTCCCCTTCCCCTTCCTCCTCTTCATCCTCCGACTCACTGTCCTCGTCCTCTTCTTCCTCTTCGTCCTCCTCCGTTTCAGCGGCCGGGGTGTCCTCGGAGTCCCGGGCGGTGGTGAGGTGGCGGTGGAGCTCGGTGCACAGGCGGCCCGCCGGACGCACCGCTCGGGGCTTCCGCTCCTGAGGGAGGTCACTCTGAGGGAGGAGACACACAAACACGAACAGCAGTGTGAGACTGTATCCTCAAACTGTT
>CM022490.1:26896732-26907095 GCA_011952105.1 Coreoperca whiteheadi | reverse complement strand
GATGGATACCGGCTTGGCTTATCCCCGCGCTGCATCCTGTGGATATTTTGTATCCTCCTTGCTTGAGCCAGAGCAGAAGGCTGTGTGAAGGCTCACCGCGCTTTATGCTTGAACATGATAAATGACTGGTGCTGTAATCAATGACCACTTGAAGCATAATGCTAGCAGCTATCCAATTACTGCAAAGTCATACAGCAGTAGCCATTGTAAATGTCCTCTCTTCCACAACACCACATCTATCACGGGGAGCAGCTGAAGCTTGAAGGCTGAAAGAGTTTTTAGTTCAACAGGAGATGTCTGTCTTTTGGAAAATAAAAACTGTTGTTGTACTAGCTGGACAACTGGTGGCTGGACATTGGAAAGTTTCCTAATTCTTTTCCCCTGCTCCTGTCAGAAGTAGGGCTTAGCCAATGCAAGTTCTTACAGGCAAATCTTTTTTGTACTGCGGCCGGTTTTTCAGTCGTTCCCTGATCACGAAAAAAGCCTGACATTAAACCTTGATGCTAAAACTCTCACTAGAAAGCCAATATAATGGAATTACTTTAGGTGGGATTGACGTTGTTTAAAGCAGGACGATGGGACTTACAAGACTGACACCCACAAAGACATTTAGAAAAATGTCCCTGGTCCAGCATGTCTAAGAAACGACAAAAAATAAGGCATTTGTCGGTGCCTTTCAAAGCGACCCATTTGCCTGTTAGGATTCATGTAAGCCTTTTCTGATCTGCAACCTATAAGGTTGAGGGTTGGTTAGGCTTAGGAAAGATTGTAGTCATAGTTAAAATAAATCATTGTTGACTGTTGGTAGGAAACGGGATACAAACTGCCGGCTCTGGTGTCAAAGTCAGACACACAGTATACCCAACCATCCACCTCACAAGCCATACTTAGGAGGTTTTGAGGCCTACTACGTCACTCTACCTCCACCTTTGGTTTTGAGAGAGAACACACTCATTGCTTGTATGAGCAACAAACTCTTTGACTTGTCAGGAAAACATGACGCGGGTCATTTCAACAACCTTTTACTGTCTGACTATGAAGCAAGCCTTCATCGTTGAAATGCCGATATCTGTTCTGTGTATTTCTCTGACTCTAGCCTGCAAAACACACGTGCAGACACCTGCTGGAAGCACAACTTCTGCAGTGATGCTGACTGCAGGCCCTGCATGCAGCAGTGAATTACTTCTGCCTTAGCTCGCCACCTCTGCGGGGAAGTGATTGGAAAAATCCAATTTTGTTATCTCGCCAGCCTTCAGAAGACACAGGGAATGAGGCGGTAACCAGCGAATACAGAGATGTGTGTCTGGGGTTAGAACATAACATACTGCTTCAGTTCCACTTCACATCCTGAGGAAGGCTGGAGTTGTATTGCACTATAAATAAGTGAAGGGCGAGTTTTAATATCACATTAAACTATCACGGACTGTAAACCAGCCAAATCTAGAGGCATTCGCAGTGATTCGTGCCTCACCTTGACCAGAGGTCTGACCGGCCGTGGGTGCAGGCTCCTGTTGTTATAGCGATGGCCGTGGACCCGGTCTTTGTGCGCGTCGATGCCCGTGGGCACATTGGGAGGAGTCAGCAGCAGCTTCTTCAGCTGGTGAGGAAGGGGGTGGGAGAAATCAGTTAGGCGTTGCAAGTTAGCATCCAACATATTTAGCACAGTGGTACCGTCTTTTTTTTTTTTTCTTTCTTGACTGACGGTTTTGAGCACACCCAAGGCTTGAATGTGTGAACGCCCAGTTTAATAATCTTAAAACTTTCTTTGAAAAAAATAAGTAAGGTGCACGTCAACAATAACAATCTAATGACCAAGCTTTCAATTTCTGTTGTGTATCTCGCTTATGGTGACTTGAAGCTAAAATAGTAACCCGGAAATACATTTAGCAGTTGAAATCACTTACAGATTTTGGGTTTGCGGTTTGAATTTGCTACAGCTCTGATTTGCTCTTCTGACCTTTATTTTCGTTACAGCAGCTGGGAACTGGGGCCAATATGTGTTGTAGTACCAAACTGACAGAAAAATCCCGATCTCTCGGAAACAAAAAGATACAAATTCAAAACCGATGGCCACACGATAAACCTATTTGATTAATACGATAAACCTATATGATTAACACCTGTGTTTCTATGTTGTGAAACAATGAAAATATCGAAGAAAGAAGATCTTGAAATGGGGAATTACCAGCAGGGCAAAATACGTTCGAAACAAGACCTGGAGCCAATCAGAAACAAGCCATTTTCTGCGGCCATGATGTTCAGCTTACCCTCACTGTCTTAGCTAACCTAGCTAGTACAAGCTAAGTTATCAACATGCTGCTTTAGTGCATTAGCCTGCTGGCTGGTTATATAGATGAGCATTTTACAGTGAATTAAATAACACTATGCATCATTTATCACATCAGACTATTCACTATTCAGTTGGCTTACAAAGTCACTGACAAGACAAAACCACACTACAAGTGTTTCATGTTTATGATTATCTAGCCCCCTTGGTATATACTTAGCCTTTAGCTTTGACATTTAATCACACAATGGACCTCTGATGGCGATGAACATGTATGAACATACATCAAACCTGCCGACCCACCTCTAGTTCAGCTTTATATGTGGACCTACTACATATATCTGGGAAGGGTTCTTAATACCACTTTAGGGGCTCTATAGGTCGACATACATCTTTGAGAAAGTAATGTGAAACATTGTAGAGAGACGACTCGTTATAAATCAAACCGGTGAGGCATAAAGCATAAAAAGGTGCTTCTCCGAAAAAAAATACAACAGATGATTGTTTATTATGGTGGTTGTTTGCCATGAAGCTACAGATCATTGTTCAAGGGTCATCATTAAACTATGTTTTATTTATCTTTTATTTAAAATTATCGTTATGTATTACTATAATGCTTTAATGAGCATATTACCATACATTACCACCCAACAGAGCTGGCTGTAACCACAGAATACTATCTGGGTCAAATGACTGACAGGATGATCGCCCGCTTCACTAATGGGGCCACCGCGGCCCTTTGTGGGCGAGCCAACTTGGCTCAGACTGTGTGATGATGCGCCTCTGAGAGTCCCATTGAGGAAAGTGGAGAGGAGACTGAAGGTTTGTGTCTGTGTGAAACACTGAAAGCCTTTCGGCAGCATTCGGGACCCTCAAACGCTCTACTCTTCTCCGCTATACTCTACTCTACCCTGGATGCCTTCCAGAGCTCCACTGGCTGCATCAATGGTGGCCTTGTTCTGCGGTGGCACACACACACACACACACAGAAAAAGTGAAGGTGCAAATGCAATCACACATGAATACAGTGGACAAATACACTAAAACATGGAATGATAAGTGCAAATAAACTGTGACAGACTTACTCAAAAGAGGAAGCACATGACATGTATTCACAAACCAAAATCAAGGTGCAAGTCAAATGTAGTGTACATGTAAACAGGAAGAGAGAGAAGAAAACAATGGTGATTTACATGCTTTCAGATATGTTCAAGGCTTAAATGTTGCTCTGCCAAATACTGACTAGATATAAAAAAGGCTGCTTTTCTTTGTTCACAAAATAGTTCACATTTGGAGATACACGATTTTGACTTAACTATCTAGATAAATAAGAACACATAATGTACACACGGCACGCTGTTTTATTGTATACTGTAAAATGGTTTCGCTTGATCGTAATTATGTTTTCTGTCTGCAAGTGCGTTTTGACGAGTCACAAATACAAAGTGACCAATCTCACTGAGGTCTGCGATTATAATTTGATCAATAACAATAATTCAAGAGACAGACGGGTGACGAATTACAGGAAACCGCTAAATAAATGAGCAGATAATGTAATGCAGATGTTTTCATGAGGGCATGGGGCCTCACTGAATGGTTTAGTATGAAGGTTATGTGAATCATATCCATCACAGTTACCGAAACTCAACCCAGCTGAGCAGCTTTGGGAGCTTTTGGAGCAACATGTTAGACAGCGCTTTCCACCATCCACCTCAAAACGCCAAATGAGGGAATATCTACTGGAAGAACGGCCTTCATACCTCTAGTAGAGTTCAGGGACCTGGAAAATATGACAAGCAGCACTGAAGCTGTTCTGCGGGCTCGTCGTGGACCAACATCTTACTAATACATGTTATGTGGGTTTTTCAATTAACTTGTCACCCGTCTGTACTTCCAAATACTTTTTCAACTGTCTGATTTCCTTTAAAGATATCTTTAATGATATCAGAGATATGATCAAGTCGTTTTAATGCAGCAGTTAATGTACAACTGTGATTACATTCTGACTAGTAAGACTGAAGTAACCTTTTCATTACGTTGTATAGGGCCTCCAAATGTGCTTTTATATACACCTACATGTCAGTATGAGTGTCTAAATATTTTAATTAAATTACATACAAAGAAATAAAAAAAAGAATGTTGTTGGATTTAATTAGTTACGACTAGCTCATATGTTTCATTACATTTTTGACGGGTCATGAATAAATTGGGGCTCTCTTTAATGTCAAACCTATCAAGCTATTAAGATTTCCAACAGATTGACATGAGCTGTAGATGAAGAGACACGCACCCTGCAGTTTCACTTCTCACCAGCAGAGGGCAGCGCTGCACTCGGGCCTAAACACATGAGTGACAGCAGTCATGTGACAGTAAACTACTCAACTGATGGAAATAGGGGATGAAGCGCGCGCACGCACACACACACACACATCTGGCAGCTTCACTAGAGTAAACAGCATAACGGTCTTACACCAGGCTTTTCTGTGTGACTGCATGTGAATGTTGCTATTTTTGCCACTGACAGTATATGCAATGGAAACTAGTATCCAGGATGATATTTATCTACAGTAAAGTGAAATATTCTGCTTTCTGTCAGGGGGCCTGCAGTCGGTCCTCACGGAGTTTTGAGACATTGCGTTTCAGACGAGTGAATCGATGTATTTTTTTACCTGGGAATATCATTATGAAACATTTACAAATTAGTAAGCTTATAGGAAAGATGCACAACTATTTTTCAATTTCGTTTGAGTAGACTTTTTTTCTTGGGCAAACAGGAAAAGTTACTGGACCAGGAAACATAGAAAAAGAAAAACACAGGGTCATGGAAAAGCTCGGATATAAATATAGGTACTTGTGTGGTGTAAACAGCAATTGGAACTGTGAAAGGTTTGGAATTACTACAGATAACTGGAAGATAAAGTAGTAGAAGATGGAGCATTTCATCAAGTAACAACCAGGAAATCTGAAATGCTAAACATGGCACTAAATTTGTCAAAGTGCCACAACTGGTACTGTATTTATGTTTTCCTGTGCTTTGGATTTACACTCCGTACTGTTCACCAGTGTTCCTGACATGTAAATGATATCCGGCATCTCTCTAACTTTAGCTCCCCGAAAGGGATAGGAGTTGTCGCGCTAGTCACAAACCTGCAGCCTGGATGCGTGGACCAGGACCTGCAGGACCGAGATGATGCTTTAGGGAAATGACTTCAGACGTTGTAGTGGCAACAACACAGACAGAATAGAGGCAGGAACTCTAGTAGTAGCTTAGCAGCAGCAGCAGCAATGGTAATAGTAGTAGTAATGTGTGGTTGTGTGATAGTAAAAAGGGACCTGTGTGTATGTGAAGAAACTTTTGGGGAAGTGTTATCTTGCCAGCTGTCAGAGGAATGAAGCCACAGCCAGTTGACTGAGCGCTGTGTGTCTGCAGATAGAAAAGACTTTTTCAGCTCCTCTCTTTTTGAGGAAAAACAAGCGGGAATGCAGTGCTGGTGCAAGACAAAAGTGGGCATTGCAGCCATAAAATGCACAATCAATTATTGGTATTTACATTTTTGTGACGTGCAGAGCACAAACAGTTAATCACTAATCCAAGAGCAAGACGCCAAGCTGACAGCCGATGGAGGGGGTTTCTATGATGACTTGCACTGTAATCAACCAGGTTCTTCTCAGTTTATAACGATAACTATCCAACAGAACCTACCACTTCTCATTTGACCTTCACCGTCTTTTCGCACTAGATGGAGGTGGAAACGGAGAAAACTGGCAGGAGTAACTGATTAACCAATCTACACTCATCCTTATTTTGACACAGCTTGACTGACGACCAGGGAGTCTTCAAGGTGAAACAAGGCCAGGGCAATCATGTGTTGGGCGACAGTGTTTTGCAACACAACAGCGAAGACGATGGCATCTGGTGGCTTGACCCCTCATTATCGCCGACTTGTTGCTTTGGACTAAACAATACCTCCATGGGATTTAACAGCAACAAAACCAGTTCTGTCTTGCAGCGTCCTGTTTGCTGTTACCATGCCAGCATAGTGTAAGCCACGCACTAATGCTATCGCTGTGAGGCTTGGCATTTGTTTGGCTTTCTGGACTGCCAAACTATCGTTATTCCTGTACTGAACCATCTAAGGTCATTACAGTCATTATTTGCTCCAATTTGGAAGGAATGCCCCTTCCTCTTTTCATTTTTCCTCTCTGATGCCAGTCAGATCCTGCAATGCTACCAACAGTGGTAGTGCAGTCTTAAATAAACAGCAGGGTAAAATATGTTACATGATCCCAGCCGTAAGAGTTTCTAAACTTTCACAGCCTTTGAAAGGATAAAATCGACTTAACTGTACGTTCAAAATCTACATGTAAAATGTGGAGTTTTTGTCAGAGAGTCAGAACAGTGGATTACAGGTGCAGCATACTTATGCTCGAATGTAATATGCTTTACTAAACTCAGTTTGACGTCTTGCTCCATTATTAATCTCTTGGTATCCCTTTTCATATCTTGCACGTTACAGTATATTAGAGATAGGGAGACTCTGACAGCTTTTTTTTAATGAATACTTTCAAACTTATTTTAAGTTCAAGTGGAATTAAAACACAACTAAGAGTTTACAGCCATGGTGGCATCTCTGTGAGCAACACTCAGGCACAGTGGCACTTTGAGCTTAATACTAATGTCAGCATGCTAACAAAGTACAGCTGAGGCCGATGGGACTGTCTTTTGTTTGGTCACAAACCAAAGTATTAGGCAAATTGAAATTTTGACCTGATTAGATAAAGAGTCAGGGGATCACAAACGGAATTACAATTTATCCTGAGGGTACAACGAATATCTGTACCAAATTTCATGGAAAACCATCCAATAGTTGTTGAGACCTTTCACTCAAAACCACAAGTGTCAACCTCATGGTGGGGCTAGAAGAAGAAGTCAGGGAATCACCAAAGTCATTAGCATTCATCCTCTGGCCACCGTGGCCATCTAGACCAAATGTTATAGCAATTTAGCTAATAAATAGTTCAATACCGACGTATTTCCGGAAGTGGTGGACCAACTGACATATTGCCATCTGTCCTAGTATGGCTAAAAAGTCTTAACAATTCTTAAATTGGGGATTATGAAACCTCTGTTTGACTTGCAGTCATTTAGAAAAAAAAATCAACTATAACTTCCTTCTTGTAATTCATTAATCATCATAACGTTTTCTGCAAGCTCTAAGAGCCGGTCCTGTTGAGTCCTGTTGTTCACTTAGTTGACTTCCTTGAACCGCAAGTGTTGCTAAACACCAAGCCTTTCTTTGTAGAGCTTAACAAACCTCCTCTGACTTCACTGACAGACTTGTTTTATAGTACGACTTGGTGTGTAATTGCAAATGGGAAGGCAGTGCAGCCCGGTGAATATTTACACTGTAGGTATTCAGCCATCCGGCATGACTCATGGCTGCCAAACAATAGTATCTTTGTAGACTGCCACTAAATCTGCGCACACAAGCAAACCCTGTAAGCAGCCCCTTTGCAGGGAAATTTAAGTCAAATTAAGGAAGCGAGCTGGATTCATCTTGACAAGCGCAATAAGGCCGCATTACAGCCGTAATCACAAGTCGTTTATTGCAGTGAAATAGATTCCTGCTTCAATTAGGCTCCAGAGCCGGGTGCAGGCCTGCATTCTTCTGACAGCAGAGTGAACCGAGGGGAAAGTAGGGCACAAGTTTCACTGTAAAGGGATACGGCAATTTGTTGTTCCTGTCCGATGAGATGGAAGTTTAGTGTTTTTTAGGGGGGAATTGGGTTCAGGTGCATGCAGAGGCTGTTAACGGGGGTGGGGTGGGGGTGGGGGTTGAGAAGAGAAAAAACATGGTTTGTTCCTAGAAGTCTGGTTCAGGGGCCTAGAGTGAGAGGCTTCCAGCAGCACTGTGTGAAAAGAGAGAGGGGGGGGGGGGGGCATGGGGATGAACACAAGCAATCACATAAACTTGACCATGTGCTGGAAGACCCCACACACACACACACACGTTTGGGGTACTAAGCTTGTGAGGACGTTTGACTACTTTTATCCCTAATCTGAAAACCTAAACCTGATCCAGGATCCAAACAGCGTTTCTATCAATTACGATAGTATCGTACTCACCAAAGTAATTGCTGAGGTCTGGGAACATGACAACATTGCTAAAGCTAAGTCCAAAGTTTATGTAAGGGATGTCACCATGTTCCCAGACCTCAGAAGAACGATAGAAACAATGGCCAAACTTAAGCAAACAAGATCCAAGTTGTAGTAAGTCTGAATTAGCCTTTGATTCTACCTCTGACTTTATCTTCTGCCTTCCTTTAAACTATACAGTTTTCACTTTTGAGTAAGATAAAGGGCCCTAACCCCTTTGACATTGTGAATAAATCTTATTTTAATATATAGGTATAGGTAATGAATAAGCTCTTTTAGGGGCTTTTTCCCTGTTCATTTACATTACTTTCCATTGTTACTGTATGACAATTGTTTGATTTTAACTTAATTAATACTCCTAACCTAAACCTACTACTAGTTCTAAATGTTAAACTGGTTGTACCTTAACCTAATTGAAAACTATAACCATAACTCTAATCATTGCCCCAAAACCAAACTAAATTCCTACACAAACTCCTTCGATAAGTATCTGCAAGGTGTCCTTAGTCCGAAGGACTTTAACCTTCATTTCTATTCTTGTAAGGACACGTGGTCCTTAGAAATACAGAAATACAACACACACACACTCCCCATACACATGATGGGACTGGATGAAAGGTCACCGTGTGCCTCAGCGCCCCTCTGTTTTCCTGGAGTTAAAAGGCAGACTTTGAACCTTGCGGGCCAACAAGTGTAAGATCAAGGTTTGCAAATGCGACACAGATTAGGATACTGGGGAGAAAGAGAGAGGAGAGCATGGGAAAGGAGAGGCACAAAGTGGCGGGGGGGGGATGGTGTTTGATGCATGTATGAAAGGCTCCACTTTAACAGGCAGCGGTTTTTGAGCTGCGAGAGACTTTTTGATTCGCAGACCACTGACGCAAAAAGAAACATGAGAGCATTTGAGGTGAGGATTTCAAGTTCTTAAATGAGCAAATGTTCGGGTTGCAAAAGTGAAGTCAGGGACCCTGAGGGGAGATGGAAATGTGCGTTCTGATCAGAGTTCTCGCCACTTAATGTTATCCCAACTACGATGTCCAACAGCAAAGTTATAGGAAAGAAAGACTGGCCAGTCTTCAGGACGTATACAGGCGTTCTTACTAGAGATGGGTCCTCTGTCTCGGCCCCCAGGGACTGGCTGAAGTCGTCGGTACTGAGAGGAAGATTGTCTTCTTTTTCCTCTCCCTGGTCAGGCTCCTCGCCCAGGGCAGGGAAGACGGAGAGCCTACCCACTTCGGCATCCACCATGCCATCCAAACTGTCGGTCAGAGCGGCGAGCAGAGCCGCGTTCTCCTCTTCTATCTGGAGGCAGCCAAACACAGTGAGGACATGGGTGAGAATACAGTGGGACTATGCAGTTGAAAAAGGAGAAGTCTGGAATGCACATTTCTAAAGTTGTTGATTAAACAGTCTCACCGCAAGGTCTATTTTGCAGCTGTAGCTGCCCGTTCCTGCATCCTACTTCTATTTTAATGTGTGATTTCCTACATTTCCCAGAATTTAACAACACTTGAGGGAAGCTGCGTTACCTTATTGCTCTCAAATTTTGCCGCATATAGGAGGAGACTTAAGTTTAAGGAGATTTGAGGACGGAAAAGCTGACAATCGCCTTTACTTAACCTAAAATACCCGCTGCTGCACTGCATTCTGGTCCATCTCCTGTCTACTTTTGGCTAGAAGGGAAACAGCTAACTGGACCCCCAAAGCAACGTAAATCAGTAATGTCTGTTTTTCTACCAGTTTTATTTTTATCCAGTTTTAAAATGTGTAACCCTGCCCTGCACAGCCATGTTTGAGTCATTTAGTCTTGGAGTCATTAAGACAATTGGAAAATAAATATTAAAATGATGTACGTGTACTGCATTTATGTCTGGAAATTATTGTCCTCAGCAGAATAAGTCTTTCAGAAGCTCTGTGTC
>CM022490.1:26870558-26896707 GCA_011952105.1 Coreoperca whiteheadi | reverse complement strand
TGATAGTTTCAAGCATGAAAACGGTCAAATTTAAAAGATAACCGGCAGAAAATATGCATCTGTAATTTCAGCCCAAAATGTCACCCCTCCATCCCTCCTGTTACATCCACGCAGGGGTTGTTTACTGTTATGGAGCTGCCATCTTGCTGAGAGCAGAGTCTGGTGCAGAGGTGATAGCTTGACTGGCCTACGGGAAGCCACCGAGCGCCATTCATCTGTCTCTCTCTTTTATCATCCAGCACTATCTGTTCCCGGCTGCCAAACTATTTATTATTAAATTTATTCTCTGTCTCTTAGGCTTGCTGCCTCCGTTTCTCTTTCACTGTGTGCTGCAATTTAGACTTTGAAATCCTCTACAGGATGTCGAGAACGTAGTCACGAGTAAGCAGCATCGAAGTTGAAGTTTTCGTGGGATGTAAATGATGATCACTACAGTTGTCTTTTGGTTAAATCGGTTTCTTTTTTGCATAATTTACAAATCTAACTTCAAATACATGGTTTTAAAATCATACTAAAATGTTCTTTCCATTTTACATTTTCTGTGTCTGTATCACAATCAGAAAGGCTTCATTAGCATTACTAGCATGTTTGTATGTTTCCACTCATTCCACGGTGAGTGGAAAAGAAACAGAGACCGCAAACAAAGAGCAAAAGAAAGTTGCATCAATGACAGAAAGCAGAATAATGTACAAATATTTCCTTGAAAAATAAAGATGCATATGCAGCATTATGATTATCACTATTAACAGTAAGTAATAATATATAACTAGCCTAACCTTTCTAACTGTATCCACTTCCCTCTCTACACTTTCCAAGGTTAAATGAAGCCCTACCACACACAAACACAGATCAATACCGCCCGACATGGGATTAGATTCCGATACGCTACTGTAAATAAGTGGTGTATTGATGGACAGCAGGGAGACAGGGACACTGGGGGCTTCATCCGTCTGCTTATCACTCTATTCATTACTGCGTGTTTATACCCGAACGCCGTCAGACGCTCTGCTGTATTAGTCTGATCAATACAATATTGGCTAAAATATAATATGCCGGGGCAGGGGTTTGGATTGAGGGTCGGTGGGTGGCGTCAGAGATTTGCAAAGCTGAGAAAAAAAAAATACCCCTTGTTCTTAAAAAGGTCTGTGTAGGTGATACAGGGAATGTATAGAATCTGTGGAATATGGCTTAAATAAGATATGTGAGGGAGTAAAAGAAGAGAAAGTCTAAGAAAGAGAGAATCAGAATCAAGTCAAAACAGAGACACATAGGAAAGTAAGAGAGAGTAGCAGTTAGAAAAGTACATGTATGGGTCAGAGAGACAGAAAGAAAGTCAATGAAGAGAAAGAAAAAAGAAACCAGAGACTAAAGAAAGAACGTAAACGGGAGAGGGAAAAATGGAGTGAAAATGAAAAGACAGACCTAAAAAAAAAAGAGCTAGAGACAAGATAATAGACAGCAAGTAAAACCCTGAAAGAGAAAGGAAAGTGTAGATTGAGTCATTTAGCAGACGCTTTTATCCAAAGCGACTTACATATGATGAAGACAATGGAAGCAATTATAACAACACAAGGTAACAAAAAGCATAAGTGCATCAAAAAAAAGTAGTCTGATTAAAGCCCAGCACAGTATACAAAGCTAGGGATAGGAAAACAAAAAAACAAGATAAACAGAGATCAATGTGCCTGTGCATGTGTTACCATATCTTCTCTTTTGTCTTGTTGTTGGCATCTTTCTCATAAAGATTTTGTCGTCAATACCAACACGAGTCTTTCCTAAGATGCCAACTGCATCATAAAGTTTTGTGTCGACAGCAGCAAGACAAACAGTCACTCGGGCGTCTGCTAATGGGATCGAAGTAAGAATAAAAACACAGAGAGAGAGAGAGAGAGAGACACAGTCAGAGGGTACAGACAGAGGCAGTCTGTGTTTACTTCACCTGCATTCCCATCATGCCTTGCCTGTCTTCATTTAACCAATACTCTGCTGTGCATCGCAGCATCAGGGCAATTTCCACCAGCAGAGTTGCATTACATAGCTGATGATCTAGACCTAAATGCTACTTTATCTCTTTTATTCTCGAGATGCACTTGATTTAACCTCTGTAATGGGACCAATGGACATCGCAAAGGCTGGAAACCTATACACAATCAATGATCCAGGGTTGGTTTTCAGATAGAGAAAAACAAGGAGGGTATTCCCTGAATTCATCCAGCAAGGGCACCTGATACTGCAGCCTCAGGGCTTTCACTGGCCCAGGAGAAGCATCGGGCTGATCCAAACTAATGGACTGCTTCCACCGTTGGGTTGGGGTAGGGGAATTACTTTCTTGGCAGCGCCTTCTGAGACATGCATTTTCCAAACTTTGGCTGTTGTACCAATTGACCCCAAGACCCAAATTCTTTAACAGGTCTGGGCAATTAGGAGTGTGCTGGACAGGCAAAATGACGTTTCATTTACTGTAAAAAAGAAATAAATAAAATGAAAGACTCAGACTAATCATACACTGGTGTCTATTTGCATTGCTTAAAAAAAAAAAAAAGCCTGCAGTATTTGAACTTATTTTTGTGAAATGAGGAGTTCTGCAGCATGACTCGGGCCTGTCACCTCATGCTCGCCTCATTCTGCAGTAGCAGATATTTTGGTAACTGGGGTGTTTAAATAGTAAATACAGGGAATTTGGCCTCACACGGTGTTGAAGACTTTCACAAGACCGTTACTTTCTCTGAATATCAAACAATGGGCAACCTTCTCCCTGTATACCCCCGCATCGCTTGCAAAAACCCACCGAATCCACTTTGTGGATTAGCCTTGAACCTCAAGCAATCTGGACTTGATTAAGTTATTAGTGAACCAGAAGCCTGTCTACCAAATTTCAGCCAATCCACTAATAATTTTCTTATTAATATCGATCTATTCATTTTAACAAATTTAAATAGTATTACATTTATGATAACATCGTTACTACCATCATTGAAGAAGTCAGAAGAAGATATATTTTAGAGAAACGGTGACTGCGTATATTGTGGATGCGTTTTGATGGCAGCCCACACCAACGCAGCAGGAGAACGTGTCCATGGCTGACTTGAGAGCAAAATGTGCAGTATATCTGAACTGTAAACCTCACCTCGAAAAGCTCATCTGCTGTACTGTAGTGGATGGAGGCCGGTGATGCGTCCGCCGGCTGATCGTTGCACCACTGTAGCTCGCTGAGACAGTTGACGCTGTCGAAGTCGCTGGTGTCCAGCTGGGAGAGGTCGATGTCCGGGAAGTCGGTGTCCAAGCGGTCCGAACACACCTCCTCCTCCCCATACTGAAGATGGAAAAAGAGAAGAGAGAGAGGGGGAAAGGTCACGTTAGTCAAACATCAGGATTAAAGCAAAACTCCCAGGCGGGTGCGTCTTTTTTGAGATGCAACAAAAGTGCATGAGTCACTTTATAAGACATGGACCCAAAAATCTGGGAGGTGCTGATCACAGCTGGAAAGATCCTCGGTGAGAAATTAAGAAGCGTGCATGCGTCACTTGTGTCCGCTCTTATGGGATCACAAAGGAAATGATGTTTTCTCTGTAACCACTGCTCTCTGAAACACAAGCTACCAAACATGGGAAATAATTCTGTTCCCTCTATGAGACTGCAACGGTTGGTGTTTTCTGTGAAGTCAATCGCTCAGCGCAGCACTGCCATAGTTAGAATTAGGGGTTTAGTTCCCATTGGACCACCCTTTCTAAAATATGTATGCAGTTGAAGTACTGTGAGGCACTTTGGATAAAAGCCTCCATCATCTGGCATATACTGTATATTATACACTGTTCACTGTTGGAGTCACAAGGAGCTCCCATCAACAGCCCCTCATCTCTCAACAGCTACTCATTATAGATAATGAGACTTTCATGTTAGAGGAGGTTCGACACTGAAACCAATAGAGGCATCTGCCCCGGAACAATGCAGGATTAGACAGAAAATGTGTCACGTACACCAGCAGCACCTATCTGGAAGCGTCTTCATGCATTTATCCTGCACATCTATCTCCCTGTGGCTCACAACAAAGTGCAACCGCGACCCAAGAGGTCTACAGGTGATTAGTTCCTCTTCGCTGGTGTGTTGATCAGTGAAATGAGCTGCTCTGTTTAGTCTGTTTAACATGTGGACTCTTTGGTCACGGTGGCACATGGTTGATCGGTCAGGTAAAATCTCCTGAATCACGACAACTGTGCACAGTTTCAATTTGCTCTGCGCTCCTAAAATGTAAGACATTCCAATGAAGATTACTACAGGGCACTCATGTTATGGAAACTGTCTTTAAGTGGCAGCAACAACTACAGGATCCAAACTCTTCTTAAGAACATCTAAAAACTAGGGGTGCAATGGTAGGGTACGCACAAATCATGGTTCGGCATCTACCTCGGTTTTAGGGTCACGGGTTTGGTACGTTTTCAGGGAAAACTAAAAATATTTATTTTTGTAATTTATTTTTAAAAATGCAAACACTGAACAGTGGCTCATGGGCCATGATTCTTACTGTAACAGTCAATGCGCTCAAATACTTGCATAGTCACTAGGAAGAAAATAGCACAAATGTCAGTAATGCTCGACGGTAAGACTGTTGATAATTCTACCAACAGCTGCAGCTCGCTCTGGTTTATGACGCTACACGAGCTTGACTAACCTGGCTAAGCCGACTAGCATGCTACAGCTGACAGCTTCTGGTGCTCTGCCAAAACCTCCCGGGTAAAACTCACGCTCTAGAATTTCTGTTCCGCACGTGCAAGTAGACGACATAAATAGACTATTTATAGTTTGGGTCACACAGCGCACCAATCTGAGGAAGTCGCATACCGAAAAAGGGTTTGGGACAATACATGTAGTGCTTACACCCCTACTTAAAACCCTCAATGACCCCGGAATCCCTATAAGAACTCTAAAGAATGACCCTTTAAGACTTCTGGTACCCCTCAAGGAACCCTATAACCACCTTAAGACATCCCGAAACCCCTTTATCGATCCTCAAAATGCTCTTAACAACACATGGAAACCTCTGACTAACCCCTGGAACACCCTGAAGAACTCTTCAAACACTCAGAAACCCTGAGCCCCACTTTGTGATCTACTAAAATAACGTTCCAGGCCGAAGTTGGCAGCCACGTGGTCTGCAGTCACAACACATGGCTGAGATTCAAACTGAAACACAGAGCCACGTCAATGAGAGAATAGAAAAGGGAAGAAGAGCAGGAAGTGTGCGGACGTGACTCATCGTGAAGGGAAGCGACTGTGGTCTCGTGGGGGAGGACAATGAGGGAGGGAGAAGGAGGAACATTTTTGGTGAAGGAGGAAAGAATAGGAGGAGAGACAGCAGAAAAGGAGGGGAGCACGTGGGGAAAGAAAGCAGTCAAACTGGTTTTTTTTTAAACGAGCATTGTATACTTGTTGAACGTGTGTGTGTGTGTGTACGTGACCTGTTTCAAGAGATCGATGTCCTATTGTATGTATGCTGAGGAGACATGCTCTGTTACCAGTTTTTCGGTCTCTTATTCACATAAAACGCCCTCACACACACACACACACACACTTCATTTTCCATCCATCTCACTGGGCAAGCAGACAGGGTTGACGAGTCAGACCAGCCATCTTTCTAACTGAATCAAACCGGCGGTTTTCATTCACTATCGGGTTTCCCCAGATGTAATCTCATCTCCAACCGACTGGCTAAACTGCACATTCATGTTGACACACTGCCTCTGATAGCCCTGCTCCATCCTCGCCCCTCCTTCTCCGTCGCGACCAATCACCAGGAACCATTTCACGCAGCGCTTTACAGAATTCACATTTCCCAAAAACTAACCAAACTGTTTACACATAAATGATGAATTTACAACATAACAACTAACTATCTCCACTTCCAAGCAGCCGTGCAGGATCATCAGTCGCCCGCTTCTCTTCTCGCCCCGGCAGTTCTTGCCTCATCATTTTGGGCTTTTGCCACGTTTGAATTACCGCTTAACTTTTTCCTTCATTTTAGAAAAATACTGTACCAATCTTTTTCTCATCATTACAACACATTTTAAAATGTACTTGTCATTGTCTAATAATTACTTTACTTAATAATTCTATACATTATCATTATTCTTCTTTTTTTTTTTTTTTTTTTTCAATACTTCATAATCATCAGTTATGTCTGCAAACCTCCGCTGCTCTACACACTCAAACCAACACATACACAAGCTGTTCATTTCGCATCATCCAGGAAGCCACATCCAGCGTTAGTTGTTTGAGCACTACAATATCATGCTGTGTTTCTGCTCGCTGCTCGTAGGGCTTTGATCTATGACCTCATACAACTGGAAGTACAACTGCTCTGCTCTGCCTCACAGTGGTATTGCATGTGTGTGTTTATTTGGTGTGTGCGAGGAGGTGTATTTGGGCCAAGGAATGGACAACGTGAGCCGCTATCATTTACGGTTTCATAAATTACAGAGCGGAATCACACAGTAGACCAGAGCAGACGTGATGAAACGAGCCAATCAGCAAAGTGGACGGAGTGAGAGAGGATATTGGGGGGAGGGGGGGTGGGGGGGTGGAAGAGGAAGAGGAGTGTGGAGGGGGGAAGTGAGAAGAAATGAAAACGCAGGAGGAGAAGGCGATGTATGGATGTTTAGTGAGGAAGGTGAGGGAGAAAAAGAACAAAAAGGTGCACGCAGGAATGAAGAGAAGGACGAGGAAGGGGAATGGAAAAGGCTGAGTGGGTGAGAGGGAGAGAAAGAGGGATATATGGGTCAGAAGAGAGTGAATGAAAAGAGAAATAGAGGAGGAGCAATGGAAGGGGGGGGGAGGGTTGTCGTGACTAGATAGAGAAGAAGAAGAAGGGAAGGAGAGAGAAGACGAAAGACGAGGCGGGGAGACAATGCCCTCTATAAGACCCTCCCGTTGCTGATGCAGGTGTGTGTTATAGCCTAGCCTGTGTGTGTGTGTGTGTGTGTGTGTGTGTGTGTGTGTGTGTGTGTGTGTGTGTGTTAGCATGCAGCACACATCCCTCTCACGTGCACCTACACCCCCCCCCCACTCGTTCGCTCAGTGTAGCCTTCCTCTCCTCTCCCCTCTTTCATCTCATTCTCTTCTTCTCAGCTCTATTCTCACTTCCCCTCGTTGGCCCCTGTCCTCTTTCCTTCATCTGCCCTTTCCTTCATTCAGCGTCCTTTCGCCTACTTTTTGTGCTCTCTTTCCTCCTAAACATCCTCCGCCTCCTCTACTCCCTTATAAATTCTTTTTTCTTTCCTCTCCATCCATCCATCCATCCTCTCTCCTCTCCCTCAGTTTTTGTCTTTTCTCATCTTCCATTCCCTTCCCTCCTTTCTATCGTGCTCCCCTGCTTTCCTCCTCTCCCCTTTCAAGCTCTAACTTTCTGTTCTTTGCTATCTCAGTTTCCTCACACCATTTCTCTCCACATTCTTTCTTGTCATCTTCATTTCCTCTCAATCTCTTCTCTGCTTTCTTTCCTGGCTTCTTTTATTTTTTGCCTCTTCCATTTTCTTCAGTTACCTCTTCCTCCTCACTAGCTTTCCTCTCCTCTTCTATCCTTTCCTTGCCTTTTTTCTCATCTTCTCCTCCTTCCTCTCCAGTCTGCCATCACCATTTCTCCTCTCTGCTGTTCTTTCCTCTCCGCTGCCCTTCATTCTTTTCTCTTCTTTCATTCCCTTTCAGCTCTTCCTTTTTCTTCTTTCCCATCTTTTCCTTCCTGCTCTCCTTTCCCCCTCCATCTTCCCTCTTCCTGTTTCTCTCCTGTTTTATCCTCTCCTCTTCTCTATTGCTTGTCCCTCTTCTTCTCTCCTTCCTCTCATCTATCTAGTCTTCCCTTCTTCCTTCCATCTTTCTCCTCCTCGTAAACTCAGAGGACGAGGGTAATTGATTTCTTTGTTTCCACTCAGCCTCTCTCTCTCTCTCTCTCTCTCTCTCCTCAGTCATCCCTCGGTCTCTCCATCGCAGCCATCAATCACTAAAGTCATCCTTGGGCATGACACGCACTCTCCCAAACACATACAACGAATAACGCGTGTACACACGTATGTTGCACCAGAAAAGAGTTAAACTGGACACATACGTGAAGTGGAGAATGAGCAGTACATTCACGCAAATAACAAGCGCCACATGTCGTGATGTCACGTCGTGTCAGCGACCCCCTGCCTTACATACACACACATACATGCACCGACAGAGATTGGCCCATGTCACAGGCTAACACACACACACACACACACACACACACACACTACAATTGGACATCCCAAGCATATAAAGCCATGCTACACACAATCATGACCACGCACCACAACACACGTGACGCACATTTGAACATCCTCTCTGCAGCAGCAGAAGGCGAAAGGCGGCCGGCGAATGTGGCTGCGGCGTGTTCCCGGCGCCGCGCTGACTCAGAATAATGATGAAGCCCCCCCGACAGCTACACAACATGACTCACAGACGCCGGGGGTGGGGGGGAGAAGCAGGCGACCGAGCAGCTCAGCGAGAAGCCAGGCCTTCTCTGCTCTTATTGAATATTTTCTCGCAGTTCTGTATTGTGCATGATCACTGAACATCATGTTGCATGTTCACATAACTGCAAAAGTAAACCTAACCTCAGGTTGTTTTAAGTGTTTGAACAAAGACCAGCGCTGTCATTTTTCTGGGGAGGAAAGTTTCTTTGTACAGTAGAAAACATTGATGAAACTATACAGTTCATCGCCTCTTTCCAAGGAACAGTGCCCTCCTGCACTGGGTCAAACACAGTTCATAACATGATTAATCCAGTAAGGCAGTGAAACAGCCCAGAGGTGAGAGGGGTGAGTCTGTACCCACATTTGCACCTTTGAATCCATGAAAAATCGCAATGCACGAGTTAAAAAGAAGCTCACTCTGACTCCCTAAACATCCGCTACTGAGGTGGCCTTAAGCAAAAGAGGAGTTTGAAATCCAGAAGTCTGAGTATGAATATAAATAAGGTGTTTTTGCTGAAAAACACCATAGAGCTCAGTCATCCTTCCCTGGGAAGAATAAATGTGTTATGCTTGCTAAAAGGGAAATAAAGAGGGGAAGAAGTGGCTTATTCTTCCCTGTTTGAATGTACTATAATGGTAGTGGCATAACACAAAAGCATCTCAGGAATGAACACATCACTCACTGTGTCTCTGTATAAATCTATTATGGCTTAAATGGGGCATTAGAATGGGCAGATTAAGCAAATGGGCAGGAAATTAACGCAGAATACAGAGACACCTTTGAAGTTATTGAAAGGGAATACCTCGGGGAAAATTGCAATAAGTTCATTCTGAGTTTAAGGGTGTTTTATAAACAGATGCAAATATGACTAGGAATTATAAGCTCCGGCCACAGAAATACAAGAGCACTTCTGAAACAGCAGCATAAATGCATATTAACTGAGGAAAACACTGTAGCACAGAGCTGGAGTTCACATAAATTCTACATCTACGATGCGTAGCTGCTGTGAATGCAAAACCTAGCCCTGACCTTTGACCCTTCGAAACCCATAAAAATCTACTTGCTAATGAAGTGTGGTGACTTCCATTTGTGGTTTATCTCTGCCTTAGTAACAACAGTGAAAACCTACTGGCCCGTTCAGTCATAAAAAGGCAGCCAGGACAATTGCGCATTAAAGCGGCGCTATTTATAGCAGGCCTGCACGTGGGAGAGCTATCTGGGCTAAAACGAGCAAGTGGCTATGGAAAGGCCAGCGAGACTCTGCGTGGTGCTCCAGCATGTGGATGTGCTGGACTGCATCCTTCACTTCTAACTTTAAACACACACACACACACACACACACACACGAAACATTGTTTCAAGGGTTATCTCTTGTTTGACTTCTCACCATGGTGCTGAGGTAAAGATCCAGGTCTTTCCATTGCTTTTCTATGAATAGCATATTGGGATTTCAGTTACACAAGAACCTCTTGGAGGCTGGATTTATCTTACTGGTTAAGTCTTCGGGGGTGGAGATAAAGGGTGTGTGTTACAAACAGCGTTATAATGCGGTGCTGTGGTGCGGCCGAGACGCCCCGGCCTATACGTTTTATTTCTCCAGATGGAAGAAAACATGTTTGTTTGGTACAGAGCCCAAACAAATGTGTGTTTAATAGTTGTTTTTCAGTGAAAATGAAAATTGAAATGATCATGGATGGATGGATTCCCACTGAACGTGAATCATATCGCCATCGTTACACCTGTCAAAATGGATTTTTTTTTTTTTTTCCCATATCGAGCAGCCGCAATAAAAACTAAAATCGTATACAGTGTGTACTATATACTAATGTTTATAGTATGTAATTTTTGCAATACAAGAATTCAACATACTCCGGATGTCATTGAAACTGCACCTGCAACTAGGCTTTAGATTCAATACAGTACCGAAAAAGAAAGCAAAAAGTCTTTCTTCGAGCGCTTTTAGTATGCATATTGACTCTTTTCAGTACACTGTACTTAAGTTCATTACTATTACAGTGTAAACATACTACACTCTCAAAACCTGCTTAGAAATAGTGAGTAATATGCAATTGTGATGAAGCTTCACTCGGTAGTGCAGAGTTTTAGTGTCCCTTTCCCCAACTTTTGTGCCATAAATTACAGCGAACATGCAAATTGTGACGAACGTATGTAATCTAGGTGTTAGGTCAAACAAAATAAGCCCTTCACATAAACCAACCACTACACTGCTTCTGATAATAATGTGATACTTTACTGATCCACACAGGGAAATCAAAGCTTTCCTGGCAGCGCTACAGCAGGCCTTTTGTGATGTTACGTAAGGTCAGTCACAAGCCCAGTCATGTGCCGGTGAGTCCTCGCCAGTGTTCTGGCCTGTCCAAACTTCCCTTTAGACACACACACGGACACACCACCACCATACAAGGTCAAGCTCTCTCAACCCTCGGCTGTAGATCACAGGAGGGTGAAGGGAAAGAAGACGATAAGTCTCCTCTGAATATAAGGGATGATTCCTCAGGTTAGCTATACATCCACGGGTGTGTTACATGAATAATTTGATCTGACCCTGAAAGGCTTCGGTACCACTAGTTCTGAACTGCTGAAGCACTGGATCAAGGGGTTTTAGACTGCCACAACATGAGACTGCAACTAAAATCCCTCTTACTTATTGCAGAATTGCTGAGCTTATTCTGCACATTAACTCAATTCCTAAGAGGGAAAACATTCTAATTGTGGCAGTTAAATTCTGCTGATGTTCATTTCCTTTACTCTCTTAGTTGATCAATAAGAATCTTTCTAATAAATTCTTCCTTTTAAAAAAGGTCTAAAATGCCAGATTCTTTACTGTAAAAGCAGGTTTGGATTCTTACGGGGGGACAAATCTGAACACTTTGCTGCAAAAGTGGTAACGCTTGTATTAGCAGCAGTAATGCAGGAGTGACTGGGAATAACTGGCAGAAGAAGGGTCTTTTCCAATGTAAGCACTACAGCATAAGTTACATATGCTGCATGTAATCAGAAACTAAAGTGACATATTTCAATATGCTTGATCTGCAAGAAATGACACTTCTTTCAATATCTGAACCAGGTTTTGAACTTTAAATGATCCAAACTGATCTGATGCCTTAAAGAGTAATACAGAAAATGGGGAGGGGGGGGTACATGTGAAGGTTAAGTGACAGACCGGAGCCCATATAGCTGAAAAATGGTGATGAGGGGAGCCGGATGGAGAGTTGTAATCACCTTCCACCCTCGCACACTGAAGTGACATGGAATATATAAGGCAGCATGCCAGGCTGGGGACTCCGTTAAGTGTCTTAACTTTCACTTTCTTGTAGGTCACATTGACGGGAAGTGGTTCATAAATGACACCTCAGACGTTCCTATAGTGCCACTCAAACTTATTGACTCACGACCCCCATAACTGAGGAAACCCTGCACGTGAATCGTGGCCTTGAGAAATTAAAACTTGACACTACATGAACGGGTATTATCTTCCCTTCGCAAGTGGTAACCCAGACGAGTCTTGATCTGAATTTGGTCTCCATCTTTGGTGCCACGCGCTAATGCCTGTGGTGTGTCTGCACCGCATTTACCAGAGAACACTTTACTTTACACAGTCTGGGTGATCTCCTCTTTGGGTTTTTGGCTGCACAGCTATAATTGCTTGTTCTTTTACAACCTTTTTCGTGCTTTCAGAATTAACCAGAAACTTCAAATCTATCCTGTAGACAAGGAGGTGGTTGCCTGGAAACAGCTAACACTGAGTTTGTAATGTAAGTATTCCACACTCATGTGCTAGAATAGGTTTATTTATATTCTATACATCATCTTATGACCCTGTAAAATGATGTTGTGACCTTCTGAAGGGCCCCTTTCTTCAGGTTGACAAACAATGCTCCATCATGACAATGAAGAGTCCCATGTGACTCAGTGAGTAATTTGTTGACAGGTAATGAGAAGGGAAGCTGCACAATTTAAACTTCACAACTCATTTTTCTCCTCTGCAGCCAACAGAGAAGGGATGTGCTTAATTACCGCAAACAAAAAAGGACGCCCCCTCCATCCGCTGCCCCCCCGCCCCCCCCTCCATGTTTAATAAGGGCCACAAAAAGCCAATTATGTACTGTTTGATTATTGAGGTACAAAGTCAGACAATGAAAACTCACAAGGGTGCAGACAGAAGCTAAATTAGGATGCAGATCAATGGGAATCACTGTCTCACGCGGTTTTCATCTTTATTTATCCGGGGCAGCTTGACTGAGCACCCGACTGTTTTTTCAGCAGCAACCTGCTTCACATCCACACAGTTAACATGCATTCACAGCCCAGTACAAGCGCGGCCTTCTGCTGCAACTTGTTTCCTTCCTCCAGTCTGAATTTCTCCAAACAAACCTGCGGCCCCATCGACGCCACTCTTTCAAACCCTTTCATCCTACAGTCCAGGGCTGCAAGTAATGATTCTGTCATAAACTGTTCATTTGTTACGTTATGTATAATCGAGTAGTTGATTATCAAAATTGTTGTTGATTGATTTTATTTTCAGCAACTACCAACAACCAGAAATTAATCATTCCTGCACAACTGTAAGGTTTTTAGCTATTTTTACTCTCCATTTTAATATTTAATCACGTGATATCTGCTATTAATGGCTAAGTAAATACAAAATCCTATGAAGATGATCATGTTTTTAAATGGGATCGCCACTTAAAACCATTGGATCAACATGTAATAAAATAGCAAATTGTAAATAATTGACACTTTTGAATATTTGGTTGGCTTTCAGAGCAACCTCAGCTGCTTGCTTGATGGAAAATCAGAAGATATTCAGGTATGGATGAATCGACCCATCATCATCCCCCTTGTGGATATCATTTTTAATCCAAGTTCACACAGAGTACGCATCACATTCACTTGTCTATGCATTCGCACTTGGTTAGAAGCAAGCTTCCAAGTTTTGATTCGCCTAAATGAAACATGTTTCTGATCTCCAGAGACTCACAGGAAGACAGAGAGGAAAAGAGAGACAGAGAGCGTGTCACTCTGCTCCCTCTGGAGTTCCTCTTTTCTTAGCAGGAATGGAAGATGAACAAGGGAAGAAAAAAATGAACGGAAAGGAAGGAGACATTACCCAGAATGCAAATCTCCAGTCTGATTCTTTGATAAGTTCACTGGTTCATTCAGAGACTGCACTTACACACAGCCAGCTATCTGTGTGGGTCTATATTTAGCCCTTATCCTGGTCTCATGATCAGTTCTTCCACAGGCTGCCGGTGACTTGAGGAGCCGCTGCCAGACACAGATGACCCGTCACACACACACACACACACCTTAAAGCTTGATGATGCAAGTGAATGGATCATTGTGGACTCAAACCAGTCTAATCAGACAAGCTCTGGTGGCAAGTGTACATGTGTGTGTATGTGACCTGATGCAGTGTTGACAGATGGAGTGATTTATGTGAACGTGAGCCTCTGTCACGCACACTCTAGTGTTTCTTATTACATGCATCAGTAGTGAGAGAGGGTGCATGAACGAGAAAGAGTCTTTTCAAGAGAGAGAACCGCGTTAACATTTGCTGAACCTTTTAAAAAGGAACATTCTTTCCCATTTTTCTCTTAAATTCATTTAGTTAATGTCTTGAACGACCAGCAGTCGATACGGCACACAGTCAGTCACTAAGTCAGGAGGTCAAAGAAGACGTGTGTGTGTGTGTGTGTGTGTGTGTGTGTGTGTGTGTGTGTGCGTGTGTGTGTGAATGTGCTGTGATGAGCACAAATGAGTCCAAATGAGGGGGAAGTGGGACGCTGCTGAAAACCAGTGTTGTAAAAGTACTGGCTGTTCCCATCACGATATGTGTGTGTGTGTGTGTGTGTTCCAAGGGACTGAATGTCGCTACAGCAGGGTAACATCACTCGCCCTACGCTGCCGTGGTGCCCTTCAGCAAAAACACCAAGACGCCACCTGCCTGCACTTCTAACAGCCGTTTGATGAATGTTCAGTCTTATGCCAAACAATGATCAAATTGTAGATGGCCAAAAATAACCTTCCAAGCTAAACAGCTCTGAGTCCGATGCGTATTCTCTGCTTTAAAGGTGGTGTTGCCCGCTCTGGTAACTCTGAAACAGGACAGGACACGACACGGACAGCTGTTGTCGTCTTACTGATTTTAACAATGAAATGTCAGAAACAAATGAGGTTAAAAGGTAAAACTGATTGATTTTGTTGCGCGTCGTCCACCCAAGGTGGCGCTGCCATGAGGTTCAAATCCATCAGCGTGTCCCTGACCCATACATACTAATTCTATACAGTGTGTACCACAGACTAATCGTCATAGTACAGCGTCTTAGGATGAACTACACGAAATAGCCACATACCTCTTCCACGATATTATTCAAGCAGGAAATCACACACAATGCATATCTGATCAGTCAGACATAAATCAAACTGTGACTTTAGCGTGTCACTGCTATTTGAACTTCCCAAAGTGAAGCTAAATGTCCTGCTTAATAATTATTTTGTTGCTTTCCAAGGTCTTTCCAGCTGTGAGCAGCTTCTCCATTTCCATAGTGCATTGCATTGCGGGAGAACAGTGTCCATCAGAACGCATTCTGTGTGGATTGAGTATATTTGATTTTGTCACTTTTCCGGTGTGAGCACACTACATACTCAAAACCTGCTTGGAAATAGTATGTAGTATGGATTTGGGACGCACTGGATGACTCGCGTGTCTCATGTGTCGAGGGCCTTACTGTTCCTTCATGCATGCTATAACTGCAATAATAGTTAATCCAGGTACTGCATTACTAATCTGAACCTGTGCAAGAATTTAATCGCTCTTATTACATGTGAGGGATTAGACTTAATCCAATTAAGCATTTGTGACAAATTCTACGGGCATTTCTGTCCAAGTTCACTCCTATCGTCCTTTTCTGCTGCTAAGAATACTGTACAGACAGGCCCTATGGCCTCTGATCTTTGACCTCATTACTATGAGTTGCTTTTAATGTTGGATGATCAGACAACAGTAGAGCCGAACTGATGAAAAGAGACAGATAGCTACCTGAGGGTGCGATGTAGGGAAGAACGCCAATCTCTCGCACATCGCATTCATACTTTTCTTTGTTCTTTCTCTCTATAAAACACACACCAAAGGCTCTCTTCCTCTCTCTTTGTCTCAGACACACACGTGCTTTTTCGCTTCCTTCATATCTCTGTCTCACACACACGCACGCACACACTCATATTCCAAATGATTTCTGGCCTTCAGTCAATACAACAAGTGTTATTGAGTGCTGCTGATGCTGCTTCCAGTCTCAGCTCAAAAACACTCAAGAGCTCAATCAAACGCTCATTCTCTCACTCTTGTTTGGACAATCTACCGCTGCCTTTAAAAGGTGAAACAGAGGCTTTTACAACAACAGGGTTGGGTGATAAGAAAGTTTTAGACCCTGGGAAGATCCAGTTTGAGTCTTTTCAACAGTTTCAATTCGAGTTTTGTTCGATATTAAGACAGAATGTCTTATGATTTTGCTTTTGATCTGACAAGGAAAGGCGTTTCAACTGTCTGTTCTTCTCCTATCCTCTGCCTTTTAACCAAACCAAAGTGATTCAATATAATTTGTGCTCTGGAGTGCATTATATGAGCTAACTTCAAAAGAATGAAACACCTCCGAACGTCAGTGAAAAGCTGTAACATGTCCTTGTCCAAAGGAAACTGTCCTCTTTTTTTTGTTTCAGTGCTTCAGTGTGTACCTTTTATTTTATTTTTTTTTATATTTTTTTTCCCTGGACGCCCAAAACCTTCCCTGAAGAGGGAAGAACATGGCACTAATGCTCCCATAACTTTCATAATTACCCTCATAAATATTACCAATGAAAAAAAAACACAAATTACTGCCTGACTTTGAACATCAAACCTTGATACTAGCAATGGGTTGCACCATTGATAATGTGTTGCAAATCTACCAAATTACATGGCATAAAATTAAAAATCAAGTGTGATCTCCCACCGAGTCCCTTTCTTTGGTTAATTCAAGGTTTCTTCGGGTCACTGACGGCATGGAATCCACTCGGTCTACGGCTCTTCCTTCCTGCTGGGAGATCCGTTACACTGATCTCACCTCCAGCCAACCTCTGTCACTCTGCAACCTAATCTGGCTCTATCCCTCCCTCCTCCGCCGCCCCTCGGCTAGGAACAGCGGTGGAAGCAGAGAGGCTAAATCTGGAAGCGGCAGCACAGGTGAACCCTCGCCTGTCCCCTGCATGTAAGAGGCTAATGACGAAGGGATGGAAATACACACGTTAAGCCAAACAGACTTTACTCGATTCAACAGGCTGATTAAACTGCAGCATGGACTGTAGATCTGCTGCATGTGGGTGAGGTGTGTTTGCTTGAGTTATCTTTTCTATATCTGTTGCTCTATCTACTAAATGCATCCAGGACGCTGGTAAATTATGTCGACCTCAGCCGCATCTACCGATCGATCCGTCTGTTGGATACATAACGTGGCAGTAGGCAGGGCCCGGGCCACGCCCACTCCACATCACCCTCACCTCATCGCTAAGCACCCTGCTTAATTGTCTCCAGATTAGCAGTCAAGGCTAAATCGGACTGTTCCACGGGCCGATGGATAAAGCCACAGCCAGCCAATCACGAGCGAGTGAAGGGCAGCACAGCAGCTCAGTGAAATGTGAGAGGGGTGGGAAGGTGACAGATGCAGAGCTGGGAGCGCGAGTGGAGAGTAAATGGGGAGAGACACCAAAATACAGCAATCTGGGAAGAGTTCTGCGACCTCAGAAAGTACCACGCCAAAGTCAACACCAGAGCGTTCATGTTATATTCTTTACCTGTGTTGAAACTCAAACTTACAAACTTTAATTCTTGAAAAATAAATTGTCCGTTGTTTTGTTATAGTTTTCTCTCTCTGTACCCTTGTATGGCTGTAAATTACATTTTTTTTCTAATTTAAAGGGGTATAACGTAATACAGAGTTTTGAACTATGTGTTTCAGTATATGTGTAATTATTTTGTGCTGCTTCCCCTTTTTCCATTAAACACTGAGAAGCACTAACTGTTTTGAATATATTTGGGACGCAAAAAAAGGCACTAGTACTATACAAAATATCAACTATTTATCTTTTTTATGTTGTATCCAATACGCGTGATACGACTTTTTTCTTTAGTTATCGGCGCAGGTTTCGGGTTAATACACGCAAAGAATTAGGTGCTTATCATGCCACTGCACACTAATCCTGCCTTGTTGTGTTCATTCTTTTTAGAGACTAACTCTAAAAAAGACCAAGTTTAGTTGAAAGGTCGGTGACACAATAAGATCACTGTAGCTTAGTACGTGATGAATATGTATTTAGTTAACCTACCACGTGTTACCGTTTCAGTATTTAACGTGTAAGAGTTGGGAACGCACTGGAATGGGGTCAAAATGGGGTTTAAATATGTTAATATGTATACAAACCTTCTTTATGCTCATTACAACTGAAACACTTTTTGAACTACACAATCTAAAAATACTAGTATCGACCATAAAGTGTAATACTAGTATCCTTCTGGATCCAAACCTGGGCTGACAGCAGCATCGAAGTCAAAACTGTGTACATCCACAAGCCTGAAGACCTGAAGAAAAAAGTGTGAGCTGACTGAGGTGGCTGAGGATGATGATGGAGGGACGAAAGACAAGAGAGAACGGTGGAGCGGAGAGCTGCCGTCTTGACTCTGCAGGTAGCGGGCTTGTCGGGTAATGGGATCGGAGGGGGAAAGCCGATTCCGAGCTCAGAAATAAGAGCGGTGGTGGCAGCTGAGGCGGCGTGGAGGCCCCCGCCAGCCAGGTTCGTTCAGGGCGACACTTCAGTGTGAGAACAGAATGGAACCAAAGAGCGGGCGGGGGGGGGGGGGAGGAAAAAAAACATTAGGGTGTTGGATGGAAAAAGGAAAGAGAGAGTCGGGAGGCTGAGAGTGTATGCTGAGACACCCAAGAGATTAAGAGGGTTGAATCGGTTTCACTTTCAGGTGAGCCGTCGGAGTGGGTTCGCATCACATTTAGAACTGAAAAAGTCAAAGATGGTAATAGATCGGTGAACAGGTAGTGGGGAAAAGGTGATGACAAAAACATATGGTGTCATAGAGAAGCTTTTCTGAGCTTCTTGGCGTCATAGGCAGAACAAAAGATTATTAAAACTGGATTTTTATGGCGGTATAAGGATCAGTAATCCAAATCTATTATTAAATATTTGGTGAGTAGTAAGAAGGTTAAAACCCGGATATTATTACTATTTACATGCAATTGACTAATTAAATTAATATTTTTATTAATATCAGGGCATGAGCTTTAAGGTTTGATAAAATTGCAATTCAGAGGAGTGATTTTAGAGGATATTTAAGCAAAATTCACTTTTTAACGCATGTGCAGGCTGTTGTATCAACATCTATTCTGCGTCAGAATGTCCTCAGTGTCCTTTGCCGTCCCTCCTCCAACATGTGAACTTCCAATCTCTTAAAGCACTGGTAACCACATTACTTATTCCCTGTGAGGGACCTCTGTTGATTAAATTGCCTCTGAACAGGCTTTAACCCTCAGTGTCTACAATGTTCCAGTCTCAGGTGTCCCACCGTCCCAGTATCTAATTCCACGGCACTCCGACTCGGCCTTTAGCCGCACCAAAACAGCTGCACTCCATCTGTCAATCCAGCACAGTCCTCTGTGTGGACATCTTCATCTCTATTTCTAATGTACGGTTCCTCAGATGCAGAAACATGCTTTTATCCTGCATCCGGTAACAGTTTTCTTGTTGTACAGGAGAACTTCATGAGCATAGAATAAAACCAGTTTTATTTATAGGGAGGGGGGAACTGATATATTCCCTCAAACATTTCCTCAGTCACGTTGTGCCAAAGTGCATCAGGAGTTGAGCAAAGAAGTAAAAATGGAACTACTACAACAGCTATGTTTGTATTTTCGGGTTTCTTTCTATACTACTAAATGAATGCGCACCGGGTTTCTTTAGCACTTTGTGATAACGTTAAGAGAGCGCATTTTGTTGTAAGTCCTGAACAAACATTTCTTCTATAAAAGTTGGTGCTACAAAGCAAAGATTTTCAAACTTTCTGGCTTGTGATTCTCTGATAATTAAGGAATAGCTACTTACTAGCTCCCGTTTCCTGGCTGTGACCAGCTAAACCAAACAGTAATTTTTTCCTTGTTACATTTAATCCGTTTTCGAGTTGAATTATCTGGTAATTCACAGGGAAATGTGTGTTCAATATCAAACTGGAGCCAGCAGCCGGTTAACTTAGCTTTGCATAAAGACTTGAAACACGAGGAAACGGCTAAGGTGACGACATGACTCCAAAAATGTCGATTTTTATCACCCCTCAGATTTATTTTATGACTCCTTGAGTGGGTCCTGACCCTCAGGTAGAATTAGCTCATTTGCTTTATAGAAGCGGTTCCTAACCCGGCCATTCATGGTGCTGTAACAAACCAGAGTTGCCAAAACATCTTTTCTCATTCTGACTGGCCAGAATGTCAAATCGGGGGCCAATGAACCTTAAAAAAAAGAAAGCACTCCTGTTGTTCCGGGTGCAGAGCCTGAAGCTGCAGCCTTTCCTCGGCTGCTCCAGGACTGAATACATCACTTTGAGATCAGTGTATCTGATGGCAATCTCAATAGCTTCGTTAGCAATTAGCCGCGTGTACGCTGATCCCAGCTAACCAGCAGAGTGGATTGGCTTCCCTCTTCGAGCCTCCCTCTCGCATCTTTATCTCTTCCATCCCTACTCTTCCATTTGTTCCGTCCTTACATTCTTCCTTTATAAGTCCGTTTTTGTAGTCGTTTTGTAGATTCTTTTATCTCTTTTCTACGTTACCTCCCTACTTCCCACTTCCCTTCCGACTTGTTTCCATCCTTCCTCCCTCTTTTACCTTTCCTTGGCTCTTACCTACCTTCCCTCCTGCCGCCCCTCCCTTTTTCTTCACATTTAACCTACTTTTCCTAATGTTTTCATCATTCCTACCTCGCTAGCCTCTAAATCTTTCCCTCCCCCCCTTCCATCTTTTCCACCTCTCCCTCCTCTTCCGTTTTTTTATTCTTGTAATGCTCCATCTTGTTTGCGTTAATGCTCCATTAATGCATGCGAGTGCTACAATTTATAAAACAACAGGCTTGTTTCTGCGCACGAGGCATCAAGGTCGAACCTCCCCAGTCCCTCTCGCTAAGGAGCTCATTAGAAGCCAACAAAGTACCCATCAATATATTATCAATATATATAAAGATATTTTGGCACGAAAATGGTCCGATTAGACGTAATTGGCACTAAATGTTGGCTAATTGGGACTTCCTGTAATTTGTAAGTAATCGCTCTCCAATAATCCATATCGGTTAAAACTAGGGCTGGGACGATTCACTGACGCAGTCGATGACGTCGATTTGCGTATCGTGTGTCGGCGCGTCGCGATTAAGTATGGCCGCACCCGGTCAAAGCGTTGATTCCCCCGGAGAACAAGCGGCAGCGTAACAAAAAAAACAAAAAAAAACCCCCAACCTCGCCCACAATCTCCCCCTCCCGTGCCGCCTACTGACGGTCGCACACGATCTGCAGAGAAACGCACACACTGTGGCTTTTGGGGCGACTTTGTGAAAACACAGTGCTGACGAGGAAAGTCAGACAAAACAGTGCAGACACACACGGTTATGTATGAGTGCAGAGACCAGAGGTGCAGGTGTCTCAAGTAGAATTCAAATGTTAACCTAAGAAATAACCTACCAGAAAGAGGGTAATGTATAAAGGTGTTCTCTCAAATATTATAATATTTTTAATAGACAAATACATGTTTTGCTGCAGAATAGCGCCCTGCAGTACACTTTGTTTCTTGTTACATTTGTTTGTTTTTAAGAGAAAATGATTGAATACAATATTGAAATATTAATGAGACAAGCTTTTGATTTAATTGTTATATTAATCGAGTAATAAAAGAAATAATCTTTAGAATAATAGATACATTAGTCATTAGATTATTCGAAGAAATAATCATTGGATTAATCGATGAAAAAATAATTGTTAGGTGCAGCCCTAGTTAAAACCCCCCTCTCCACCGCCATCTTTCTTCTTGTCCATCTACGCCTCCGCTCAGCTGATAAACTATCTTCTCAGGCAGGCAGCGTTTGTAAAGCCCTTAACAGGATTGGAGAAAATCTGAAGTGAGTGAACCTTATCACAGGGTTCAGGTCAAAGGTCAGCAGGGGGGTTAATGATGGTATGTGTGTGTGTGTGTGTGTGTGTGTGTTGCACGCTCACGTGTAGAGGAGGAGGATACCCATTACCTATGTATGTGTGCATTTCCTGAGCGCCGTGTGTTTTTTTGATCGTGCAGCTAAAAGCACAAACACACACACACACACACACACACACACACACACACACACGTGCAGGCACCTCTCCCTTACCCCGATTACAACTCCGCGACTCGGCCAATCGCGTCACACCACGCTCCCACTTTCAAACTCCAAAGCCATCGGTTCACCTGACCTTAATTCAGCAGCGACAGGTTGGCCAACCAGATTACTTCACCTTCGTTTAAACTCTTTCTATGGGGCAGTTTTGCCCCCGATCTCAGCCAGTCACATTTAATTAGCCACATTTCCAGTATTTGTTAAACTTAATTTGGTTAAATGTATTAAATTTACTCATTAGCGGTTTGTATTTCAAAAATAATTTGATCGGCAAGACAGAAGAGTCACAGCATATAATACCTTTATTTTGCAGTTGTATTTGGGGGTTCACTAAAAATGTAATTTTAGAACTTGTCTATAAACATTCAGTCCAAGCTCTGGCCCAAACATGGTCTACTTTGGATTCTCATCGCTAATCAGCTCTGCTGCCCTGACCCTGGACCTGCTGATGGTGTGTTGCCCTTCCTGCTTCCTGACGATGTCGTCTGCAAAATAAATGGACGATGGTGCAGCAGCACATGCACTTCCCGCTTATTCTAACAAGAGAGCGGATGATGTCAGAGAAACGGGGCTGCGGCGAGGAGGAGGAAGCCGGCGCAGAGCAAGGGCGTTGTGGGGGAATACGATCCCGTGGCTCCGTCATAAAATATCACTGAGTCACCAGTGGAAGAGAGCTTTTTAAAAAAATGTTTTTATGGTGGACTGAAATCCCGTGTGTTCACTCGCATCACTTCATCATCGGTGTCCTCTTACATCACCACATCCCAGGCACCGCTGCTGAGATTTGACCCTGAAATAGAGAGCTGAAATGAGCTGAAAAGCTGCCATCCAGAGGCATGTTGTCTCCTTCATTTTTGTCTCCTTTCACTTCGTGTAGCATCCCAACAGGACTGCGATGCAAGACGTCGTGCTTTTGTAGTTATAGTATCGTGGGCAATGAACCTCAATACTTTTGTGGTACTGACCTTCTGTTTCAGTCATTTCACCCACCCGTCTATCCATTAATCAATCAACCAATCACTTCCTGACAAGGTCAACCTTGAGATGAGGCAGACCACATGGTCGAAGCAGATGGATCAGACGCCATAAAGTGAATGCTAACGTTTTCAAAAACTTTGGTCTCTCTCTCTCTCTCTCTCTCTGATCGCTAACGTAGCACGAACGGAAGCATAAACCTGACGGAAACCTTAGCGCGCGCAAGCTAATTACATGCCTAATCACATCCTGTTTGCACTCCCACGAAAAACAAACAAACCTGCGTGTGTGTGTGTGTGTGTGTGTGTGTGTATAAGACAAATTGCCGCTGATTGTGATTTCCCCGTCGGTTGCAGCCTGCAGATTATAGTGTGGAGCTGCGTCGTGCAGATTGGTCACCGGCCAAACGGACTCCTCATTACCGAGTGATAATGTGACGCCTTGCATGTGGACACACACACACACACACACACACTCAAGGATCAATAAACATAAACCCAAAGTAAAAAATAACTATGCATCTAAGTAGCTAAGGGATGCTTGCAAAAAGAGAACTAAAGACAGAAGCAACACACAGTGTCTTGCTTTCAATGATAAAAAAAAAATCCCCATTAATGAACACAATAATAAACAAATCTACATTTAAAGGACAAAACACACACGCAGCTGCTGGTTAAGAAACTAAAAATGTATACTGTATGCACAAATAAATGGCACACAGATACACATGTTAACGTTGGTGCCCCCTCCCCAGCACGCAAGAATGTGTCGTCATGAAGTAACACATGCGCACACACACACACACACACACACACACACACACACACACACACACACACACACACTCTATCAGTGATCCAAAAAGCCCATTTGTGTGAGTAAATCCTGAAGTCTCAATTCAATTGTAATGGGCCGTGTCCCCATACAGCAGGGTGAGCCTAGCTAGCTGTAACTAATAGAAAACGCTTATCACAGTTCAGCAACACACACACACACACACACACACACACACACACCCCACCGGTGGCTACTCAAGGTCGTTGTGAGATTTCTAGGAAATGTGTAGATAAGCCCAACGCGGCATGTGAACTGTGAGGTTGGAGGGTTGAGGAGCAAAAAACCCCCAAATGTAGATATAGGAGGAACTTCAGGGCTTGAAGGGTTTGAAAAAAGGAGCTAGCATCACGTAGCCGAAATAATGATGACACAAACAAACCATGGCGGAGATGACGGGGAGCGTTGATCAAATTAAAACTGCATTACCCATCACCTCTTGTCCTCCTTGAAAGGAATAAACACACCATATATTGTTTGGAGTGACTGCTTCTACTATCGGCCGTCATCACCTTTTGTGATGTAAAGCCATTCAGCAAATTTCTCTTTACTTCTCTGTAATTTTGACAGATTCTGTATTTTGTTTTGTCATTGAAATTACAGTCTGTTAGTTCCTCAAAATGCACATGCCAATCTGTGACTGATGTTTAAATCTGATGTTCTGCATTTTTGGTGCGATGGTCACGAGTTAAGCGTAATATTATGATGATGAATACTGGATCACTGATTAATCAAATGACAGCAAATCAATCAGCGACATTTCTCGGAACCAATTAATCGTTTCTAGTCGTTTATGCCAAATATTCTCTGGTTCCCACTTCTCAAAAGCACCAATTAGTTCTGTTGCTGAGACAAACTTAGCAAACTGCAGACGTGACCAGGGTCTCTGAGAGCATGTGAAGGGCATTTGTTCTTATCGCTGATATTTCACTGACTAAATCAATCAATAAAAAAAGAAAAAATACAGATAATCATTAGTCATCATAATCATTAGCTGCAGCCTTAATATAATATTGTGTCATAGTGTCAGGTGGAATAAAGACACACCCGCTTGTGTGTATGCTGCTGGTTGGCCCAGCTGGCAGCTGTCACACACACACACCCCTGCATATGCATGACTGTATAACACTTGCATTTTCCCAGGATGTCTATACTCTCCCTGCGCGCCCCCCCCCCTCCCCCCCATAAGTCAGCACTTTGGTATCCTTTACACAGAGACAATGACAGCAGGTGTCTAGTGTTACAGCTGCTTGGATAACACACACCTGTTCCTACACACACACACACACACACACACACACACTGTAAAGGGACTGTGACCCAAGGAGAAAAACTGAAGATGTTTAAACCCTGAATTTGTTACAACCTCACGACAAGGTGACACCACCTACAGCTCTGTGTGTGTGTGTGTGTGTGTGTGTGTGTGTGCACGTGATCAAGGTACTGTATCCAGGCAGATTAAGCACTTATATCACAGTGACAAATCTAAATGACCTGGTCTCACACACACGCGCGCACACACAGACAGGCTGATTTATGGCCTTTATCGCTCGCGTTCTATTAGTGTGAACAGTGATGAGTTTCATTACTGAAGACACAGATGAAGGAAGGACAGAAGACCGAGATAAAGAAGGAGAGAAAAGGGAAGCAATAAAACAGGTACGTGGAAGAAGAGAGAAAGGAAAAGACAGAAGAGTGAAGTCTGGCATTAAAAGACAGGAAGAGGAGGGGAAGGAAGGAGGTAGAGATGGGGGGAAGGAAAAATGAAAAAAAGGAGGAGGTGGAGAGGAAAAGAGAAGGAAAGAGAGAAAGACTGACAAGAGGAGAGAGGGTTTTACAAACGAGGGAAAGGAGAAGATGTAAGAAAGAAAGAACAACAGAGGAGGCTAAGAATGAACAGAAGCTGTGCAGAGGACGGAGAGAAAAGGGAGAAAGGTGAGAGGGATAAAAGGAGAGGAACTGGAAAAGGAGAGAGGAGGAAGGGGAGGCAGACAGGTGAAAATGAAAAAAAAAAAAAAAGGAGAGAGACCACTGATGTAAAGAGAAAAGGGAGAAAAAGATGGTGATAAAATTAAAGGGATGTAGAGAAGGAGGGAAGGAGAGAAGCAGGTAAAAGGTAACGGACCAGACCTAGGTCATCTGATCTAATGGCTCGTATAGCAGATGCATCACGACTGAGTGTGTGTGTGTGTGTGTGTGTGTGTGTGTGTCGTCTTGTCTCATTCTCATGCAGCGCGCTGTGTGTCTGCAAACTCACCCTCTCTCCCTTCCCTTCTCCCTCTCACTCCTTTTGTTAATCCCCTCGCTCTTCCTCTCCATCCCTCCTTTCTTTTTAACACTCACTCCCCCTGTTTCTTTCATTTCATCCCCCCCCCCCCCCCCCCCC
>CM022490.1:26837264-26864173 GCA_011952105.1 Coreoperca whiteheadi | reverse complement strand
TGTATTTGTTATGATATTTTGAGCTAAGGCTTAGGGGGTGGAGGGGTGAATGGTGTGTGGGATGATGTTTTTGGGTGGGGGGGGGGGGGTTGGTGAATAAACATATTTCAAAAAATGTCAAACTATTCCTTAAAAAAAAAGAAAAATCATCATTTATCATTTAATACCATTAAACGCAAATACAAGAAGAATTGGTATAATGAAGGAACAATAAGGTTTTTGCTACAAAGACAGTCAGCCTCTTACAGCGTGTACTTGGTTTCTAACGTTGTAAATTACACGGGCAAACTAGGAGGGAAATCTGCTCCAATAACAAAACAAAACCAGAAGACAAGGGGCTGTTCTTCCAGACCAAACAGAGCTAAGGTTACAAGAGTCTTTGGTGCAAGAAATTATAAACTGATGCTCCAAACACAACGAATTCTGCGAATGTGGGTTAGATTACACGCAATCTTTCCCCTTACACAAACAATAATAATTCCACTTTCACTTTAAGTGTTAAAGTGACCGTGAACAAGAGCAAACCGTGCCTGCTTATTGGATAACAGCGTCAGATGCAGGGTTTCAATGTAACAGAGGTGGAAACAGACTTCCAAATCAGATAAATGTAAAATGACTAACTGGCAAACTGAGAATAACTCGAGTCTGATCCACAAAATCCCCAATCCTCCACACAGAGCATGCTCAATCAATGCACCCTGGAGTCCGGATCAAATGCCCATCTCTACTCTCTACTGTGTGTGTGTGTGTGTGTTGAATTTTAGATTCACTTCTCCTGCTCAAAAAGTCTGGGTTTTCCTACACCACGGCTTTATTTTTTATTTCCCCCACATCTTCCAAATGCATCATGAGAGCAGTGGATTGTCTATCAGACGCACTCAGCCGTTCGAGTTGAATACGCTAGCCCATCTTGCCGTTAAGTGGCCTGTTTTCAAGGCTAGCCCCCCCCCCCTCACCATATACACACAGACGCACACACTGAGGTTTGTCTGCCCCAGCGTTGGATTGTTTTTGATTCAGCGTACAAAAAAAACATAGTTTTCCCCAATCAGAAACACTTTGATTTTCTATCAGAAAAAGCAATTGCATTCCCCGGCAGCTTATGTGTTTCAGCCATTCTTATTACCGTTATTTTGTGTGTGTGTGTGTGTCGAGGTGGATAGTGCGAGTCAGCGATGTTCCCTGCTGTCTCAGAGGAAGCATAACAGAGGAGAATGCATGCAATAATACACACACAAACACACAGGTAGGTGCACACATACACAAGGGGCAAGGAACATCTGCAGACACACTGTTCATACGTTAACACGACAGAATGCACGCACACGCACAAACACACACACACACACACACACACACACACACACAAACTCTTAAACATACAGACATACTTACACACACACACAGAAATGGAAAGGGGAGCTTGTGTGTGTGTGTGTGAGTGTGTGTGTGTTAACTGACTCATCTCATCAGTATCTTGCTAATGTGGAGACAAACGGCTGGGCCATCTGCTCACAAGACAACCGCACACCAACACATTTTCATGCAGCGTCCACCCGGCAACATTGCTCTCAGTGAGCGGCGTGATTGGCTGAAAGAAGTTCAGACTGAACAGGCCGAGGAAGCACACTCACATGGTACATTTTGTTCATTTGTTTTTTTTTAACAGACCTAACACCCTTTAGCCTGTAGCTATGTAGGGCTAATCTTTAGCCTGGTGGAGTCTACAAGGCTAAATAAGGCTTACTAACTAGCCTGGTAGGCCAGTATTCAGGCTATACCGGGCTAATCTTTAGCCTTATTTTGACTGCAGGGCTTCTAAAAAGGCACCACAAATGGAGCTTAACGCGAGTACTACAAGGCTACCCAGAGCTAGAGAAGGCTAACTGATTTAGTTAGTTAGTTTTTGAGCTTGAACAAATGCAGCTATCGTTCCTTCCCCTGACTCTAGAATTCTGCAAAAGAAGAAAGAAAAAAATAAATTCAATACTGATAACACCAAAGGGGATATTTATGAGTAAACTGCATTTGTTCCAATTATTGGCAAAATCACCTCTGTGTAATGCACTGTGGCCCCTTGGTATCCCAGACTGCGTCTGCCAGTCAATATAGAGGGATTAGAGACTCTGTTTGGGTGAGGTGGGAGATTTACAGGTTAAAGACGCGGCAAAACAGGGGGTGAAAAGGGCTTTAAGGGTGTGGGAGTGTGTCTGTAAAGGGGGGGGGGGGGGCACATGCAAGAATAGAGGTTGAGCGACTATAAATTACTGTTTGCAAATCCCAGATTACACTGGCAACTGGCATTCCAAGGTCATTCATGGGCGACTGTGTGAAATAGACCTTTACACGGTTTCACTCAGTTTGGTGATGTGGATGGTGTAACTTCAGCTGAGGGACAGCAGGCCCATCAACAGGTTGAGAAACGGGACTTGGTCTTATGAAACCTCGACTAAAAACGCCAAGCGGATAAAAGTTAACGTTCCGAGGATACAAAAGTTCACTCAGCAACAGGTCCTTTTGAAATTAGGGTAAGTAGTCGGTGCCATTAGAGCACTACTGCTGTCAAATGACGATTCTACCGGCAAGAGCTTTTTTTTTGCACCTTATCAGAGGAGACTGTGCTCTGGTTATTGTCATAACAACTGCATTTGATTCTCATGGAAGCGCACACAAATATATGGTGTTACAGGTGAAGCCACGTTTAACCAGTATTTAACAAGGACAGTTTGTTTTGATCCGGATATCCCCGTAAACCCAGCAAGGAAAGGAGCTAACTTTAAAAGGAACTTAATTACAAGGAGAAGATCCGCAAAAGGTGTCAGAAACAAAAGTAACCTGTCAAATAGAAAGAGAGCCACTGTAACAAAATGGTACAACGTGTTACATTTTTTTCTGGGTTCGGTGTTATGTAAACACACACACACAGACACACACACACATATTTAACAAAGCTCCAAAAATACAACTCCAAGTCATCCATCTCTGCCGCTTCACACGCTCCTCCAGTCAACTAACAGCATTATTCTGACAAATAACCTGTAATTCCCACTGCTGGCCGGAAGCCAACACAAACCATCTCTCTCCTGCCACACACACACACACACACAGACTGTTTAATTATGGCATTTCAGACAGCTAAAGCAGAAATGTCTATTGTTTGATTACCAATTTGGCTCCATTATCAAGACATAAAACAATCAGGTAAACTGTACGCAACAGAGGAAATCTATGTACATTTTCATTCATTTCTTCACAAACTGAACTACTTAACTAACTTAACTGCATTCTGAGGAACTGAAGGATTTCATAGGCTCTTTTTGGAGAGTAGCATATGATTTTTTGCAATATGCAGGGATTTTCTCTTTCACAACCCCGTTTTCTCCTCCTTTGTTCAGTCTGGTCTCTCAAACGTTTTAGCAACAGCTCTGTACAAACAGCAACAACAATGAGAGTTTGGATTGCAATCAACATATAATTAACCTGAGGCGGTCCAGCGTTACCACGGCAACTTCACCGTATCCCTGCTGGAGTGCTGGCGGTCACTTTTGTTTTACCTTAGGCAGCTACTTGAGATGGTTCTGGCGCCATTCAGCACAATGCTGAATAAACAAGTTAACATCTTAGGAGAAAGCGTACGGAGAGATTGAAAACACACTTCAGTAACAGTAGTAGCATCACTCCGACTGCCCCTTCATCTGATCTACGGTGTGTGTGAGTGTCGGGGCCCTAACCCAGTACTCATAACTCACAATAATCTGTAGCTCATGTCAAACAAAAGCAGAGCTGAAAGAGCGGCACTATAATCGTCATTATATTGAACAGAAGCTGTGTTTAGTCAGCCGCAGTGTCTCCCAACTTCAGTCCTCAACCCTGATGGAGTTTTCATTTAGAGCAGCAGACCCTCTTCTATTGAACAATTTGGGTGCCATAGAAAAGGCCTCAGTACCCTTTAAAAACCATTGGGAAACGGAGCTCTCTTCACCCACTGCCAGCGATGGGATGTGTTTGGAAATTTGAACGATTTCTAATAATGAACTGATGAAATTCTGTGTAGTGAGAAAGATCAACCTTCCAACAAGCTCACAAATTAACCAACTCTCTCAAATCCGTAAACTCAGAGATTAGAAATCTTATCAGGCTTCTAATGTTTTGTATAAAAAAGAAAGCTTGCATTAATGCTGGCTGAAGCTTTGACTAAATATTAACTAATAAAAAATCCCTGACTTAATGTGAAAACTCGCTGTTGATTTTACAACATTAGAACAGCTACTCAACTTTGATGTAACTCAGGGAAGCAAACTTGCTGAATGCTGACAAATCCAGTATCGACAAATCCACTCAGCTCATAAAAACTTTCACCAAACTAAATCTAAGACAAGAGTCGACAAGTCACTGATTTCATCAGCAAAGTTGAGCCAAATGAAATCCTAAAGACGCGGCGTGGTTCAATTTAACCCTCGCTGTTCAAACTGACTTTAGCTCCTCAGGTGTCGAAATGCAGAATGGAGGAGGAGAGCAAGGAACCAACGAAGTAAGGAAGGGGAGGAAAGGACAATCCGGGGTGACAGAAAACCATGCAAGGCAGAAAAAGCTGGATGATGAAGGACAGAAGTAAGAGAGGCAAGTTAAAAAGCGAGGGAGGAAGGAAATAAAGGCAACAGGATGGAAGAAAAAGGAATAAATGGACTGTACTTGTATAGCGCCTTTCTAGTCTTTCCGACTACTCAAAGCGCTTTTACACTACATCACATTCACCCCATTCACACACATTCATACACTGATGGCAGGTGCTAACTGCCCATCAGTACAAATTAAACTAACCAGTCACACACCGAAGGCGCAGCTTCGGGAGCAGTTCAGGGTTCAGTATCTTGCTCAAGGATACTTCGACACATGTCCGGGGGAAGCCGGGATCGAACCGCCAACCTTCCGATGGGTGGACGACCGCTCTGCCACCAAGCCACAGCCGCCCAGAAGAAACTAAGGAAGGACGGCTGGGAGGAGGAGAAGGACAGGAAAGATGGTGAAGGGATGAAAGTGCCTATCGATGAAAGGAAGGATGGATGGATTCGGGAAAGAAAGAAGGTAATTTACAAATGAAACAAAGTAGGCAGGAGAGGACCTGACAATTAAACCCGCTGCTGTAACATAATCTCTCGCTCACACACTTTGGCGTGTTGGTAAATCTCACTTGCCCAAACACACCTGGGCTGCCTGCGATCAAGCACCTGTCCAGAAGGAGATGAAGGACACATACACGTAGTTGCTAAGCGACAAATAAGCAGGTAAAGGGCTGACTTTAACACCCCCTGCCAGCACACACACACACACACACACACACACACACACACTTGCATTGTGAAACACACAGTGACATTTCTTGGGTTTACTACACCACGTTGGCTGCTTCCCATGTCTCCTGTATCTCCTTGGAGACCGTCAGCATTGCAGAATTGGCCCACACACACATAGAGGAACACACACACGCAAACACACACACACACGCACAAACTCAATTAATTATCTCCCCTCTCGTTCAAATTTGTCAATCGTCTTTATTTCAGCAGCCAAGGAGGCGAAGAAGAAGAGGGGGAGGATGACACAGCCTGACACACAATACACACTGAGGCACACGCACATATGTGAACACACACACACACACACACACACACACACACGCACACACACACACCTGGTCTCGCCTTAGGCACCTATAAGTGGACACAACATGTGAGAGACAGAGAGAGAGAGTGAGTTGGTTTCTGAGGCCACCTGTTCCACAAAGAGAGAGCTCAGTTTGCATTCAAATGCACCGAGGTGGACTTTCACAGCTACTGCTCTCTCCAAAGAAGAAGTAAATGCATTAAGTGTCCCGCCCCCCCCCCCCCATTCCCATTCTTACCTTCTCCTCTTATTCTCCTTCCCTTTTCCTCCTTTCTTCTACTATTCTTCTTCAATTCTCGTTTCCTCCTCTTTTATATCATCCCCTTTTCTCTCCCTGAACCCCATATTTCTCCTCTTTCCTCAGTCTTCTCTCCCGCTGCCTCTTCTCCTCTCAAACTTCTGCTGTCTCTCTCCTTTCTTCTCTCCTCTCCCCCACTACTCGTATGTCCGTTTCTGTAACTTTTCTCTCTCTCTCCGCTCTCTTTTTTCATTCTTTACACAGCTATTTCTGTCACTTTTCATGTGAACAGTGCAACGCTGGGAATGTCTTCCCAGAGGCACTGTCTGAAAATGTACGCTGTTATTCACATTTTTCAAATGAAATCGCACTTTTCACCTCCTTCCCACCCGTCTCCCCTTTGCTCTCATTTCCTCCTCTTCCACCCTTTCCCCGAGTCACCCCATCTCTTCCTCCTCCCTCCTCGTCTGGCCATATCTGCTGATGTGCAGCAGTCATGAAGGTCACACAGCTCCCTGCCTGAAGGACACACGCTGGCGGTGGATGCAGCATATGCTGCTTTGCAGTACGACATGTGAGAGTGTAGCATGGAAACAGTGCAGCTATAAATATAGTATGCAGCCAGCTCTGTGAATCCTTCCTCCCTTCCCTCTGCGCTCTGTAGTGCTGCCTGCAGTACCTGTAAGTGTAAAAGTACCAGACTGACAAAACAGAACTACACAAGACTTCAGATAATTATTGAATTCAGCTTGAAGCTGTGCAACCTCTCCTCTCTCGGCCTGTCTTTTATTTATAGACATCCATCCAAGCAGCTAGTTATCCACACCTGGGTTCCACCTACAGTATAGGAGTTTTGAAGGCCAACCTTGAAACCAACACTGATATCTCTCTCTCTTTTAGTAAAAAGCAAACCAACCAAATTGGTTAGCATGAGCATATTTGGTTTAGCTCCAAATGGGACCATTTTGATGCCAATGAGTTACATGTTTTTCGGGGTTTTTCCTATTGTGAGTTTGGTAACACTCAAACTCTCATGGGCCATTCAAATTAAAATCCACTGTAATTAAATGTGTTTTTAACGGATTGATTTAGTAAAAGGCAAGTGAAGCAGTTTCCAAACATGCAGTTACTTCAAGTCTTGGTTATATCACTCAATATTTTACAACAAGTCTGTCTAAAACATTGCAAAAGCCACTCTCTGATTTAGTTGGTTTTGCTTGCTTGAAGGATCATGCTTTTCATTTATTTTTATCCTCAATGTATCCTCATTTCAATAGAGCTATTCATGGATATCTGGTCAGGAAAGGTCTAAAATAATGATTACTTGCACCATTATTGCATTTTAAACACTGTTAGTGTTGTTTGGGGGATATTTTATTGCTTTAGTTTTGATTTATTTCATGATATCTGAGATGCTGCCAGTACAGAAGCCATACATTTATTTATGTGACAAACATCGGTCAGAATTCATTACGTTGCTTGGCTTGTCAAAAGTGTAGCTCAGTATCCCACTAATGAGTTTTAAGCGCCTGATTTAGCTCAACTTGCAGAAGATGTTTGGATATTTTAGTCAAGTGAAGCAGTTTCCAAGCATGCAGTTACTTCGAGTCTAAACCAACAGCACATCATCATGTGCATTACAGCCTTTATCTGAAACCACTTTCATAGAGGCTCTATTTTTTACCAAGGTCTGATGGCTAAGAAAGTGTTTCTCTTCCCCAGGGCTCAGAACACTGTGCATGGCCCAGATAGACACAAGGCTAACCTACAGCAACAGCCCAGTGTGGTGCTATGATACCAGTTATGTAGACTGACAATGCAAACCTGCCTTAACGGCAAATGCGGCAAATGATGCGACAATGAAAGTCTACATTTATGGGGTCTTTATTGCAAACAATTTGTTTCAAGCAGTTTGTACCGTGCAACTTTGTGAATGCAAACGATAAAAACTCCTGTGTAAAATCTCATGACAATGACAGTTAAGTGTTAATGTATGAAATAGATTGTAGAGAGCATAAAAAGTCCATCAAACGCAATTATAATTAGTTGAACTTTGTAGACAACCATGCAACTGATGTGGTTTTAATGCAAAAACTAGTCCCTGAATGTGATGGATGCCAGTTGTTGCATCTGAACATCACCTAAAAAAGGTAAACTTAAACTAATCCAATTACATAAGGAATACGCTGCATAATGACTGGACAAAATGTAAACTAGATGTAGAGAGAATTAGACGGGCTGCAATGCTAAATGACAACAATATTCTTTTTTTAAGATCCAATTTCAGCGGAGCCCATTTTAATCAGACATTTAGCTGCTGCTCTGCTGCAGCAGCGGAATGAGCTTCAGTTTCTGAGATCAACAACAACATCAAGACGTGCGACGCTTTAAGCATCTTGACAGCTTCTCGTACATTTTCTCACAGCCTTAAACCACCCTCTGACTCCTAAACAGCCTCTAAAAAATTCAACGTGAGAACCTCAAAAGCAGCCTGTGCGGCCTCCAGGAAGCCTGGGCTGACATTCTGACAGAGATGCTGGCCTCTTTTGCAGCAACAACACACACCATCAGGTTGCTGAACTTAGAGTCTAAAAGGTAACAGGTGCTGCACAGAGGTAGAGTGGGCGTTGAGTAAAACGAGTGAAACAACTTTGAGCCAGAAGAAAATAGCGCAAGAGATTGACCGCGTCCACTTTTCTTCAAGCGCCTTTGATCTGGTTTCATCACAAGAGCACTTGTCCTCTGAAGGAGGCCTCACGTGGTCAGACACACCATGTACGCCACAAAAGAATAGGGTATTTTAGTCACGTGCACACTTAGAGGCATGCGCGCGCGCGCACAGCTATAAACATGCTGTCCGTGTGTGTCATATTTTGTATGCAAGTGTGTGTGCGCGCGCGCGCACACACAGGTGACAGCAGATGCAGCCCTCGCTCTGCAGCCCATGCTATCCATCACTGTCAGGACAGCCAGGTGGACAGAAACACTCACACACATACATGTATACCCAGGAGTGCCATGCACAATTCGTCACATGCATACAGAAACGCAAGGAAAGGGAAAAATAAAAGCATGACTAGGCATTAACACATCTACTTACAATAGCTTTTAATGCTGAGCCAGTTGCACGCGAAACAAACGGAGGTCAAGAGCACGCAGGCGTGTAAGCCTGCGTGATCAGAATATACAGAATGGACAGAGCCTGGACCTTTTACCTTTTTAAATCCTTCTTAGAAGCAGGCAAGATTACTAAAAAGACAGATATTTATGGCTGCAGGACAATAATACCTGATGGAAAACCTCTGCGAGAACACACAGCACCATCATGTACTGCTGCAGGTATGAAGCAGTTGGTCCGTAACACCCGGGAGACACAGCCCGAATGAGCAGCTAAACAAAGCTGCTATTGTTTTGTATTTACCAAAAGCAAACTCACTGTAGAAAGATAGGGATGGTAGTAGCAGGGCCACAGAAGACACCACACGCGTGCGAGCCGCTGCAGTTCAGCGAGGTAGCCGTCACGCACAGGTAGGCAGTCGTCCCGGGGCGTGAGCGCCTTGCTTAAGGGCACGTCAGTCAGACTCAATGGCCCACAGTCCATGTCTTCTAATGCACTTCTTCCACTCAGACGTGGATGTTTGGGCAGCTCCTGCTACAGATTTTTGTCAGGGCAAAGCTAACCGCTGTGTTCTTGGTTAGCCGCACTTTCAAAAAAGAGGTTAGCCCCGCTGAGATCAAGAATGACTTTTTTCAACTGAGACCTGCCAGGAAAGCCGCACGGAGACAAACAGACAAGTTGCAGACAAACAACAAAGTCAGAACACAGTCAAAGTCACGCATAAAAAAAAAAGTCAAAAAGTGTCTTGTATGACCTCCAGGAGAGAAACCAGCAGGTTCGTGGTGTCTAAACCATTTGAATCTTGACAAAACAAGGCAAAGGAAATACCGTCTGGTCACAGTCCATGGACAATATTTTAGATCAACGTAAATGGACTGTACTTGTATAGCGCCTTTCTACAAGTCCGACTACCCAAAGCGCTTTCACACTACAGATCACATTTACCCAGACACACACATTCATACACTGATGTACCGCCCATCAGTACAAATTAAACTAATCATTCACACACACTTACACACTGAAGGCACAGCTTCGGGAGCAATTTGGGGTTCAGCATCTTGCTCAAGGATACTTCATACACATGGCTGGGGGAAGCCGGGATCGAACCGCCGACCGGTAGACGACCCGCTCGGCAAACCAAGCCACAGCCGCCCCAGAGGTATAGCCGAACCTATATATAGCTGAAGCTTATGATAAAAATTACACAATATAAAAAAGAAATAACCTACATTGGAAGTAACTGGCATCGTTTTCTGACAGCTTGAAAGCAAATGCAGAAGAAGGGTCCTTTTTAAATAGTAGTAAGAACCTAACTGCTAGGTTGTCTGAAGACATACTTTTACAGCCTTTTACAGACTTGAGGTTATGATTTAAGCGTCCAAATGAAAAGGTAACACTCTGGAAATTAATCCACTAAATGGCTTAAAAATTTTAAATAGATGTCTGATCAATTCCATCAACGAGTGCAACAACCAGCTGTTCACAGAGCAACGACAGGGCCTCCAGTGTGGCGGCTCATGTAGTGAAGACACCACAATGTGAGAATGGAGGTCACACCTGTGCAGTGCCCATCAGGGTCACACGATGCAAGCTAATGTTACAATGAGCTGTAAGCAGCTCTGTGTTTAACATGTTATCCTACAGGCCAGAGTGAGCACACGCTCCCCTCTAACATACAGATATGCAGGACGGAAACACACACACACACACACACGCACGCACGTACATGCCAACATGCACAGAGAGCCATACATTCTGGCAGTTAGCGGCATATCAGTTGCTGCTATGATCAAGTGTCAGACCCCCCCACCTCTGCTATAATGAGAGGTGTGTGTCTTCGACATACACACTAACAGACACACAGACAAACCTGTCTCAAGTGAGGGATCTGCTCGTATATCTGTGAGCCCCTGCCCAACACAGACACCTGAGTCCCCCACATAGTCACCTCTCACCACCGGCAACCTGTCACTGCCTCACACACACACACACACACACACACACACACACGCAAACAATTATACAAGGACACCAACACGCACGCGAACCCATGGGCAGGCATGGCAGTCGGTGACAAAACACACTACATCATCATGCACGCTCACACAATCACTCACACACACAAACACACGGAGGCAGCGGAGGGTGGCCAGTGCAATCAGCGACTCTGTCCTTGAGCGGCGTGAGGAATGCCCGGGTGCCACATCACCGCAGAGGCAGCTCACACACACACACACACACACACACACACAGCAACGAACTACAGCCTTTTTTAGGTCCATGCGTTAAACACACGCACACACATGTACGATATATTAGAAAAGCTGAAAAGTTATGTTCAACACAGACATGATTGGAGGGCACATTTGTGTTGAGTGTTTCTGCGAATGCCCTTAATATTCTCCTACAATTCTGTGACATTTTAGCTTGATTCCTTGCAGAGATGAGGATTGTTGCTGAACCTCTCTCTCTCTGTAGCCTTTTCCCCTTTTCTCTCTCAATTTCCCTCTATTCCCGTGGCTTCATCGTTTCGCTCTCTCCATTTTCAATTAAACTGAAGAGATGCTTCATCATCTCTCTTGATCCACCATCTACCTCTCTCCTCTCTTTGCCCTTTTCAGCTATTTTTTTTTTTTACTTATCTAACTTTGTCTCCTTCTCTGTACTTCTTTATCATTACATTTTCTGTCTCTTTCTCTTTTTTTATTACTTTTTTTTGTATTTGAAGCCTCTAAAAATGTCTTCGTTTTCTGCTATCGTGTGTCTTTTCATATGTTGCTTTCAGCTTTGTGTTAGAGGTATTTAAAACATGTTTGATTAGGAAAATAATGCAAACCTTACTTTACTTTCTGACGAGAGGGTAATTTTCATTTCTCACCATTTTAGTGTGGGACTTAGTCTCCAATTCCAATCTGTACTTGCAAGACAATGTCTGAAAAAAAATTTCAAAAAGGTTTGAGCTTAGCATTGGCATAGTAAGAGGAAAGAAAGCTCCATCAATCCACTCAACATCAGAAGCAGTATTTCCGTTGACTCCCATTGGTCACAGACATTGGTTTCTACATTACACCTGCAGACGACGAGACATTAACAAGCAGACTAGGCTGCCTAGACAAAAGAGAGGAGATAACCAGGGCTTAATGGCTTAACACAAACAGAATTAGTCCAGTACAACCAGTTGCACTGCTCTGGAAGTTCCAGTCCAAAACTGCTGTGTTTCAATCCAACTTCTGAAATGTCACTGAACATTGAAATAACCCGGGGGGTGGTTTTTGTACAAAACCACATAGAAATGTATTTTCTTCCCCAAACCTTTTGTCAAAATGGCAAACTTTCCTATTGGCAGGTTCCTTTTTTCTAAAGTTTCCCCAGTACTTTCCGAGTCTAAAGGCGCTTTTATAGCTCAGCGGCAAGAAAAGACCCGTTTCACTAATCTCACAGATGGTTAAATATATGAGATTTGCCTCCATAACAGTCTGCCCTAACACACACACACACACACACACACACACACATACACAGAAAACACACACACACTCTAATAAGAGAAAGCTTGAAATGTTCCCAATCAAACGAATGTCTAAAAAACAACCCACAGAAGCAAGAAATCACATGCTGACATCAGAAAATACAGGAGAGGAGAGAAGTAAAGCTATCAAAGGAAGAAAGGAAAGGAGGGAGGAAAAGGAGGATGGTGAGAAAACAAGAAGGTCTGAGGAACAATGGATGAGGAGAATAATGAGGATATTTAGGAGGGGGAAAAGACAGAGGAAATAACACTAAAAGAAAGAGGGGAGAGGTGGGGAGAAGCGAGGATGGAGGAAAACAAGGAGAGGAGGACAGGTGGAGATGAGTAGAAAGAAGAGGAGAGAAAAAGGAAGGAGAGGAAACAAGAGGAGGAAATGTGGACACACACACATATATACACACAACCAAACAAACACTTTTAAACACAATGCAGCAACCCCAGGAGTAACAAGAATCAGCGTGTGAGATGTCTGACACTGAACTCTGTGTGTGTGTGTGTGTGTGTGTGTGTGTGTGCGCGCGCGCGCGCGCGGCCTCCTCGCTGGACTCCAACGCACGTGACCGAGCGACTCCTGCAGCAGCAGAGCCATATTAGGTAAAAAAGAGAGAGAGAGAAACAAAGACCGAGAGACACAGACTTTGTACTACAACCTTTAACCTCCTGGTTTATCTCTAAATACTGAACAGCTCTGCAGAAACTGAACCTGCTTCTGAGAGGCGCGCGCGTGTGTGTGTCTGTGTGTGTACGTGTTTGTGTGGGGAGTGAGTGTGTGTGTGTCACTGCAGCTGTGCCAAGTACAAAAACCAGAGTGTGTGTGTGTTTGTAAGTGTGTGTTCATCATCAGATGTGAAGCCCCGCGGGCTTTGAACTTCCCAGCTGTCCCATCAAAAGATCTGCTTCCTCTCTACAGCTCTCTCGCTCTCTCTCTCTCACACACACACACACACACACACACACGCCATGCACTTTTATTTTGCCATTATGTTCTGGCTGCCCCACAAAAACATACTGAAACGCACGCACGCACGCACTAAGAGAGCGCATGCTAAATCCTGTATGTACGAACAGCCTGTGTGTGCACACAGACACACACTCAGACACAATGTCCTCTTTATTATGCCATCATGGCTTGGTTTGTCCACATAAACAAAACACACACCACACACACACACACACACACACACACACACACAGACACGTTGATCATTGTTCTGCCTCTGGTCATTCCACTTTTTCTCTGACAACTATATATATGACAATAAACAATAATACTATGGCAATTTTACAAACATAGAGCACAAATGGATTCGCAAAACCAGTAAATAAATAAAGATACATTTATTCTTGATTATGAGCACCTAACATCTTTATAGACAGTTTGTTTTCAGAAAGAACATTGTGTCATAACAATGATGCGAGAACAATGCACGGGAGAGCATACAGCTGAAACCCTACGAAGATGGGTTAGTAATGCTATTTTAATCAAAAATGTCCCTATTGACTAATATATTGATTACTTTCCATTTAATCGACTAATTGTTTGGGCAAAAAAATGACTGAAGACAGAGAAAATTGTGAATCAGAGGGCAAGAAGACCGCCTCAAAGAGCTTATTTTGTTCGACCAACAGTCCAAGAGGCAAAAGATATTCAATTTACAGTGCTACAAAAGAGTTAAGAAGATAATCCTTACATTTAAAAGGCTAAAACCAGTGAAATTTGGTATTTTTGCTTAAAAAATGACTTCAATGATTAATCGATTATTCTTGCTTCAGCATTCATTTTATATTCACTCATATTCATGTCAGAAAAACATGTTCAAATAGCTTAAAAAGAAAATATCTTGTATCTGTGTTTCTCTTCTCGCTCAGGTAGCAGCTGCTTTGATAAATGTCCCTCACTGTCACCATGTCTGCAGCAAATCTTTCACCTGGCAGGCTGGAACTGGCCTTCACACACACACACACAAAGCTCAGGTAGCTGGTTAGCTCTGAAAATGTCGCAGTAAATAACACACAGGGTGGGACAGACAGCTGATGTGAGACCTTGTGTGGTAGTGTGTCCACGTGTGTGTGAGACCATGTTTATAGTGGCAGAACGACCTTCACACCACCACCTCATTCTATGCACACAAAACCCACACAAATGCACTGTCGTGGTGTGTGTGTGTGTGCCAGAGAAGAGTGAGTTTTATGCATTTCCTACCAATAAAGGGTGTGGTGTGTGTGTGTGTGTGTGTGTGTGTAGAGGTATAGAGCAGGTAGATATCTAAATTTATAAAGCAGACTTGCTCCAACCAGGAATGATGAGGCAACCGTTCAGATTCTGTCTGGCACACATACATACACACACACACACACACACAGCCACTCTGTGAATCTGCAAATTTGTGGGTGTTTGACGAGCTGTGAAGTGTCCAAGTACAGTATGTGTGTGTGTGTGTAGGATGTTCTTATGCAAGCGTTAGTCATCTCAGCATTTTTGACATTTCTTTCCATATAAGAGGAAACAGGCAGATTTGCTTCCAGTCAGTCATCAACCGAGCAGGATTACTACACAACCACATACAGTAGTGAAGTATTACTACAGTACTACTGAGAGACATTGCGGTATCTTCTCATAGGCTGCAGCTAAAATGAGTTTTCCCACTATTTTACCAGAAGGCGTCATTATATTCAGTCATGAGCAATACTACACTGTAGGATTTAAGATTTGAGGTACAAAATTATGTTACTACAGTTTTACCTTGATGGCAGCTTAAGCTTCGTTACCACTGGCAACCTTCCTGACAGCAACCTACAGAGGCGTTTGTCTCTAGTCTTTGAGAAGTCGTGTCAGATCCAGACTTTATCACCAGATCCAGTGGAGAACTGGTTGCTTGGAAATACTGTGAAAATAATCCAGTCCCAATCTTTTGGTTTGTGGTGTCCACCTTCAACGCCCGCACTACAGGTTGCATATGTCCATGACTGATTTTGAGGTAAAAGTAGACAATGAAAAAGCAAATCTTGTGGGATACATCATTTTGTATAGCAGAAAAATCTTTCAAGGGTGCCAACTTGTCACCTTTCAGCTGTCCTAGGTGTGAAGTTACTCTTCCCGGGGTCATGTCCCACCCAGAAACAGCACAAATTTGGCACTCAGTTCTGCTGAGATGTTCAAATAGAGATGCACAAGTAAAACAATCAGCACTTCACTGCCACTATTTAAGAGCTGTGGACCTCCAATATGGCTGCCAGATGGGGTATTACATCACTTGAGAGCCCGCTATTCTTCGGTTGCACACCTCTGCATGCTAAAATGACTGCATCCAGAACAACGCTAAAAACGGGATTGGACTTTCTTTTTTTTTATTATTTTATTCCCGACGCGAAGCTGTGGGGCAGCACCAGAGCTTCCCTGCACACAAACCGTTGGTTTGCCAGACCTGCTGAAAATTTGTATTGGCGGCGAGTCTTCCTGTTGCGCTGGTGGCCACGATACAAGGACACAGCCAGAGTGTTAGGAAGCACAGAAAGCTCTAGAAAGCTTTTCTCTGCTGGTTTCCGAGGTGTTCAGCTCCGCATTCAGCTGCTGGCAGCAGGACCAGTGAACCGGACCAAGGCTGCTATTCTAATGGGACCAGGGACATACACACACAACAACACACACACACACACACACACACACACACACACACAGGATGATCATTCAGTCTTCATAGGCGGTCCACTACATTACCAAACAATATGGCAGTAACATCACCCAAACACAAAAGAGAGAAGGCAGGTCTGGCTCTGACCGGAGTATCAAATAGCATTACCGAGTGTTCCGGCACAGGGCCAAACTGGGCTAAACAGGGTCTTCCAACTAGCATGATTTGTACTATAGGTCCAGTAGGGGCCAACCAAGGCTCACTCATTGACCTGAATTTAAATGGAGGAGCAACCAAGGCTGTACATGACTTCTCTTTACACTGCAGAGCCACACAGGACTAACCAAGTTGTACTCAGTGGCCTGTGATATTAACCAGGTCAACCAGGGCTATTCAGCCTAACTTAGGCCATTCATTAGCATACCTCAAGAACAATCTTAGGCTAATTACATCTGATTTGCAAGACAGGGGCAACCAAGGCCATACAGGGCTAGGCATAATAACTGGCCTTGGTGTCTCATGATAAAATCGAGCTATCCAATATCAACTGCACAGCTATAAAGTGCTAGCCAACACGTGCTCATTAGCCCACTTTGCTCTGCAGGAGAAGACAAGGCTTTGCAGAACTGTTAAATGGCCATAAAGGGCTTTCCAAGGCTTGCTTATTAGCCTAGCTGATATTGCAGGAGAAACCAATGCCATAAATGGATACTTGTCCGCCTGGACGTCTACTACAGGGCGAAATGTTGCTTTTCTGAGGCAGCTTGGTTTCCCCGCGTGAACTAACCAGGGTTATGCAACCCTCTGTTATTTATTCTACATTCCTTTCAGTCCTTAAAACAATAACTTTGGTCACTTTCTGTGTAATGAACACTTACATTTTTACTGGAATAAAAATTGTGTCAAATTAACTTGATTATGACTTGTAACACTACAATTCATTGAGTACACTTTTTCAGCATCTTCTTCGTCTGCCTAAAAAAAAGAAGAAAAAAAAAGATACTCTTTCTTTACTACACCATCTCCATCACCCACTCCCTCACCCGTCCGTCTCTTTTGTCTACTTTCTTTCTTCCTCCCCCCAATTGTCTTCCTCCTGAAATCACCTGCAGAGGAATCGATAAGCTATCAGACCATGAAGACTCCCAGACTCTCTCTCGCTCTGTATTTCATGCTGTGTCAATTGGCTATCAGCCTGCCTCTGACAGTGTTTGTGCTCCTCAACCTGTCGGTGTGGGAGTGTGTGTGTGTGTGTGTGTGTGTGTGTAAGTGTGCTGTCAAACTAAATCCCAGATTTGACTGACCAAACATCCATCACTCACTCGTGGTAACTTGTACGTGACAGTGTGTGTGTGTGTGTGTGTGTGTGTGTTGGCCCAGTAAACCGCTATCTCAAACGAGGCAGCTCCAAACTATTGGTAGAAAGATATTCAAGTGAAATGCGGCGAGAGAGAGAGAAAGGGAGAGAGAGCAATGCTGACATCAAAGAGAGTGAAAAGCAAATCAGACAGAGAAAAGAGTGAAAGGAATGAATACAGTAAATGGGGAGGAAGAGAGAAAAGAGGGCGAGGGAGAGAGAGAGAGAGACATTGCCAAAGAGCAAATGGGAGAGGGAGTAAATGAAAAGTGAAAAGAGTGCGAGAAATAAAGAGGAGAGAGTTGAAACGAGGTCAGGCGCTGCTGAGAAAAGCACAAAGCCGAGCGGAGCTGAGGGAAAAGCACGAAGCATGAGAGAGAAACACAGGAGAGGTGTGTGTGTGTGTGTGTGTGTGCGTGCGTGCGCAGTAAGAGAGAGATACTGAAAGGTGTGCGATGACAGGAAAGAGAGGTGCGCAGGGCGAGACAGACAGGAAAAGACTCGGGGCTTGAACACTGCACACAACACGTACACACAAAGTACACAAAACGCACGACACACACAGCGCTGCCGTGATTGGCAGGTGGGTTTCTGATTGCGGCGGCGTGTCTGTCATACAGGAAAAACGCCTGCAACTACTATTAACTAACACTGAGCGGCTACATGATCAATCAGTAACTTACTAACTGACACATAAGGAACTATCAGGCAACGACAACCAAGAGTATTCATCCAGTGGGAGTTTTTCCAATGCAGGTACTGATAAAAGGTTGTTTTAGCCAATTTTCAATATCTTTACATTTAACTTTTTTTAGCCTTTAAACATCAGATATGACAGTTTGATGACTTATTAATTCATTGAAGAATTATCCAGTGGCCGTGGTCGTCCTTTTTGGCTGCCAGGTGTTTGTTAAAATCGTATATCTGAACGCAGTTTGAGTACTTTCAGTACCCGCACTGCTTCTGCTTAATGCTGAATCACCGATCAATACGCTCACTGGTGAAACTGACTAAACAAAGTGACTAAACAAAAATAAACTTCGGAGTTTGAATGAAAGACTATTTGAACACAGCATCTTTGTGTTAGGTAGCCATGGTAGAAGAGCAATAATGCATTCTGAGGGGCCCGGGAAATAATGTACAAACCAGCAGACCATCGTGCATTTATTCCATCCAGCCACGCAGTTGTTGGGGTCAGGAGCGAAAACCCAGATCACACTGGGTGAAAGGCATGGTACACCCCCGGGCAGGTCGCTAGTCTATCGCATATAGATACTCAACGGTCACACTTACAGTGACATCGAAGGCCAATTTAGAGTCTCCAAATAATCTCACCTGCATGTTTTTGTGCTGTAGGTGGAAACACACAAGGGAACAGGAAGAATAGCCACCCATGTGCCGTATTATGATTAGACGTAGAAGTAGTAAGGAGGGGTGTGAGGTGAGGGGTCAATTAATAACTGAAATGTGTGGGTAGTATCCAAAACTGTCTGGTAGTACTGGAAGCGGGTTTTGAATGCTTGGTCAGATTCTTAGTCTTGTTTTCATTCTTCGTTAATCGGGTTTTTCCTGATTCAAAATCATAATCTTGCTCAATTTAGATTCTAATTTATTTAAGCCAACTTCTTGCAAGGCTGCTGAAGTTCCGAAGCATGTTTATAAATCCTCGGCTTAAGGTATCGGGGGGAAAAAATGTGTTGTTTCCATACAGAAACTCCAATCAATATGTTCAAATATCTTCTGACAATACCCAGCCCCATGAGCGCTCATGACTGCCTTAATGCTATTTCAGAGGCTTTTTCAAGCCAGGCAACGATGAAAACAATGGGGAAAATCTGTGCTAATATTTTATTTTATCAGCAGCTTCCACGTATACAGGTTTTGGTAAACCCTTTCCAGGAGAACCCTGGGTATCAATACAGAGAAGAAACATGAAGAAGAATTCCTACAGCAGTCTGCAGTTTTCAGACGTCCAACTGTTCAGCTGTTGAGACGCTCCATTAACATTCAGTGACCAGCAGGAGAAGACACACAGATACACACACATACACTAATATACACCCAAACATTTACCCACGGAAATACATTAATATACTCCTCTGACACACACACACACACACACACACACACACACACACACACACACAGCCTATAAAAGATGCCTGCAGAGACACGCATGTTCAAACAAACACACACTCACCCTGAAAGAATTTGGCTAATTACCCATATTGCATCATGGTAGTGACATTTCTCCTGTCAACAGCACCCCCGCCTTGGTGTGTAAGAGGGAAACAATGAATGAGAGAGGACAAGGAGGAACATACAGTGCTACACACCGCAGCACTGATGTGTCAATATCTTCGGTGCAATCAACAAGACGGCACTCGTTTCTTAATCTGTTGATGGGGATGGGATATTCACTGCCTGCAGACACGCAGAATGAGGGTGTGAAGACTACACACAATAACAATAATAAGTCAGAGTTGTTCTGAAATAATTTCCTCATTAACCTGAACCTGGTGCTCCGCACAGGCAGGCGTCAATTTTGGGATTACAGCAAATGCAAATTATATGATCAATCTCTTCAAGTATCCGACAGGGCTTCGGATGAACACACTGCAGGTATCTTCCGACAATTATGAGACACTCTCATGAAGGCGTTTCTTCCCACTCCTTGAACATTAGGCAAAATCAGAAAACAAACGCCGGCATGTTGAAAAAGGCACGTCGTTTTTGACAGAAATCACCCGAAGAAATTAAGCATTTTTTTATTGCAATAATTCCAAGAGGTACTGACTAAATCTCACAAAATGAATGTTTGATAATGCTTATTAACTGAAGATACGGTGATTGTGACTATCTGCAACTGTGAAACCGTGAACTTGGATATTGCAATCAAATTCATATGGGCTTAAAACAGTTATTATTACAGTAGACTGTGGCTGGTCGTATTGTGAGGATATGATCATATTTTGTTATTGCTCTACAAAATACTGCAGTTTGAAGTAATTCCAAGAAAGTTAGATATGGGACTCATCGCATTTAAAATCAATTTTGTTGTTTTTTTTTTAATTCGATTTTTCATATATTTGCGTAATATATATCAATATCAGAAAAAAAACATATTGCCCAGCCAAAACTATCAGAGAAAGGCATCTAATTGTTTGCCTTTAGCTTATTACACAGCACCCAGGAAGCATGCTTACCACCTTCATGTATGGTACAAATGCTTATGAGTGTGTACCTGGTAATATGCATGTGTAAGCATTATGCATGTGCGTGTGTGATGCCATATCACTGTAGCACTGAGGTCACGCAAGCCTTAGCAGCGCTTGGGAAGTAGGCGAGCGAGAGCATCAAGGCGGGATATAATGTGGAAGAAGAAGAAACAAGAACTCACAGGAGGGAAACGAGACAGTAGAAAGTTACCAGTTCGAAACAAGCAGGAAGCCTGTTTTACTTGGAACATGTACACACACACACACGCCATATATAGCATGAATGCTAATGTGTGTGTGCAGTAAATATGCGTTTGCCAATGTGTCTGTATATGCATCCCCAAAGGACATTGATAGCCTCACCCACCCCTCTCGCTCCCTCTCCTAAACGCAGGTAGAAGCCTGCTGCTTTGCTTTCAACCCCTTCACATGACTCACACACTCAAACGCACACCTCTAAACTTTCCATCACTAAAGCCCTGCAGAGCCGCCTGAGCCCATCACTGCAAGCCAACTCCACCCTAATGCGTTTATCATTATGAATTATCAGTGAAATTGCGTTGCATTATCAGGAGATATCACAATAACAGGGTTATTACGTTTTGGACTCCCACAGAAAGGCAATTTATGAGTTATCGCATTAGTCGGCAGTTACTAAGTTACTGCAAGACTTGTAATTGATAATCTCTCTTATTTTGAAGGCTGAGATAGAATCTGGGTTGGTGGCTCCACCTGTGATTGAGTGCTACAACTATCTAAACCCACATGGAGATCTTCTGGTAATTATGATTGAATCAGAGGTCACACAGAGGTCAAATGTGTGTGATGCGACAGTGGCGAGTGTGACCTGTGCCAAGAAACCTATTTATAACACACACACACATATACACACTCGCTGCCGAGTCTGAGGAGGCAACAACGTCTAAAAATAACAACAAATGGCTTTTAAAGTGGAGCCATGGAAGAGGAGAGATGCTTAGTGTGTGTGTGTGTGTGTGTGTGTGCTTCTTCATTGAACCATATCAAATCACATTGTACTGAATGTGATAGGCTGTGTTTCTAGATAACTGCAGCTAGCTAAGTGAGTGTGTGTGTATTAATGTTGTTCACACCAGTCTGTGCTTGCCTTCCCCCGACACCTGGTTGCCACGGCTATACGCCATGCTGGCATTTGTGTGTGTGTCCTGTCCTCATGCTCCCTTACATGATGCCATGGAAATTTCCTTTAACCTTTTTTCTCATTCACACCAGTGCCCTTGAGATCCCACACACACACACACACACACACACACACACACACACACACGGAGGAGGGTGCGGTTGTATTGGCTACGGTAGAGATAAACCAACCGTAATTCTGTTCAGACTGCAACAGTTTGGGAGTACTACTACTACTACTACTACGCCTGCTTCTACCACCACTACTGCAGTGGTACTACCGCTTCTACTACAACAACTTCCACTAGAACTACTGCTTCTAAAACCACTACGACACGAGTAGTAGTAGTAGTAGTAGTAACAGCACTACTTCTAACTTCTAAAGCCCCTTCACTACCACTACTATACAATTGCTAGTACTATACTGGTACTGGTCTTACTACTGCTTCCACCAGTAAAACTACTACTGATGCTGCAGTTTGTATGGCTGCTGTCATCACTGTTGTACTACTATTAATAATTATGATTTCTAGCGTTGCATTTACTACAAAAGCACCAATGGTACTCCTACTACTACTACTACTACTACAGGTCCACAATTTCTCAAACTGATTGAAATGCAGTGGTAACTGCTGCTACTACAAGCTCTCACTGCTATCATTTTTGCAACTGTTATCGCTGATGCAACTACTAGAACCATGAATACATGTATGGGTATAGTACCTCTACTAATAGAGTATGGATACATATTAAAGGGCGTGCAATAAGTTAGTTCAGGGTCCGAAATGCGGGTAGATTTCCCGTTTGGTGATTCAATCTCAGAAGGTAATCCACCACACCAAAATTGTACTAAAATAGTCATGTAATAAAAAAAAAAGCTACGCTGAGACTTTTTACCACGTTTTGATGTCATTTACGGGTGCACTGCTTCTGTCCTCTGCAGTCTGCGTACCTGCCAACACTCCACTTTCCAGGATTTCTCCCATATTTCAAGGCCATCTCCCGACGCCCTCCCATTTTGTTGCTTCTCCCAGGAAACTCCTGCAATTTGCATGGCCATCCATCCATCGTGGTCGTGTGGTCTTTAAGTTTGTATTCAACATAAAACCTTATTATCTCAATGAAATGGACTGAATCAAATGTATATTATCTGACACAAAATGGCAATTCATTATTTTGGATTTTCTCATCTACCAGTCCCCTTGGCCCGGCGAGTCAAAAAGTTAATTTCGGACACTGAGTCAGCGTAGTAACAAGCTCACATACCTGCTGCTGCACTACTCCTTTAGGCCCAGCAGAGGAACTGTTCCAAAGCCATGCATTACCTAGGAATGCACCATGTAATCCCTAACCTTGTGCAGCATGAGTCGTAATCACATACAGCACAATAATCCGGCTGGACCGGTGGATCATTGGGAGGGGGAAAGACATACTGGTACATGCATTTTGATCGGCAGACTAGCAGTATGTGTCTGTATTAATGTGTGTCACCTCTTCAGTCCAGCAGGCTATAGTGTTGGTGTCAGAGGTGTGATGCTGATGTTTGTACAGTTGGGCGCTTGCCCATCCACGGTCCAGACATCTTTACAACTCGATCTGTCTGGGCGATCCCCAGCCAAAACACTGGCAAAACGTCAAGGAGAGAGAGAGGGACCTACTTTGTGGGCTGTGACGGAGCCTAAACCAATATCGGAGCAGCGTTTACACCTCCAGCCCTCACACAACTCTCATTCATCTCCCGCTGTTTTCTTGCAGCGTTGCACAGCGTCAAAGTTTCACATTTAACAAAAGCGGAATGTGTCAACGTCCAATTTTTTAACTGTAGTTGAACAAGCCCCATTTTTACAGCTGTGAACAGCATTTAAACCTTATTGTTCAAGCTTTGATAGAACCCTGTTGTAAAAGAAATTACATATTTCTACTATTGCAGTCCTAAGGATCATGAAAGCTCCACCTTTGAGGTGTCATTCATCCTTTGATACACAATTTAACCAATAATTCTAAACTACAATCAATTTAAAAGGATTTAAATTACATTTCATCAGCAGAAATATAGATTTATAATTCCCTTTAAAAACACATGACATCATTGCCGTTACACTGTGAAATCCCCAGATTCCCAACGTCCAGTCCCACCCACTTCGATATTCCCGTTAATGCCGCTTCTTGTACAGATGTGGAGAGACGGCTAACATCGGGCCCTGTGCGACGCTGACATGTCGCTGTGGTATCTGCATCCCTCTCATCTCACCTGCTTTTCATGTCGTCAGATTTTAGAAAGAGACGCAGCCCTCGGTACGCTCTTTCTGCATTAAAATAAGACATTTCCCTGGTGGCTGCCCCCGTGATAAATCAGCTAACGGAGGAGGAGAGCTTTAAAGAAATAGGTCAGCCAGCCAGCCCAGCGACCGCTGGGCCTCCACATACTTCCCTACAAAGCCCTGAGCTGCTGGTTGAGATTGGATACCCTCTCCTTCAACCCCTTACTATCTCCTTCAGGTGTTGTGTGTGTGTGTGTGTGTGTGTGTGTGTACAGAGAATGACAAACATCCTCACGCTCATGTTGACACTATCAATCCAGGAACAGGGTCCCTGTGATGAATACAAATTGCCAAGAAAGGTTAGCTAAGGACAGATGGCATACATATACGCAAACGTCAACATACGTGCTTGGATAAAAAAGGACAAGGGCCTGAGACGTGAGGAGCAATTCAGATAAGCGATGTGTGCATGCATCAATTCTCAGCAGCCAACACACGAAATATATCCTGTGCCTCGACATGTCGTACATGCACCGAAGAATGGATAGCCTTAACACAGCACAAGGCCACATAATAGATCCTCTGAAGCAAAAACTCAAGATAATAAACCCAATGCACGCAGTCCACGACCTGAATGACAATGTTTACACAGAAACAACACAAGGGACATCCAAATATTCAAGTCAAAATGATATAAAACAAATCAATGTATTGGGAGAGGCTGGAACCAGAGAACGTTTGGTGTTTTTGACCATTAACTGATTATCAAAATAGTTGGCAATTAACTTTCTGTGACCAATCATTTCAGCCCTCATTCTTTTTGTGTGCCCCCTTTGAGGTCTGGATGTATTGGACCAAAAACATAAAAAAAAAAAAAGTTCTTGGATTGAACACCACAAGCAAGCACAGACTTTTGATTTTATCCCCAATGACATGGGCAGAATGCTGAACCTGCTCGCCGCCAGTGAGCTGCAAAGGTTAAACGGTATGTAAATGGTGATTTTAACAGTAAAAAAACAAAAAACATGATAAATTCCCTGCGCTCTGCTGAGTGTCTGAATGTGGCATAAAGATAAGAACCATAAAAAAGAAAAAGGAAAGAAGGAAGAAAATGTGATGAGAATTGATAACAGTGAGTATATAATCTGTATTAAAACTATAGCCTGGAGAGAGAGAGAGTGTAAACATCTGTTTCCCATGACAATAAAGCCCCTTTGAATTGAACTGAATTGACAGAGAGAGAAACGAGATGGAGGAGAAATTTACATCTTCACATCCCACTCTGGTTGGAGTCACAGCGAGAACGGCAACAACCTGGAACACAGCAACAAACCGAATAGATTTTCATATAAATTAAGACGGCAAAAGGCAGATGATGAATACCTAATAAGACTCTCGCTTACTAGTGTCTCTTTCGCTTGTTTCGTTCCTCATTTCTTCCTCTTCTTTTTCCCCCCACCATCTCTGTTCTCTCTGCCTCTCACTAATACATGCAATGACGCCATTGTGCGTGCTTGGACACTTTGCACGGTTGAGTGCTGCTCTGCCTCTGGGGACGAACTGTTTGGAAAACCCTGCAGTGTGCATGCACGATAGGATGCAAACTGGATCTAGAGATTCCGCACCAGCTACCAGTCTATGAAGACCTGTCCTGTCCATGTCCTGATCTGAGAGCAGTTTCTTTGGCGGAGACTGTGACCCCTGACTCTTCCTGTTCTCTTGTACTGTAGGCATTTATACAATCTTTGTAGGTCCACCAGAGCCTTTCTGGGTTCTGCAGGGACGACCAAAGATAAAACTGATTAAAAGACAAAATGTGAATGACAAATTACCATGATGGATGTATGGTAGCGATAATGATGTTTGCAATTTGGATTCATATCTCCATGCAGTCTCAATTAAATCATTTCTGCCATAATTGCATCAGCAGGGATATCCAATTCTTTACATCAAGAGGTTTTAATTACTCTTTCGTTGCATCAACAAATGACAAAACTTTGCTACACCATGTGACCAACCGTACACAAGCAGCGTGGACAGAAATCCCACAAAGATACAGAGGAGTAACACGAAAAAGTAAAAGGCAAGATGTGCCTGAATGAAAACAACGTCTCGGGCGATGAAGTAAAAATACATCCACGGTTTTGACAAAAAAAAAAACATGGTAAAAGGGGTAACTCCCTTTTGTTTGGCGGTTTTTGTATTACGAGAAGATTATGACGATCAGGGGAACATGTTCTGCGAGCAGTTGCAGCCCGGCACGGATTTATACAACCACCTGATATTTCAAGTGATGATGATGAAGCTAACAAGGTTATGAAAACAACCAGAGACAGTGCAATAATGACTTGAGTCTGATGCATTACATCGGCACACCAGAAATGATCTTATAGTAACAAGATTACTATTTTTATGAAAATGGGTTGCCTCTGAGCTGTCAGAGATATTTGCAATCTCAATTCTGAGTGAGAAAACCATGATTCTTGTTAATCCAGACTCATGAAGCCCTCATGTGAGTGTTTGTGTGTGTGTGTGTGTGTGTGTGTGTGTGTAGCCGGTGATGCCAGGCAGGCCTGAGTGAGCAGCTGACGAATCACCACGCAATTAATTATTGAGAGACCCCCCCACCCCCCCCCCCCCCCACCCCCCCCGCCCCCCCCACGCTCAGCAAACAACCAACCCCCCCCCCCCCCACACTCATATACAAAAAAAAGAAAAAGAGCAAGAAAAA
>CM022490.1:26796121-26837239 GCA_011952105.1 Coreoperca whiteheadi | reverse complement strand
ATTTATTTTTGGGAGCCCCCCCCCCCCCCCCCCCTCACCTGCCTCTGCTAGCATGTTAGCTAGCAACAGCACACTCCGACATGATCTATGCTTACAGGCACACACACACAGGCCCCATGGGCGCCTAAGCCGGATGCCTGATGAACATCAGAGGGATTTGGGAGGAAGCAGCCGTATTCCCAGCGCCCACTCTGATGCGTACACACACGATGAGGGTCAACCGCACATAAACACACGTGAATAGTTACACGAATAGAGCAGATTCACTCGGCACCGCAGCAGCCACCAGCGGACGGCGCTGGGTTAGGAGACATTACCAGACCAGTCCATTCTAGCGCCAGTCAGAGTGAAGCGGCATGTTTCGTTGCAGTGAACACTTTCCCATTCATCTTAGCACAGTGGAAATGCAGTGACACAACAAGCATGCTGAAAATCTAACACCACCGGCCACTAACAGTCGACCACGCTCCTCCCTACACTTTCCTATCTTACTCTTTCAGAACACTTTGTTCCATCTATTGACACAGTGCCTTGACCGCCTGAACTTTGACCTGCTCACTGAAGGTTGCAGTAATGGTGGTCTCTAATATTCTCACTGTGATTCAGTCAACATAACAGCAACGTATCAATGCAAATTTACTCTGAAATGTAAAACAGTTTAGGCTTATTTGTGCATTTCAGCACATTTTCACACATACTGTACAATATACTGTAAATAAATGCGCGTGTATGTGCAAGGGACGCTCGCGAGCTCAAGTGTGTGTGTGTGTGTGCGTGTCCAGTACACAGTGACAGAAGGGACAGGTGAGTCACTGCAGGGCTGCGAGCTGAACACATTGCACTGCAGCACTGCACATCACGACTCAGACAGACCGAAAAGAAACAGAGAGAAAGATAATGACACGGAATTGGGGGGAAAAAAACAAACAAACAGGGACTGACAGACAAAAACCTAAAAGAAAACGGGAGGACAGTCACAACAAAAAGCCTAAATCAGTGGACCGAGAAGGAAGCAGATCAAATGTAGACGAAGAGAGTCTGTCTGGCTGTCCCTGGCACGGTGCAAATCCCAGTCACTGCCAATAACACCTGTATCCATCACTCTCAGGTGGAACTTCAAAGCCTTGTTATTTATACACCTGTCTCTCTGCCAGCCTACATGGCTGTCTGGAATCCAGATCCTTCACTCTTCTCTGTCACTGTCCAATTTAAAACGGATTTATTGACATCAAGACAGTGACACGTCTACCTGCTCGGAGACTAAGTGCAGATGCATTATAAGGGTGGTTTGCATCAAGCTAAATGCAGCCAGTAAGGGACCGTGTGACTTCCCATCCAAAACTGGATAGGATCATCTGATAGCCAAGGATGAGAGCTGACCGCCTGCTGTGTAGGAGCGCACGCACGCACGCAGACACACACACACACACACACACACACACACACACACACACACACGCATCATGGTTATAGAATAAAGTGCTGACTGACAGTATGAGGCTCTATAGGGCTACACGGCACAGTAATGGCTTTAAGCTTTATTAAGTTTTCCTTTTTGGTACGTGTAGGCATTGTTTCAGAGATGCAATTAACGTTTTAAACACTTAAGCTGAGTTCTGTCTCGATATTAACATGTATCTTGGGGCACAGAGGCGGCAAGCATCGAAGGGTAATTTGTTGACGTGTGGGGACAATGTGCTCTTGAAAAGTATTTCCAAATTCTTTTCAATTACTAATATATATAAACCTCCAACTCACATCTTGTTACTCTCTCCGGCTGAGACTGTTCTCTTCTTCGTGTTTTTTTTATTTTTTATTATTAATACATTTTTGTTAAATCGCAACCCTCCAATTAAAGGAGGGTTCACACACGAAGGTCCGGTCCCTGAATCGAACCAATGCGAGGATGATACATTGTTTGCATTTTTGAACTGTCCCGGTTGCGTTCAAAAAGGCAAAACTCAAAACGGTCCAGAAATTGTACACAAAAGCCATGTGGTGGAAGTGTCGTTCGATTACTGGTCATACGGTCGGCGAGGAAAAAGACAACATACCCCTCCAAATTTCTGTGAGGAGATCGTAAATCATGGAGCACTGTCAGGTTCTGTTCCTGCAGACTGCAGAGGACAGCGAATATGAACGTCTCGTAAGACAACGGCTATTAAATTATTTAATACCCGTTATAATATAATATTTTTGTCATTTTGGTAGCAAACGCGCTATTAGTTCACCAGTCACCAAAACAGGAAAAGAAACCGTTTTTTAACCAATAAAATGACATAGATACAATGGTATGCTTCCTGTGATTGGTTCAAATGGTGTTAATACCAGAGGTCCGAGACCACCCCTTTGAGGCAGACCAGAGAGCGCCAGAGTTCGCGTCTGGCGTTCACACCGACCCGAACGAACCTATAAACTCTGTAAGAATAACTGCTGCAACTATTTTTGCTTGACCTCCAGCCCTTGAACTTCAATATAAACTTGATTTCAGAGCACATGCAGTTTACTGATATGAATGTTCGTCGCATTGTACTCTGATCTTAGAGGTAAATATGCAATTTTCAAATAGGAAACGGGAGATCCTACAGTGACATGAACACATGTCCTTGCATTTACATGTGACTTTCTCTTCAAGAGCAAGGTTGCTCGACTGCCACACTGGAAGGCAGGGTAGAGTAACTGACGAGCCAAGGCTAATATTTTACGAGCATACTCCCTGTGGCTGGTTGGGTCCAGTTACAGCAGGATGCGGTGACTGACATTAAGGCGGCCTGATCTTCCGAGAGTCAAACCCCTTGATGGACCGAGACTGGCCCTCGACACCCAGTGAATGATTAGCATTGAAATAGGTCTGGGAGACCAACTGCGCTCTAAAACAACCTTTCAGCAGGTCCAGTCATAAAGCTGCAGATTTGATCCTTTTAAACATGAAACATGAGCTTCATGTTTAGGGCTGTCAGGCCCCCTATGGCACCCATATTTGAGGTCTACCACTCTCAGAACAGACGACTATGATTATGTTACCATCAGACTTGGCTGTCTCAATTGAATGATAAAGACCTGGTTTCCTGCTCTGATTACAAATAGATTGGTGTTTAATTTCACCAATAATCCATCTGATTGAATTTGTTTAGAAAATGACCATTTGTTAGCTTCCTAGCCATAACGTAGCCGATTAGCACTTCAACTGAATGGTAGTTTGTTAGGCAAGTAGTGTCAGGTTCACATCAAAGTCTTTGCTCAGTGAGGATGCTGGCTGGATAGCAAGCTAACAGTTGGTCAGATTAACAGATCATCTTGCTAAACTACAATTCAATAGTGTTATGGAGGTTAGGTTCAAATTCCCATTGATTGGAAGAGATTTCCTAACGCTTGACGCGTCCTTGAAATTCTGTGCAAAAATCACTTATCGGCGACAAACGCCAACACCGTGGGTTAACAAACCATCCGTCATCGTCAAAGATGAGGTGCAGAAGGTTCGAATTCTCCTCGATTCCATGCGCAATAAGCACACGTAATTCAAATACAGCATAAACCGCCTCTGAAATACAGGAGGATAGAAAAAGAACAGCTTAAGAATGTGCTTGAATGAGGAAAAAAAGACAGGAAGTGGAAAGGAGCCACATTACAGTAAGCATGTGTACTGAATGTCTAAGAGTGAGCGGTAGAGACTGAATGACAGCGAGAGAGAAAGGGGGGGGGGGGGGGCGGGGCAGTCACATGTTAGGAGGAGGAGGAGGGGGGAGGGACTGCCTGTCATTTGTCTACGTCACAGGTACCGCCTCCCTCCCTCCCTCCCTACACTACAACTCACATGACTGCAGCAGTTCTGTAACTCCAGTCACGAGGATAGAGTAGTATTACAAAAACCAGCCGGCAGGGGAGAGCGGCATAGACACACTGAAACACAGAGAGAGAGAGAGAGACAGCCCTAATAACCCTGAATAAATATTAACGCTGCGTTTGTAGAATAGATAACCTTATCAGACTACAGGGGGTATGTTGACATGAAGAAAGAACTTAAGCAGTGATAAAATGCACCTTATGCTTAAGTTGCACTCTCTTTCTCCCTTTACAAGCCTGAGATGAAAGATCTGCACAGATTTTACAGCAAATATAAACAGCATGCATGTTACTACGCATACAGTGTTCTGCTTTTGTTTACCTCTTGAAAAGTAGCTTTAAAAGGTTCATCTTAGTGTACACTGTCTGACAGTATCCTATATACTCCGTATCAGCTTGTTCCAGCTCTTTGCTGAAGCTATATGATGCTTACGCTGAGTGAAATATTCAAAGGCAAGATCTGTATGGCCGCGCCATTCCATCAAACGTCTGGCACATTATTTTACTCTGACATCCCATTCCCCGGGGAATTCAGCCAACATATTTGGTCTCTTTGGTAACTTTGAGATCTCCACTAGAATTTAAAAAGTGCACAGAATGAGTTTGCAATGACTGTCCAACCAGTGGGCCATCACTTGTTAAGGGATTAAAGGTATACATATATAAAATTGATTGAGAACAGACACATTGTAGGATCTTATAGAAATATTTTATATTTATTATCATATGAAAATTACCATGAGGAATATTTTGGTGATAATATGAGACATACTAATACCAAAAAGTATCATAAGATAGATGATGATAGATTTTAGCTTTTGTATAAACTCAGTGGACAAACAATAGGTTCCTGTATGTACATTATAGTTGACTGATGTCATATTGATGTAGAATGTCACTATCTAATAATATTACACTAGGATATTACTAAAAAATGTTGTTATAGTGTAGCTCCTATATTATGGATTTTGTTGGTGTATTTCTTTACTTGTGGAGGGCTATTTATTCTCCTTTACCTCTTTGATACATCTGTCTGTGTGTGTTCTGTATTTATGTGGTGTGTGGAAGCACATGTCACTGCTGCACGTTATAAATAGCCCACAGTCTCCCTGGATCCCACCACACACTGAATTAACCTGCTTAAGCTGCCAATCAGCTGTGACAGATCCCCCCCCTCCATGCAAGCACACACACACACACACACACACACACAGACACACACCACCACCCCTCCCATCCCACCCTCCGATGACCGTGCAATCACAATCACCACGACGCAATCCTACGTCACACTGTGATGCAGTAAACACCGGAGATCCTGTAGCCTTTTCCTATGTTATGGGTTTACGTGCACGGTAATGATCCGTGCACATTTCGGATTTCCGACTCTACGACCAGAGGGGGATGGAGATTAGACCTGATACATGTCGTTCTGTCGTGTGAGAATTTTAATTTTTCACCAAACCCGGTTCGAAAGCTTCAAATGTATTGTTTTCCGTCCATGTACGCAACAAGATACATATCATATTATACAGCCTAGGAGCAATTGCTAATAAATACTTTCTCCTAGAAAATTCGGCATACATCTTATGGGCAAAACATCACTTCATTACGATTAAATCTCAATTTCTATAATTCTTAACCACGCGCGGGGTAACGTTACTTGGGTAGGAGATTATTCTGGGATTAACAGGGGAGCCAGTTATAAAAGTTCACATATTGTTTAATTATGTGCTGCTTGGTGTGTTGACTGTATGCCGAATTCACTTAACGAGCCTGTCGATTCATTGAAAAAAATCAGTCATGTCGTAGGTGTTATGCATGATTGCCAATAAGCAAAGAATCCCAGAATGGAAGCGATTTCCTAAACGCAGTTTGGCGTCTTGACGCTTCCTTGAATTTCAGTGCAAAATCACCTATCTGCGACACACGGCAACACCGTGGGTCAACAGACTATCCGTTATCATCACTCCTGCAGACACACGGCCCCGGGAGCCTTTGTTTTTGCTTTGCCAAAGCACGCAACCGTGTGAACCAGACGTGCGTTTTGTAACCGTCGCCTCACGATTACGCAAACGATTATGCAGACGTCAAACCGCACCAACTTTCTCGGCTGACTAAAACCCACTGTCTCCTCACGGTCTCATTGCTTTGCAGAACATCGTCTCATGAACTGACCAATCTGAGGAAATGAAAGGAATCGTCGGTGGGAGTTGCTCAACTTTGAAGCGCACCGAACAGCCTGCAGACGGAACGCGGGGAGCCCCGGTGACACTCACGGTGCTGTGGCAAGCAGCTTACAGCCTAATGGAGTGGATACAAAAACATTACCCAGCACTGGTGTATTGTAGTGTTTCCATAAACAGACACTTCATTGAACATCCGCTTAGATTATGCGAGAAAAAGAAATCTAACATAATGCCCGGCCGCAGCAGAGTAATGCATCAACAAAAAACACACAAGTATGTCTTTTGTCAACACAATTTTTAAAGCCAAGCAGTCCTGTGGCCAGTGGATTAGTATCCTAATGTCGTAATATCATAAAGGTCCTCTGGCTAAGTCCATGTGTTTGGAGGCGCACCACGTGTGCACGTCTCCGGCACGCTGAAATTAAAACTTCCCTCAAGAATGCGTCAAAAGTTTCCAAAGCGCCCCGCTGCATACCAAATAATCCTCCCCAAGCAGCAACACACCGGCTGCTCTCCGCTTCCAGCACCAACACACACATATATATTCGTTTTAATCCGTCAGATTGCCTCATTGCCCATGGCTGATGACATTTCCTCCAAAAAACACGTGAAAGCCAGACGTCAAGACATAGTAGACATTCACTCACACACACACACACACACACACACACACACACACACGCGCGCGCACGCAGACAGAGACGCCGGGTCGCACTTTGCCGGGGAGATGCTGCTGACAAGCCGGGCGAAAGCCTCGCATCAACCGGGCATAGCGTGCGCCACGGCCGGCGACGTGCACGGACGAACGCCGCTCTGCAAAGCCCAAGGTTCCGCGTGTCCAAAGAGGCCGAGGTCTTACCTGGCTGCCAGAGTTTTCTGTCAGGTAATTGAAGACAAAGGACGAGAGTTCCTCATCTAATAGTGGAGCGCAGTCCGCCATCTTCTAGTGAATGAGGAGCCGTGGAGTCAGAGAGCGGAGTATAGGAGGAGGAGGAGCAGTGGGGAAAGGCCGCCTGCAGGGGGCGCATCTGTTTACACACAGACACCAAACCAAGACATTAAAAGGTTTGCGGCTCCCCAAAGTGGCGTCTGGATACCTCCAGGGGTCAATGCAGTGGCTCCAGGGGGTCCCACAGTAAAATGAGGATTATTGCCATTTCATTGCCATTGAATTAAAAGGGAAACTATTTAAATTGCATGGGAATTTACAAAAAAAAAAGATTTTAATAAATCACAAGTCTATTACTATTTAGGTAGATACTAAAAGGGATATTCTTGTTGTATCCACGATGTGTTTACCGGTCATGCAAATAAAGCAATTGTGAGAGGAAACAACTCCTTTTTGAGCAAAGGCTGGCAGTCATATGGTCCCACTTGGTTACCGTATTCATGGGTTAGTTATTTCTCCACATAAATATACTACAGATTCACTGGTAATAAGGCGCCACGTGTCATCAAGAATTTTAACATTTATATCAAAGCCAGAACCAGCAAGCAAGCAGGCACAACACAAGTCTGGTTCTCCAGAGGCCTTATCGGCTACTACGAGGCAGGCGTACAGAAGGCTAAAATGATCGTCCACGCCGTAAGAAAACATCTAAGCAATACATGAACTTGGGCCTAATAAAATACACGAATCTTCCTATCTTTATATTTCTTGTCTTACAATTTTTAGGTTTGTTTTAAATTCTTAACTACCGAGTTACAGTATACTTTATTCCTGATGCCGCACTCAAGTGTTGCACTTCTCTTTTATAAGTTTTAATTCATTTATTTATTTATCTTTTATTTATGGATTTTAATCATCCATTGTTTTTCAGGTTTCAATCCCTATGTTGTGTGTTAAGTGGAAAGCACCTTGTGACGCTGGGTTTGATAAGCGCTGTGCAAATAGGTTTGATTATTATAAATGTAAGTCATAGTCCGATCGCATACCCCAATGATGGGGCAGTGATGGAAGGGATTGGGAAACCCTGGGTTGACTTTCCGAGTTGATAACCAGCGTCGTGTGACCGCTGATCCTGGTCGCGATTGTTTGGGTTAGTGAAGCCGGAAATAACGGAAATAGGTCAGGGGGTATGTTGAACTCGCTTCGTAGCGTGGGCCCCAGTTGGAAGTTGAGTAACTTCAGTCATTATCACAAAACACGGAAGGGCCTGATCATTCAGGACACACTTTGTATGCCTGAAAGTTCCTGTTGAACCACTCTGTCTTTGTTTTGAGACGCCAGCACAGACACAAGTGGCAGCAGCACCCTGTTGCTGTTGCTGGGCAACAGCAAAACCATCTTCTGTCAGTCATGTGAGGTAGCCGTAGCTGATGACATTAGCTGATGCCATCGCGCCATGGTAACTCTATTCCAGTCGCAACGCCGAGGCCGTTTTTAGGCATTTAGCTTGGTGTTTGCTGAAGTAACAGTTGAAATGTCCAGTTTGACATTTTAATGGCAACGAGGGGCTGTCCACCCAGGCAGGTGGAGGAAGAAACCCTACGGGGCAGATACACAGCGCATGGCATGCAAAGTCAACCGCAAAATGCCACAAACTCACTGTATGTGCGAGCAGCTATGCTACGACACGACACGACACGACACGACACGACACGCTCTGCTCCTCTGGTCTAGCGTCCCCCTGGCTGTCTACTAGATATTGAATAGTTCCTGTTTTATCTTGCTAACTCTTATCCCCTCTCATGTCAGACCTCTTCACTTCCTGCCCCTGGCGTGTCTCCCGCCAATTCTGATGACACGCTCCGCCCTAATTGGGAGCACCTGTGCCGCATTACCTGCGGCTCCCAGTGCATATAAGCTCTCTGCCTGCAGTCCCAGTCCCTCCGGAAAAACACGATTTTTTTTGTTTGTTTTTTGATTGTTGCTGGCAAACAAACAAAAATCTACCATGATTTTGCGGCACGTTTTGGTTAAAAAAAACAACAAAAACGGTGGAATATGCGGGATATTTATGCGATTGTATGCGGTGAAATTGCGGGAACTTGCAAAAACTGCGGTTTCTCACTATACTACCTTAATGTAAAGAGTCTCCCTGTTTCATTCTGTTTCTAATTTAACTATCTACCTTTTCATAATGTTACAAGCTTTAATCTTACTGACCGCGATTCTTTCAGCCCCAGCAACCGTTTTGGAAGTTGGCGCCTCGGTGTAGGTGGGCTGCTTCCACTGCTGCTTTAATGGCAATGGGGGGGGGATAATGGCGTAAACGCAACATTCCTTCAACTTTCTGCGCCGATGAATGTGACCTTTTTTTGTATTTTGCAACGAAAATGCAGGGATTATGAAATCATGCTAGCCCCGCGTAGTTTGCTTGCGGAAATTGACAATTTATGCGGCGAAAGCGCGGCGTATTTCGAAAAAATGCGACTCTTGCATAAATACGCGGCGTTTGGCTGATTTATGCTTTAAATCAGGTGATTGGATAATCGCGTTTTTCGGGAGGGACTGCTTATTCCCTCATGTACATATCTAGTCTCACGTTCCAGCATGCGGTCCATTCTTCTTGTTTTGGGGGATTTTTGGCTGTGTTTTTGGACCTTGTTTTTTTTTTTTTGGCCTGCACCTATTGGATGTAGGTATCTCCTGACTGGCTATCTGTGTACTGAACCTGCATCTTGGAAAGTAAAGACTTGTGTTGATTTTTTACCTCCTGGTGTCTGCACATCTGAGTCCTCCGTGCCTGATGACCAGTTGTAACACAACATGTTGTTTGGGATGTGTGTGTGTGCGATGAAAACTTCTTAGAATTATATTAGCAAAAGATGTGTTTGGCAGTAGAATTAAAACAAAAACCTGTGTTCAGTTTCGGTGAGTCATGCAGTGACAAATACATCAGGGATGAATGTGAGCCCAGATTTACAGTGACTGACCAGGGAGTCATCTTTGTGGCAACATCCTAACACGTAATGGCTCAGGATAAAACACTCATGTCTGAATGTTACATTTAGTTTGGTATTTTACTCAATGTGAAGGTATTACAGTATTATTAAAAATGAATCCCAGAATACCATGTGCATAATTTCACATCGTGTGCCAAAATTATTATATGATGAAATCTAAACTTTTAGTGTAAGGTCAGATTTTAGGACATTTTCATGGCGCTCTGTGCTGTTGTTGAATTACGAGTTTCCACAATTGCAGGTATTCCTACAAGCGGCTGATATAGACCAGAGGAGGACATCAAGCATTAGAACATACACACTGACGCCAGTGATCGTAATGTATCACTGCATTGCAGCACAGTGGTAATATTTTTGCTCTGTGTGTGTGTGTGTGTGTGCCGGACCGGTCAGGAAAAGGTTGTCTGAGGCAGGTGATGGCCATAACACAGCTCTGCATGTCTTTCAAAAGCCTGCCTGACAGCATGACCTTAATACAATGTGTGTGCGCTCTGGTAGCGCTATCTTTGTGCCTTGTAAAACAGGATGGGACCATTTTAGAAAGCAAAAACATTTTCTGCACACCTCACTTCTTATTTCAACTACTCGGGTCTTATGTCGGTAGTTTTGACCGTAATTCCTATTTGTAACAAAACACATTGTCGCTTGAAACAGACACACGGAGATGATCAGACGGGTTTAATCAAAGTCTGACCAAATTTGTTTGGAAGAGAAACAAAAGGTGAATGGTGAAATCATTTGCCATACTGTCTGTTGGAAACATCCAACACAGCCTACAGACCACACCTCAGCCAACATTATCGTAATCGAGAGAAATGAGGTCCAAGGCTATGAAAATAAGACCCAAGTTGTATACACCAGGAATTATCTTTTAAACGTTGAGGTAAAGAGAGTAAGGAGCTAAGAAATTTATGTTAGCTGTTGAAAGTCCTCACAAGTATAGAAGTACAAGAGAGAGACAGTGATACTGAAAAAGTGTCTATATTTTTGCATATTGCTGTGTTAAAAGAGAGGAAGTGTTTTATGAGAGAACAAGAGCGAAAGAAGGAAATGTTTGTGTATATTTCTGTGTGTTTGTCATTTGAAGATACTTTAACAAACAGAGTGGAGACTCTCCTCCTCTCCTTCCTCTTGATGTGACTACAGGTATTAAAGATATATATTTTCAGGTATCAGCAGCTTCAGTTCAAAAACATCGTTGCGGAGCTCTACTTGTTTCTACTTGTCACATTTTGTTGCAATCAAAAGGTCCTTAAACTAAGTGCTCGTTAAACCACACGTACAGTCAAGCCTGTCGAAGACAGGTGATCATAAAATATCATAAACCACTAGATCTCCTTATCAAATATATATACGCAATACTGGGGAAATAACCCCTCCTTTAAACTCTCAAACACTGTTGCAAAATAGCCATGGGGTATGTGCTTTGTATTTCTGGCTCGATGTAGTTGCCGGGTGTTTGATCATTGCATGAAGAAGTGAGGAGACAAATGTGATTTCATGTCCCGAGTTTTCCAACAGCTAAAAGTTCGACTGCAGAAAATGCTTTGGTCAAAACATCAAAAGGTAAACAGCGGATTTTGGCGTCATTCCCTCAGATTCAAAGAGTGCACTTTTGCCATTTTGCACCAGCGTTCAACAATCAGAGAGAAATCCATCTTAGAAGAGGCACAGAGATCAACACTCTACAACCACAGGAGCAGGAAACAGACCAGAATGCAATGCAGTTACACTGCAGGTTTTGTTTTGAGTAAATGAGGACTTGTGGACTTGTTGTGCGACCGCAGCACATAAAACCGGCCACAATCTTCAATTATTTCTCTGTCATTACATAACCTACCATATTACTGTGCCTTCAAAACACTTTACTGTCTTATATACAGAAACGAGGGTTTAACATGAATAATCAGTGTTGAGTCAAGATCTCTCAGCCTCTGCCGCTTGACCATTGTGCCATTTCCTTTGGACCATCTTTTGTTAATCTGCCTCTCACAAGTCCACCACCTCGATGGTAGTGCAACATTAAATTGCTGGAGTAGCCCTTTAAAAACCCACAAGAGCAGTGTAGACAGAAGACTCAACATGTTTTGTTCAGAGCCCCAGAGACCAGCCTTTACTTTTTAGTAAATGTGAAGCCTGTGGAACATGTTACGCGAGTCGTGACAACTGGAAAAAATTGCAACGTTGCCATAATTTACGAACCTGCTATGTTTGCATGGCCTCAGACGAAGAAGCCGACATTACTGGAATGCCAACAAGTTGTGTTCCATTGATGTCCTCTTCTTATGTTACTACATTTTACATTTACAGTTGAGACCTTGAGCCAGCCCTGTGGTTCAGAAAGACTGCCAGCGAGGCCAACAGCAGAATGACCTTCAGCTTTATAAATCATCAGTAGCACAGGAAACTAATATTCAGCAGGTTAAAGGTCAGAGACTAGTGCATCGATGAATGGAATAAAATATTATTGAGGAGGAATTTGGATCAGTGAGGAGAGATACAGACAGATAGGAGAAAGGTTTTTCAAACTTTGTAGAACAGCCTAACAGAACAAGAAGAGGAGTTCACTTTTATAATATACACTCTTAACTAAGTTGTCTTTTAAAAATACTAACTCCTTGGGGTAACATCCCCTGACCACAACAAACCCTTTTTATATTTAGTTATCTTTGTGTACAAAGAGTAAAATCTAAGAGAGAAGAAACTCAAAATGTGCCAGAGAGACAAGTGAATGCTTTGGGGCCTTACAAAACAAATCTTTCAACCCAAAAGAAAACCCCACTCAAGATGACAAACAGGCTATAAGCTGCCGAAGCCCAGGCAGCGTTAGTGGCTCGGTATATCACACTGAGCTGCGGCAGATCAGCACAAACACTAAAAACAATCCAGGTCTCTTAACTGTAAGCTGAGATGATGCGTGTGTTAGCAGCATCCAGACCATCCAAGTTGACATTTCCATAATGCTTAGGCCTCAGGGTGCGGTCACCCATCCAAAAACAAGGCTGCGATCTAATGTCAGAACATTACTAAGCAGGGCTAGTAGTGTCAGGTGGTCTTAGAGGCAAGTAGAGTATTTCATCTAAGTGGACATTCCAATAATATTCCAGGCTATGCCCTCAGTTTATCGCCGTGCTTTGATTTTCTGCTGATCAAAAAATGACTCTGCGCTGTTAACACGGCGACCTTCTGAACTCTGCCGACATGCAACGGTCAGGTTGACCTCAGATTACTTTAATTTATTTATATAGCGCCAATTCATAGCAGAAGTTATCGCATTGCACTTTTCCTGTAGAGCTGGTCCTAGACCGTGCTCTTTATAATATTATTTACAGAGACCCAACGATTCCCACCATGAGCAAGCACTTGGCGACCTAGGCAAGAAAGAACTTCCATTTAAGAGGCAGAAACCTCGAGCAGTCGGCCATCAGTAATATTATTATTATCAATAACATAATAATAGCAATAATAATGATAGGAGTAATATTGATAATAATAACATTAAAACCACTAAAAATAATTGCAGCAGCGGGTGTTGAGCAGAAACATGGGGGCAGTAGGAGGCATGCAATCACAGATCCAGACTCTGCAGCTCCAGAGGCAGCAATACCTGCTGAAAGCAACAGAAGGAGAGAGGAGAGAGACAAGAAGGCGCAAAACTACGGGAGGTAGAAGATGTTGAGTAAGTAACATGCATTAGTCTTAATACTAGTCTATTTAGCCTACTCTTAAATGTGGGGATGGTGACTGGCTCCCGAAGCCAAACTGGGACCTGATTCCACAGGAGAGGAGCTTGATACCTGCAGGCTCTGGCTCCCATTAAACATTTGGAGACTCTAGGAACAACACATTCTCATTGAATGATCTATGTCATGCTGACCGAAAATCCCCAAACCAAAAGATACATAACTCTCCAGAGTCATGTAAATAGTAGCCCATGCGTGCCTCTGTATTTGATGACCTGCGAATGAGAACGGGTTGGCCTTTTCAGCCATAACCCAAGCACTTCAGGCCTTCCTTCAAGCCTGTACTAATGCCCTAGCTTGTCAGCAATATTGTACAAAAAGCTCCGAAGGTGACTCATTTTGGTTCCACTAAAAAAGAAAAAACAAACAAACAAAAAGCTTAATTTTATATATTGGAGCTGAACCAGATACAGTGTTGAAAAGGTTGCGCCATAGAAAGTAAGATATGCCAGTGTGAAGATTCTTCATGGCTCCATCTGTGAGATACTGACCTTTGAAACTTTACCTTGGTGCATGTTTGAAGGCTTATGATCCAGCAACAAAAGAGGCTACAGACAAGGGATCAGCTGTTATAGAGAGCTCTTGACTTCAGCTATCATGTGAGCATGGTCAACAACTGGGGGTGCAAACAAATAAGATACATTTCATTGATCCGACACCGGGGGGAATTCGCTTGCTACAGCTGCTCAAGATTCAACACATAACAGGAAAAAGGTAGACAGATTAAAAAAAATACACATAAAATGCAAATAAAATAGAGAATAGAAAACAAGAGATATAAAAACTATTTACACATATAATTTAATCAGATATATGTGATGGATAATCGCACAGAATACTTGTACAGATATTGTAATACAAAAATGGTGTGTAGCATTATACTACAATGAGAGATGGATCAGAGGGGTGGAGAATACTAGAGCGAAAGAGGTAGAGATGGTTAGGTGAGTATTTATGTTATGGTTTTTCTGTGTCTTGTAGAAGGAATTCTTGTTTTATTTTGAAAATGTCTGTCTTGGGTTCTGGTAGTTCCTGATTTATTTTGGTAAGTGGTCTGTACCCTAATGTATCTGTGAGTTTTGCTTCCTGCCCTGGAGTTCCCACCTGTGTGTTATTGTGCTCACCTGTGTCTAGATGTCTCCCCTGCCCGAGTGTATTTAAGTTGAAGTTTTTCTTTTGTTTCATTGTCGGTTCGTCATCGTCATTCACGATGTGTTGGGTCCGTCTACCCCTCTGTTTTCTGGATTCATGCCTGCCTGCACCCAACACGACAATTTATGCAAATGCAGGGAGTGGCGTGATTGAGGTCGGGTCCGGCTCCTGAAACTCTCCTAAATAGCTCCAATAAAACATTTTATCTCTCAAGTCACTGCTGACTTTTTCTGTATTAGAGTCAGTGCCTACACATAAGCATAGAAAAGTTGAATAACGCTGCAGTCACTACGAGTGGACAGTGTTTTGTAAGATTGCCTGTTTTGGTAGAAAACAAATATAAAACATTGTCAGCGAACAGTATCAGCATTTTTGCGACTTGCCAGGTATGTTAATTAACAACATTTCCTCGTTTTATTAATAGAAAACATAATTGAGTAGGCATTATGTTTCCCTCAAAATGTATTTGCTGCGGCAAATTAGCTGCATATGAATGTAATTTCTAGGAAACAGGGGTGAACAGAGAGGTATCTTTCAGTTCTTCACACCCTAGGAATGCCTAGTCACAATGCAGAATACCTCCGACATACCAGACAACTGCAATAATTACTGTAGATATATTATCTGGGTCAAGTTTTACATTCAAGACATCCCATAAGCTTCTAAAATATGACGCTTTGCCCAAATGTTTCCAACAGTATGATGCACTCAGACCAAAACACATGAACTACCCCCTGCAACATTACAATTCTGTCAAATGAGCCAAAAGTTAACAGACTACTCTTAAGAGGGATCAATTTTACCGTGACAATTAGGTACATTTTGCTGCTAATACTTTGTTTTGTTTACTCAACAGTAAAATTACAAATGCAGGACTTATTTGTTCCATTGTCTTATTGCTATTCTGTCATTGCTACTTACAGTAAATAAAGCATTCAAGTGATTTTAAGCTTTAAATAGACAAGTCTGTCAGAAAGCCAAGCAGCTAGCCAGATACACTAAAAAAACAGCCATGCTGCCACTGAGCAGCCTCACAGCGGGCCCAATGAAACACATTTTACTGTGAAGTAGGCCCATAAAATATGTGACGTGTGCACCCGTGTAACACTTACAGTATCAACTATTTCCATAATGAACTAATAAATCTTAGTAAGCAGCAGTAAATTAATGATTTTTGAAGTCACAGTCCTTTTTGGCACTGTAATCGAGCTTTGATTCTAAAAAGATTAAATGTGAGTGATGTGACTGACTGAGGGAGGGAGTTACAGGCAGATATTTAAATCAGAAGATGAATATCAAGCGAAGGGCAGTTTCCTCTTTAGACTGTGTGTTGTTTGTTGTTTACCTCCATTTTAAATAGCATTGATGCAAAATCCAACATTAGCTCCCAGACTCACCATTTACCTCTGCCTCTCCCCGTATTATATTTAGCGATGGGGTCCTAAAAATGAATCACTTTACATTTCTCATCCTTAAAGGCATCTTGCAGAGGACATTACTGAATCAAGCGCGCTCTGATTTATGGCGGTATTTAACTCAAGGCAGCGGGGATCATTGACATCTAACTGGGGAATTTCATTACGTGGTTGGCCAATCTGAGGAAAGGCTGCAGGAAATATACAGTGTAGAGTGAATATGAGTGATATAGGTATTCATTCGTCCTGCGTGGTGTGTTCGCTTGTGCTCGTGCTTGTTCAGCCATGTTCTGACTCACTCACAGTCGCTTCTTCACCCACTCATTCGCTGGCTCAGGCGGTCACTCTGCCAGCGGGCTGACCTTGACCTTTGCACTGCTTAACCCTGTGCGCCATGTGTGTGTCTGTCCACTCACATATTGGTGCGTTCAAATACAGCATGTTTTATGTTATGTATGCCAGGTGCTTGTCACTGCTAACTCACTTATTATTTGCTCATTGCAACTTAAATCAGATACGTAAAGCCAGCAAGGCTATGAGTGACATTATTTTCATGTTTAGTTTTTTCATGAGCTGACATAATTACTTTATGATTTTGACGCAACCAGCTTTGTTTTCTTTGTTGTAAGAAAGTGGCCAGTTGCTATAATTAAATGACAAAATAATCTGTACTTGTATAGTGCCTTTCCAGTGCTCTTCCGACCACTCAAAGCACTTCACACACAGCAGAATATCACATTCACCCACTGGTGGCAGGTGCCAACCGCTCATCAGTCCAAAGAAACTAATCATTCACACAAACACCGAAGGCACAGCCCTCTGGAATTTGGGGTTCAGTACCTTGTGTAAGGACACTTTGGGATGTGGGCTGGGGGAAGCCGGGATCGAGCCGCCAACCTTCCGATTAGTGGACGACCCGCTCTACCACCAAGCCACAGCCGCCCCCAATACACAATCCTAATGGGAACATTGTGAAGAAAATGGTTTTGATTTCCTTGTAATCACGAAATGACTATGTCATAATCTAAAAAAAAAAAGATGACCTTGTGAGTTTGTGATCATGTATTTCTCCTGATAATGAGAAAAATCATCTTTACCAGTGTCTTCCAAATGCCTTTTGAAAGTTCATAAAACACCTTACATGAAAATGTAAGGGGGCCAAAACAACTATGAGGGCCCTATTTAAGCATTTCACGATTTTTTCGTAACGTGTGGGTTTGCACTATTTGTGAGAAAAAAACTACATTTTAAATTGTGCCAGTGGAAAACGTAGCATCATGCAGCTGCAAAGAGAAAAGAGGAGGAGACCACAAAGAACCTACAGGGGAAAAAATGTGAAATAGTTCGGTTGGAGGCTGTATTTTTTAAATGAAAAAACGAATATGTAACAAACTGCCCATGAAAAGAGTCAAATGCCAAAAAGAATTCAGAGAAAACAAAAAAAAAATCTTCAAGCACTCTTAGGCAGCAGAAGGAAAAGAATTATGTTAAAGCTTTGTGATCACACAGGGTCTTCATCAGGGAAGAAATAATAAAAACAGATTTATTTCACCTGGTACTCTATATAGACAATACACTGGCAGTAGACATTATTCCATCACACATTGAAATGACCAAATACAAATAAAACAACATCAAAATATAATGAGATGATAAAAATGTAAATATGATGAAAATATTTTAAATATTAGCCATACAAATCATATCACAGAGTATAATGCAGTGTCATCAATGGGTGAAATATAAAATGTAGTTTGTAGGAAGGCTTAAAAATGTATTTCTTCATTCAGACCCGAATGTACTAAGGTATCAAATTAGAAAATCCAATTGGTCACCACATGTGATGGCTTCATGCACACACTGATGGTACAACGCCTTGTTAGACATCGAAGGAAAAGGTGGTGTTAAGAACCACTGTGACTGACTAAATAAAGGCTTTCAACACAACTTTTCTCCTTGCTCTGCCTTTTCTAAGAGCAATTTTTTCAACTTTAAGAGCGCCTTTAACGCTCCCTGGATTTAATGCATGTGAAGCTTTTTGAGCACTTTGCCTCTGCAATGCTTCTGTGTTTTAGGAAACATTTGAAAAAAAAAAAAATAGGCTATGTACCTTCTGTATACTTGCTGTATACACAATGAGATATCTGCTTAGCGTTTACGTGTGGACACAGATGTTATTTCCGAGCTCCATGGTGTACGAGGAGGCTGGATGTAACACTGGGCAGCAGCCGGCAAGGTTCTCACGTGGCCTCAGTGTATCTGTGATGCGACTTATGATATAATTTATGAGATGATCTGGAGTCGAAGCCAGGCTCCCTGTTCCAAGTCAGCGTTACATCATAGCCTAAGATGCTTATGGGAGGTCTGGATATAAAGAGACACTGTAAATAGATTTTATCCGGTATGTCCTCACATAGTAACCCTACCTTGCTGTATTAATAACCCATCGTGGGATGTTTGGCATTTATATCAGCATGTCTGTCGTCTGCCTGTCTGTGTTCACGCTCCTTGCAGTTGCAGTGATTTGAAATGGTTAGGAAGGGAGGTGGTTGCTGATGTTGATGGATGACGCGTCACTCACAGACACCTGTTACCAAAACAAACCAAAACCAAATTGTGCAGCAGGATGTATTGGGCCTGGGTGCGCCAGCTGTCTGTCATTAGAGTCCATGGATTGCAAACAGGTTTTCATTTCACCAGCTAAACACTTCCACTAGTTTCTCCCTTGTTCTCATGTTGATAATCCGCAACTGTTGCTGTTGTGTTCGACTGAAATTCTGAAACCTTTGGCCCTTTGTATCTGTGACTGGACACTGCTGTGATGTGCTGTCAGTGTTGCCAGATTTGATTAAGATCAAATAGCCCCATCTGAGCCTTGAGCCTGCCCAATTGTTTTTCTAAGTCTGAAGGGGGATATGATAATAATAATAATAATAATAATAATGTTAAAATAACACACCCACATGCAGCTATACTGCAACTATGCCAGCATCTCGACCACATATATCAAACTTATTGGTAACGGGCATTAGTGAAGATTAAAGCGTTCAGAAGACGTGCCTCCAGCCTTCTGTTTTATCAGTAGACTATAAGTAAACCACTGTCACTACTGTATACTGAAAAATTATCTCTGCCAAGTCTCTTTTAGATAAGGCTACATTAATAATAAGCGTAAAAATGTCTTCACATTTCCGAACAGAATTAAGCTTTTATTAAGTCTTTTATCAAAGAACCATGACTTTGGAACTCACTTCAATCCAATTTTTATTTATATAGTGCCAATTCATAACAGAAGTTAGCTCATTTAACGTGTCCTATAGAGCAGGTCTATACTGTACTCTTTATAATATTATGTGGACTCTTAAACAAAGTGTGCAGGTGTGTGTGCATGGGGACAGCTTACACAAATTTAAGTTTAGTGCATTAACCAAATAATGCTCTAAAGACACAATAGTCTGCAGATTTCTCTGTCAAACATTATGGAATTCAACAAGGCCGAGCGCAACACATTTAAGTGAACAACCTACAAACAAGCTCCTCAAAAGGTTCAAGTTGTGTACCTGACATTGTCTTTTGTAAGCACTTGAAGGGTTTGCAGCCTTAGTATAGTAAGTATAGTTGGTGGACAAGTGCACATGAACAGCCCTGCAGAGTGAACCATACACCCAGGAAAATAGCCATTTTCAATGGTAATGTAATTGTAATGAAGTGGTGCCGAGGTCCATTAATGGTCTGTTAAGATGGTGGCCATGCATAAAGAGACTTGTGACCAATTAATGAATTATAGCTTCAGTTACATTGCTGATGTGTATTTCCTCATATTCGTAATGTCACTCTGAGCTGGTCTAACTCTGCAGTAACTATAAAGGTTATAGGTCCAATTTATTTGACATGAATGAGCTAGCAAGAATATATGTCATATAAATTATATTTTCAACTACAGAAGCCATAAATAAAAGCTTTCTGCAGCAGCTGAAGGCAGCATTAAATGGAGAAACATGGTCTGACCTTCAGTCCCACCCCAGTAGCCACTCCTCTCTGTGCCTGTTTACATCCCTGCAGTCCAGCTGACCCGAGCACGCATGTAGTTTCTCTCTTATAAAACCCTCTTTTCAGCTACATTCTGGGACCTCTTCTGTTCAACAGCTACGTGCTACCACTGGCCAAGATTATGGGAAAAACAACAAGATACGTTACCATAATTATGCAGATGGCACACTGTGCAATGTGACTAGGTGACTATGGTCCAATACAAGCGCTGAGTAAGTGTATTAGAGGGTGACAAGGGAGGGGATTTTCACTCCTTTCCCATCCCGCTCCCAAAAAAATATTCCTGTCCCGTCCCAATCTCGGGAGAATGACTCAGAAAAAAATCAGAAAATAGCTTTTTTTCATATTGGAACTGCATATTTATGTATGACAACAGGCCTGTGATTAACGATCCTGCCCGCTTCCATTGACTTTTTTTTCCTGTACAGTCCCAGTCCAGTGATGAATAGTGAAATTGACCTGGGGGAATCCCCAAAAAATCCCTGGACCCACAGGAACCCCCCCCCCCCCCCCCCAAAAAAAAAAGTCAGCCTCTAAAGTGTATTGAACAAATCAACGATTGGATGTGCCAGAATTTTCTTCAATTAAACAAAGATAAAACTGAACTAATCGCTTTTGGAGCCGAGGAGGAACAATTAAAAGTCAGTGCTCAGCTTCATTGGGTAATGTTAAAAACCACAAGCCAAGCCAGAAGTCTTGGTGAACCTGAATTTCAATTCCATTCAATTAAATTTTATTTACATAGCCCATTTCAACAGCCACATTAAGGCAATTACAAAGTCAGCCTGCTGCCACCTTAAGAATATGTCCAGGATTGAAGGAATGATGTCTCAGCAAGAGTTGGAAAAACTTGTCCATGCATTTATCGTCAGTAGACTCGACTACTGTAACGGTGTCTTCACAGATCTTTCTAAAACATCGATCAGACAGCTGCAGCTGATTTACAACGCTGCTGCTCGCGTCCTCACTAAGACCAAGAGAATGGATCGCATCACTCCAGTTGTGAGGTCTTTACACTGGCGTCTTGTCTGTCAAAGCATTACTGGGAAAATACTACTCGGGTTTATAATGCACTGAAAGGTTTTGGGCCAAAGTACCTGATCTTCTGCTACGCTTTGAACCATCCAGACCTCTCAGGTCGTCAGGGACCGCTCTGCTTTCTGTCCCTAAACATGAAGACATATCTGGAACAAACTCCCAGAAAACTGCAGGTCTGCTGTAACTCTCTTTTTTTAAAATTAAGGCTGAAGACTTTTTTGTTTCCTGCTGCCTTTAATTAAATCAAATAATGATGAATTTCTTACACTGCACTGTAACATTTACGCTCCTTTGCATCTTGTTTTCATTTTTTATTTAACTCTTTTTCTGCTTTTTTAAATGACTTTTTATATTGCCCTATGTTGCTTTTATGTTTAATGTAAAGCACTTTGAATTGCCTTGTTGAAATGTGCTTTACATATAAACTTGCCTTGTCTTGCATGCTGCTAGAAACGTATGATTAAAACACAATAAAAACATACCAGCTTGAAGCGCCTGGTCGCTCCTGGTTGTATTCCCTCCTCTGATTGGTTACAAAGAGGTGAATCCCAGGGCAAGGATGAGCTCCCTTTGCCCAAGGCTCCATACATTCATACATGAACAATAGTATGGAGAATAAATATACCCGAACATGCACACGAAGGGAAGTTTGTAGGCGTGACCTTGATTTTTAGCCATCTATGAGTGGGTCTCCAGTTACTAGAAAAGGACCTTTTATATTGTCACATCATTGTGATGCATAAACACGGCTTACAAGTAAGAAAATCACATCAGTATTCAAATAAGCAGGTGCACAAACCTGGCAGCCAAATCTGTCCATTAAAAGTCCAGTCGTGGACAACGTTTCTCAGTGCTCATTGGGGGAAAACACATGCCGGTACACTGACAACACAACTGGAAGGGGCTCTTTACAGGCACAACAGAACAATTTATTACATGGAGAAAAAGGTGACAAATTGGGAAAAAAATATGGCAAAAACCAGTCAGGAGAAGTGAGCTAAGAGGCAAAAAGATGTTTTGCATGATCTCCTCTGGTACAATGACACCGGAAAGTCCTGCGCACACACGTAATACACTTTGACGTGATACGGTACCGGCTCTGGTAGAATAAGGACAGCACACAGAGTAAAGTTCAAAATGCAGTCTTAACTGAAGAACCAGGCAGTTATACACGGGGAGTCAGTCAGAGAGACAAGCAAGGAAATCAGACAGGGAACAGGCAAAATCCAATAATCCAAGGAACGAGGCAAAGTCCAAAAACCAAAGATTCAAACACTAGGAATTGCTGGAGAGCAATGAACACACAGGGTAGATCAAAGACAATCTGGCAAAGATATGTATATATATATAGATATATGTATATAGATATATATAGGAACCAATGGGATCTTACAGGTACACACATCAAAGTTGGGAAGCAGCAATGAAGTGCAATGATCTATCATATTTACTGATACTCCTTTAACTATGCAATCGTGTCAAATGAATACATTATCATAAAAGTAATTGATGGAATCGCTCACTAATACATATATTATTTTGGAAAAAGTTCAGGAATTTGGCCAAAACTTGTGCAGCGGGAACATAACTAGCAACAGATTCTGGTTAGGGCTCCATCAAATCAAACACAGGTCGTCATTCATTTTCCTGAGCTCCACCCCTCTCTCCCTCTCTGCCGACACAATTTCCCAGCTCGTCTCATTAAATGTTTCATTCATGTTTTCATTCTCTCTCTCATTCCACACTCCCCTCGCTAGTCCCATTGGATGTTGTTGCCTCACACTAAACAGCAGTGATAATGATGCAATTGAATTTACATCAAAACAACACCGCATTTCCGCTACAACGACAGTCTACAGTATAACTCCAGTGATCCGTTAATACCTACACCACAGAGGGAGCTCAGTCTGCTGTTTGCATTACACATGCAATACTCATCAGCAATGGGACAACCACTGCTACAGACGGCATTTAGACTGTCGGGGAACACTTTCCACCAAAAATCCTGCATTATAAATTGTCTTCATGTTTACATGCGTTAAACCCTATGCTGTATCAGTATCACTTCAAGTTGAGGGCCCTGCCATAAACAGCCAGTGTCTTTTTGATCAATTCTACAATAAAAATGTGATCAATCAAACTTTAATAAAAGGCTAAAATCAGCCTCATGTATAAACATCTCATGAAGCTGTCATGAGACATTACACAGTGTTACACACAGCAGCACGGACAGACAACATCCTCTATTGATGTATATTATAGGAAGCCATGTCTTGTTTGTAGTTATCCACCCGGGCCGTGGCCTATTTCATAGACGGGTCATGTGTTCATTGATCAGTAGGGAGAGAGGGAGCACGTTGTGACGCCAGCTGTGTCAAAGCAGGCGGTCGATAAACACACTGTTTTGTAGAGACTGAGGCAAGCTAAGCTTAGTTGAAACTCTCTTTTTGGTGCCGTTTGAAATGTTTTTGTTGGCGCGCGCCGTGCGCCAATTTGTGAGTCAAAGTTCGCCAAAACGCTACGTGAAAGCCCCTCACAGATTTGCCTCGCCTCCATGAGCAAATCTGCTGAAATGATTTGAATCCCACTTTTGTAAATACTGTGAAATTGCGTGAGAGGGCTCTACGCTCGAAAATCTGAAATGTCCTTTTATGCTATCCCATTATTTATTGATTTTTCAAAGTATACACAACTTGCCCAAACCCCCCCCCCACCCACCTACCAGACCAGGAGACGCCAAGAAAAAAACACAGCCAGACATAACAAACTAATAATAAACTTCTGTCTTTGTGAGGACTAATTTGAGACCTTGGTTTCGAAGATGTTTTTGGAAAGTGATCAGATTTTGTCCTTTCTTCAATGGGCTACGTGAGGGTTAAGACTTCAAAGTTTCAAAGTTGAGGTTGGAATTAGTCTAGTTTAAGGTTGTATGGTAGGCCGATGACGAGAAGCTACACCCCTCCTTTCAACCTATCCTTTGCCTCACCCCCTCCTCCGTCTGTCCTCCTCCTCTTCCACCTTTCTCCTTTGTCTTCTCCAACTCTCCTCTTCTCCTACTACACTTAATCGCCCTCGCCCTTTCCCTGCATCAGCCTCCTCCTTCCTTCCTTCCTCCTTCCTTATCATTGTCCCTTTCTTCTCCTCCACCAGTTTATGTTCCTACCATGTCCTCCCCCCTTTTAACTTCCTCCTTTACTCCTCAATATATATTAATATATAATATAATATAATATTTTCATTCATCTTTTGTGCTCCTCCTCTTGTCCCCTTCCCAAATACCTTCATCTTTTCCCTTCTTCTTCTTTACCTTCTCCACCTCCTTCCTTTCCCCCTCTCCTCCTTTATATTCTCCCCTTTCCATCTCTCAACCTTCATTACCATCTCTCCTTCACCTCTCCCTCCTATATTCTCCCCTCATTCATCTTCCCTTGCTCCTCATCTCTCTTACTCCACTCCTCTCCACCCTCCTTCTCCCCTATCATCATTACCATCATCCTCATTTTCTTTATTATGTGTCTGACTTCTCCATGTCTCACACACACCCACACACACAAGTGATAAACTGAGGTGCAAACGTGCAGCGTTTTCAAGTGTCCTCATTTACATGCTGTCTCACTGAGGACTATCTAATTCCTGTTAAAGACGAGAAAGGGGAGCTTTTCAGTTCCTCCACAGTATCTGCAATTTCAACGACTTCCAAAGCAAACTCCTAACTCGAATCATCTGTTGTTCCACCTTTTCATTAATTCAGCATGCAGAGTCCTCTGACACTTGCCATTACCAATAATATAGCTGGTGGGAAAGAGCTCAGGAGTGAAATATTGTTTCCAAAAGTCGAACGTCATTGCATTTAAGATCTTAAAGAGAACACAGGTTCGAAATGATCATAATGACAAAAATATTGAATAAACACCAAACTTGCAGTGACTATGTCTTTACAATTATTATTTATGTTAAATCTTGGTCATAACTGACATCAAAGTTGTACCAGATGTTAGGTATTTTAGTTATATGGGCAGTATTTGGTCCCATGAATCGTAAGCCATTTTCCTACATTTACATTTAGCCATTTAGCAGACGCTTTTATCCAAAGGTTTATTCCCAAACTGAAGGCGCAGCTTCGGGAGCATTTTGGGGTTCAGTATCTTGCTCAAGGATACTTGGACCTTCCAATTGGGAGGCAACCGCTCTGCCACCAAGCCACAACCACCCCTACATCAATATTGCAGCAAAATGCTCTGCCACACTACATATTCTGTTTTTTTCTGGACTATATTTAGTCCAGCACATTACTAAAGACCTATGAAACATTAAAAACATCAGTCTCTTTTATGATTAAATATACCCTGCATCCATACCGTTTGGAGCCTCTACAGTGGGCTGGCAGTGTACTGATGTCGCAAATCTTATTCACTTGAGTACCCTTCAATTCAAGTTCAAAACATTCAAAATGACCAGAACCTGGGAGTTCAGTTGTCATGCACCAGCAGCGCTGAAACATCCCACTGTCTATATTTACTCGGGCGTACTCTATCTTTAGGCCAGCAGAAATGCTCATGGAGACTTGCAGTTCTTGGATCACCAGGCACGCACCCTTACTATCTCATTCTCATCGACCTGGGAGCTAAAAGCTGACTGCTGAACAGCTCTCCTCATGTGAGGTGCTGCTGTTAAAGCCATCCTAAAAACGCCATGATTCCCGTAAGCTTGCCGCTTGATTTCCGTTGAGAGGAACCGAGACTGTTTTCTGTAAAAACTAGGACACATGACTGCATTCCTCCTCTAAACAGGAGAGAGAGAGTTGGTACATGTCTCTCAGCAAGATCAATCTGCATGCTAACTACTAGATGTTATGCAGCGTGAATAGAAATGCATGAAAAAGGACGATGCTGTTTATGTGGAGAAGGCTTTCATTTGAAACATTATACAGCGCTGTGATTAATGTGAATGCATCCCAGTTCCAGCTTCTAATGCATCACAGTTTTATGATAATGTACAGCCTGTTTTGCTAAGGTTTGTCGTATCTGGAGTTTGGTCATTAAGCTAGAAGACTTCTGCTCAACTTTAAAAAGACCTGATATCGCCCATTTGTCACTGGACTTCTGAAGGGTGTGACTCGTTTGATGCTCAATTAAGAGGCGAGAGATTTAAGTAGGTGTTGGGTAGACTATCCAATCATCATGAAAGGCAATACAGTATGTGTTGATTGTGATATACCACCTCTTCTTGTCACTAAAAACAATTAAGAACAACTGTAGGATGTGTGAGGAGTGGGATTTGAACTTCATTACGAGACCCAGAAGTCCCATTGTTCAGGAAGGACAACCTTGAGCCTGGCGCCTTAGACCACTCGTCCATCCTGACAGGCCTTGCTGTTGTAGCCTAGTGTATTTTGTATTGTATTGTATATGTATTCACAACACTGAGCATGTCCTTACTCAGTACCTTTTCCAAAAAAAAAAAATCAACATGTCAGGGATTTAAGCTCATTGTTACATCCTCATTTCCTTAATTACATCCACGTTTCCCCAACTGTATTGCGTATAATGCCAATCATTCAAAAATACTTCCAGTTTCCATGTACAGTGTACCAAAGGTAGAAGCCAGATGAAAGACTGTACCTAAACACATCGCAAACATCCTCGGACACAAAGAATTCCTCCAGTGTAGTAGCAGCACTGACAGATTCAGCCGTCATTGACTGAGTCACAGATGTGCAAAGTACCTCTAGTTTGACAAACAGCAAATAACACATAAATAACAGATGTGCATAAAGCTGCCAAATGTACAAATAGCCTGAAGAGCTTATTGTGGGATCCATGCGCAGATGACCAAAGTTTATTTGGTCTTTTAAATCTGGGCTGTGATTGGGTGCGCATGTATATTGGCATGAGCACACGGAGGGCTGATTGCAGATTATGTCTTTTTGACCATCATTGCTTCTAATGCTCAAAACCTAAGAAACTGAGGCCGTACTCATGCAACTTGAGGCTAAAGGATGCTTCTACGCCTTTAAATTTAAAAAAGAAGTGTGCCTGCGTTGCTTTTAAAGTTAAGGTCCCAAACTCCCAAGTAAATTAGATTATAGATGAGTATAGCTTCACTAAGCTAATCAAGAGGACTCCCAAGTCATTAAAAGCAAACCGGAAGCAGCCCTAAAAGTGATGATTTGTGCTTTGTGCACAAGCCTTTGTATGTATTGTCCAACACTTGAGCTAATTCTCAGACCACTGGCAACTGCAAACTAGTCATAGACACAGTAGTGTAATAAGAAAGTAGGAAGATAAAAAGACCGATCTCACGACGCCCTGTTACTGGGTTTTTTTTAGCTTTTACATGATGTGAAGTATTGTGATTTCACATAGTAACCTTTGTGTACATTGGCTTATTTACTAGATCGACACGATGGAAGATCCAACTCCAGGTAGGATTATTGATTATTCTGCTACATGTCCATATGTTCCCCTGTATCTTTGCTTTCTCTATAAAAATGTATATCTCTCATGAAACACACGAGCGTTGTGGCAGTGAATTAGGGATGAATAAATTAACGAGCAAATAGATAAATGCGTCAGCAGCGAGACACTAACCCATGACCCTGCTTGGAGAAGCCCCTTGTACAAGCCCTGTTTTATGCAGATGGATTAACACTGAGCCTGGTGCAGTAAATCAAAGGTCTACGCTGACGTCAGCATCGCATCTTCGCTGTCGACTTAGCCACATTTCAGATCCCCTCTGACAATTTTATTTCTGAAACGCTTAATAATTAGACCAGTGTAACCACGTCTAACGAGTTCCTCTCAATCTTATAAAATAAGACTTATTCTTTTATGTTTGCACCTCCTCCTTCTGTAATCCAGAGGTTTGATCACCTCCCAGCCCATCGAGGTTGTACAGCCTTTAGTTGGTACACCATACTGATACATTTTAAGATAAAGTCAGGGATAATGACTGACATTAGCGCCTTACTTTTTGCAGTTTTTACAAAACTACTATAAACTAAAAAGTGTTTTTAAATATTTGATGCTGCCGTTTTGGCCAGGTCTGTTTTGTTAAGCATATATTGTATTTCAAGAGACGTCCTTGTTAAGTAAAGAATAAAAATACAATGCTTAATCTGCTCTTGATACTACAAGTGTTACTAGGGTTTCTTCTTTGCCCTAAAATTTGCATGACAGCTGGATAGAAACATTTGGTATTTGACTGATGGAATAAAAGAAAAGAACAGAACCCCCCCCCCCCCACAAAACACTCTTAACTCTGCAGGACTCATCATCTCTGTTGAGACTTTTGACGTTTCCCTCAGAGGAATGTCTACATTCAGCATAAAGATTGGACTGCACAGTCGCATCGGTCAGGCCACACACACACACACACACACACACACACACACACACACAAAGACACTACCACTCCATTCACAGCAAGACGTGTATACACACAGCATGCATTCATACATACACAGACGCATTTATGGCTGAAACACACACACATACACTCAAATGAACAAACACACTAGACAACTCGGCTTTCATTCACACACACAACTAAGGCTTCTCAGATCATCCAAAAATACCTGCATTTGTCTCGCTCTCCTTCCACCTGCCACATGCTGACACGGAGGCTTAGCATGCATTGCATTTGCCCTAGTCGTTCTAGTGTGTGAGCTTTTCATCCATGACTAAACACATGCCAGGAAGAGAGACAGATGCAAACAGAGGGGTAGAAATATCTATCCAGATTTTAAGAGTTGGTAATAATGAGAGGGAGGGAGATAAAAATGGCAGGAAGTGAGTGATTAAAGAGAAATGTTCAAATTCATGAACTTATATCAGTCATTTGACTGTACAGTAACCCTAAAATACCAAAACATCTTATACTTACGGTGAATTATACTCATTTTGCAATAGCACGTACAGGCATAATATCAGTTTCTGATCAAGTCAAAGAAGCAGTGCCTTGTACAGCTGGGGGTTTTCCTCAAATGCACTGTCCATATGACCCATTACATGCCATGTTGCCCTCAGTAACCTATATTACTGTTGGTATGTTCCCCAATGCAAAATGGCGAAAACTAGCGAGCCACGCTGAATGGATGATCAGGACGCCAAACCACGTGAGATGAACGGTGTGGAAGCATTTTGGATTTGACACTTTTGATGGATGAAAAGGCAATGTTGTTTGCTGAATTTGTAAACTGCAGCTGCCTTACACTCATGCTAGTCTTTAGAAACCTGTGCTGTGCAGCCAAAAGGTGTTCAAAATCGTGGAACTTTAAATTCAAGTGGAGATCCCATTGTGTCAGGCTTAATTTGGGGAAATTGGTATAAAATGTATACACAAGACATCTAGACACCTGCCATTTACGGTAAGCGATATTCCGTTTAGTGGCATAGTATAGGTAATATGATGTCATAGGCTACAGCTTCAACGAAAAGCTGGAACAACAGTTGATGCACAAAACACATATGAGAGGAAAAATGTCAGTTTTGGATTTTGATTATTAAACATATGTGGCAAATAAAGTTGATTCTGATTCTGTATGTGTGTGTGTGTTGGTGGGTTATACAGTCAACAAAAGAGCGACACAGTCACGCAGAGAAGGACAGAGAGAGAGAGAGGTAGAGAGAGACAGGCAGATAGACAGCGTCCTGATTGGCTGAGAGGATCTCTTGTATCTGAGTGGAAGTAACAAGAGTGGGAGAGAGAGAGAGAGAGAGAGAGAGAGAGAGAGCAGCCGACAGGTGCTGCTCTGTCACATGACTCGACACTCTCTCTTGCATTCTCCCTGCGTCTTCCCATGCTCGCTCGCTCCGATCTCTTTCTCTGATGATGCTCTGGTCTTTCCCCTTGCACTTTCGCTCTCCATGCTCTCTTTTCCGCTCTCGTTCTTTTGCTCTTTCTCTCTTCATCTTTCTGTCCCTCTTTCTCTTCACTTAATATCTCTTCTCTCTCGTATGCTCTCCCCGCCCTTTCATCCACACCTCTCTCCTCTCTCTTCCACCCGTTCACTTTCTCTCCCTCTCGCTCCCGCTTTCCTCCTCTTCGTCACTTTTCTCTCCCTCTATCCTGTACTCGGTCTCCCTCCTTTCCGTCAGCCATCTCTCTGCCTTTTCTCTTTCCTCTCGTATTAAGTGTCTGCTCCCTCTCTTTCTTTCACTGGTTTTTCATGTTTTGTTTCTGATTTAATCGACTTCATTTGCATTCTTTAGACCACTGAATCCTAGGCAACGTTTTGTATGAAACAACAAATGTCAATCAAAGAAATACATTAATGAACACAGTGAACATCCTTGAATTTGCAAATGTCTGCCTCTCCCTCAAATGCAAATTAAAACGCGCCTTATCAACATGACCATAATAAAGTGAAGTATTGACAAAGCAGGCTGTGCAAGGTTCACATGCTCTTCATTTCTATCAACTTTGCCCATGTCTCGCCTCCTCTCTGTTCCCTTGTTCTCACCCTCCATGCCATCCTAACCCTTTCCGCTCCTCAAGCTAGTTGGCAGTCCAGCTTGTTGAGCCTCTCCACTGTGGACCTGCAGTCGAACCAAGCACTCCACGCTGCCAGTCCACTTGCAGAACTACAAACACACATTTAGCGTGTGCGTGCACACATTCACACACACACACACACACACACACACACACACACACACACACACATCCTACTGGAAAGAAAGAAGAGGTCATCTCTATGATGCACAAACCATTTTCCAGCTCTGGCACCATGGGAATAAACTTGCAATATGAAACATCACAAGTTTGTTCCCGTGATGCCAGAAAAACCATTGTGTCAATTTGTTAGCCATCAATTATCCCTTGTTTTCTTTGTGCAACATGAATGTCACACTACTTCCTGTATTGACATTGAATGCTGCTGTAGACATAAACCGTACACTGCAGAATTGTTCAGTCCAGTGTGAATACAACTCCATAGAAGACTAGGCTGAAGGAACTGGGGTTCCATATTGGATTCCTGACCAGCGCGGCACTTTGAAAAATGAAGAGATTCTATATAAGGTATAGAGCAAGGCAAGGGTCAAGGCAAGTAGGTTGGGGGTCTTCTGCATTGCAGTACGATGACCTAATGCCCCAGAGCAGCGTTCATTCTTAAACTCAACTTAAAACACGATGGCAACATTATAGTGTAAGGAGGATTGTAAAAAAAAACGTTCAAGGAGGTAACTGGTGTGGAGGAGGGGAAATACAAGGAAGGGATGATGGGACACCAAGAAGGGGAGAGCAATGGAGCAAATGAGCCAAAAACGAACGTTCAGAAAGGCAGAAAACTGATTCGACGTCCAGCAGCAACAGAGAGGGGCAGCAGAAAAACACTCAGACATCCTTCCCTGTGAGGAACAGTCATTAGCGACGGCTAATTACCACTGTCACTGTAATATTAAAGCTTTTGGTGCTTTTACTTTTAGTTTGTTTGTGGAGCATCTTATGCCTTTATTAGACATCTTAACCCCCACCGGGGTGCCCATGCATTAGTTTTAAATTTTAGCAGTGCGCTCGACTACAGGTGTGTCAATCACAACGGCAGAAATGAAGAGAGGCACAGTTTGGTTTGGCCATTATTTTCTAATGCACATAATTCCATAATAGTTCTGATCCAGGCTCATCATAGTACACATTAGCCCTGGAGGCCATCACCGACCTCATTTCAGTCTCTCAGTGGCTCATAACATTAGCAATGGGACGATTGTTGGGAAGAATGACCTCACTGGCTGGTACATAATCTTCTTAGCAACTTTGGAGATTGGAAAAAAGCAAACTCAAGCAGGTGTAAAGTAACACGTAAACAGGATTTATTTGGGTTACATTAAAGTGCATAAACCATGTAAAACCAAAGATGGTGCAGGATTTCTTCCTCTCTCACCGACTGTGCTCAGTGCTGCCTCCGGTGGCTGGAAGATTCAGAATGAAAACAGCCCTGCACTAAAACAACACAGGGGGCTGCGTTGGTGGGACCGTGTTGTTTTCAGGTACTGGGGGAAAACAATGAAATTACGATCCAGGAAGTCCAGTTGGAGTCAGTGTTCATTTCGGCAGCTCGTTTGGATCTAGGCTTAGTCTTAAGACAAAAATGCTTATTAGTTTTCCTGACAATTTAGTCATTTTTATTCTTCATAGTTTTAGTCGAAGTCAACTCAAAACATTTTAGTCGGCGAAAAGTCATATTTTAGTCACCTTTTATTAAAATTGTTTTCTCCCTTTAAAATAAACAAATTCATTACCATTAAATCACACTAGTGCTGAAACATTTAGTCGATTAGCATGCCTACCTGGCCTTGATGCTAAGAAATCATACACAAATACTTATAGATTGCTGTGTAATCTTAGGAACAACAGTTTGACTAGATAGTAATTGCAATGCCTGTTCAGGGCTTGCTATTAAGCTTTCTCTTGTAAGGGCTGGAGTAAGGACAAGTAAGCGAAAATGGATCGAGGAGGCTGCTTGTCTAAATCATACAGTCTATTGTCCAAATATATGAATGAATAAACTCGCAGGCTATAAACGTTACAGCAGATGCAAACTGAAAACTTTTTTTGTGAGGAAAACTGGCTTCCAGCCAGACTAAGCCAATTTGCCACAAGTTGACATAGCCGACTGCCCAGTGACATCGACTTAACTGTAGCAAATTTATATGCTTAGTTAACGTTAGGACGCACAGTTAGCGACATCAGGTGTCTCTTAAGGTTGGTTGTATTCTTCCCTCCTAATATGTCTCCGTCTCCCGTTACTACAGTGCATTGTATTTTCCTTTCTGGCGAAATATAAATAAAGTGTGTCCAATGAATTATTCTTTTATTCTGATGCTGTTGTCATTAACTCTCTGTTGGTTTGGGACCACATCTGCACACGTCACATCTATCTATTCCACACTTCAGTCAATGACAGGGCAGGGCATTGGTTATATTTTAACAGACAGACTAGACGCACAATTGGAGAAAATATCATGCATTTTGTTAACGTCTGATAGCGCGCCTCTAACATTTTAGTCCCGTCTCGTCTCGTTTACGAAAAAAAAACATACATACAAACATCATAGTTTTTAATATCAAAGATCTATTTTTAGCTGGTCAAAGTCTCGTCTTGGTCATGGAAAAAAGGTCGTTGATGAAATTAACACTGGTTAGATTAACAGATTTGTAATACACACAGATTTTACAACTCTGGAACGTTATCACGGCGGCAACTAATTTATCTTTCGACATGATGACCACGAGGTAAACATTAGAAACAGACCGTTCACGTTACAAAGTAATCTACTAGAGACGTGCACTCGCATGTGTGCGATTTGGCCAAGGCAGTGTTGCGTTGTGTTGCGGCAAAGGTCAAGCCTGGTTCTCCTTTTTGGCTGGACAGCCCCACAGGCCCCCGTGTTGGCGTTGGCTGCGTCGACAGATAGGCTCCACTGAAATTAGGGAGAGACCTGCGTTTCTTCACACAGCGCTAAAGTCAGTCTGAACGTGGCCTTGGGCTAATATTAACTATTGTTAGTGACACTGTACTTTTCACCTTTGCCTTTTTCACGCACACACAGTAAGGTGCAGACCAGTGTGAACTTCAATGCAAGTGCAGTTGATGGACTAACAGTCCTCGAGATTCCGAGATGACTATGCTGGGCTTATTTCATGGCACAAACCACATCCAGCAATACATGCACTATTCGTTTTGTAAAACGTTGAGCTCACACATCTGTATAGTCTCTGTAAATAAAATAACTTTATAGGAGATTGCAGTGCTCCTCACATCACTGTTGCTTCTTCGAGAGTTGCAACTTACACCTTTCTAAAAACCAAAATTCCTTATCAAGTTTACCGACCTTGTGATGACTGTGTTTGTTTGTGATTATTCCACAATTTAATCAAGTGGAAAAAAAACCTGTTAGGGTGTTTATGACTGCAACATGGGGTCACAAGCTTAATTTCACGGTCACAAAATAAAAAAGCTGCAAATCACAGGAGTAACTGTTGCTGTGCTGAATGAATATCCAAATGGGGAGAAAGGTGTCTTTCAGGCCCTCCTTTGGTTTTGTGTTTTCATGCATGAGGAAAACCTCTAAGATAGTCCACACCTTTGCATAAATCAATCCACGACCCCACTGAGGGCATTCTTATAGGGCTTTTGTTGCTGGTGTGTGGGACAGTGCACGCTGTCATGCACAAACGCACACTGTCATGCACAAAATGAGAGCAAAGAACGGCCTCTCAGATATTAGCTTTTTAGTCAACACAACACGCCCCGCAGCAGGTGGACAGCAGCAGTACTGATGCATATCCTGCTCTTTGCTTTGTCACGGCTGTCAGAGGGGAGGAACGTGAGCCGAATTGTGCTGCTTGTCCTGGGCCCACAAGGAATATTGATTGGAGTGTAAACACAGGCATGTATGCGTCCACGCGCACACGCATGCACGCACGTATAAACAGGCACACAAAAGCTACTGAGGAGGGAAAAGGGCGGACAGGTGATAGACGGACATAGAGGCTGCAGGTTGTATGTGGGAAAATATTGATGTTTATATCACATTCTTCCTGGCTCAAAAGTATTAAAAACTGGGAATCCTGTATGGGAAGGTGAGGCACAGGAGAAAAGAGAATCCAACTGCCTCACACCCAAATGACTGACTCTCAGCCACTGATTTCAGTAGCCTCGGCAGGAGATTCGTCTCCAAAACATCTATTTTGCATTTCTTGTGCTTCAGACAGTTCTTTACTGAATGCAGTTACAGTCAAAGGAATCCAGTGAGCATAGAGAAACAGAAAACCAACATTTGTAGTTACTAAAAAGCTTTAAAATCTATAAATTCAGTTTAAAAGTTTGCACTTTTGTATTTTTTATAAAAGAACATTTTCCTGCCCTTGACGTTTTTATGGGGACTATGGGCTGATTTATTTTTAAATGACTTGCTTTAAAAACTTTCATTGCCTGTCCAGGGGTTGGGGTGAGCCTCCAAAGTGCTTTCCTCATGTAAAAAGTTGTCTATTTAAACCAACTCTCATTAGCTGTTGCCAAGCTTTTAAAATCCCATTAGGTCCAGGACCCATGTTTTAGTAAATGTAGTGCTGCCCTGGGAACTTAAACAAGGGCTATGCTCATTAAAACAGCCTAATTAAAACATTACTCTTACTACCTTCATTATGTAGTAGCAATACGTCTGCAGCGGTGAGGTGGGTCAGTGGTTCTATGAAGCTCTATGAACTCCACACTGAGCTTAACACCTCTGACTTAGTTTTATCTGATCCAACTGTTAGGATCAAGCCCTCCAGCAAGATGTTTTGTGCTACCTGTTGCAATACACCTTTTGGTGAAACCTCCTTCCCTCAGTCGACCTCATTTACGTCAACGACAGATTCGTTATGAAACTGGCTTTCTTCTCTCTGCTCTGTTTGCATCCCTGTTGGGTCTTTGTTCAGTAAGACAGTAACTCAGTGTGTTATAAAATGCAACAGTTTTATTATTTATCATTCGTAGCCAAAGCCTTAAAGCCCCTGAAAACATCGTTTTGAATTCATATTTGTATTTTTTTAGAACATTAATTTAGTATGGGAATTAATGTCCTTAGCTATTATTTATTAAGTGTAAGGTTTAACATTCAAGAACTCGGCCAATCTGGTTTATCAAGACTGTGTGGGTGCGGTTTGATCAGATTTGATTAACGGCGCTGGCAACTTAAGCAAAACAGCCCCACAACTGTCATCATATTTTGACTCAAATGTTCTTAAACTCTCATCACCCTTTTCCAACTAAGCCCCGCTAACCTCAAAGCAGGGATAAAAGCAAGGACAAAATACAAATACAGAGATTTCTCGCGTGAGATACCTGAAACTGTTCAACCTCGACTGTTCATTGAGGACCTCCATTGCTCAAAGTAAGAAGATGATAGAGAAAAAAGGGTTGTCATGGCCTTTACATAATGCCAGGCTTTGTTGTACTTTTTCTGTATATAGCTAAGTGTCCACTGCTCTAAAGCAGTAGTGAAAGGATAACCAAATGTGGCTGCAGAATTAAGGACTGAATCACATATTGTAAAATTGTGTTATGTAATTAGGACTTACATGGAAAAGCCAACGTTGTGCAACACAAAAACTAAATCCCCCGTACTGTTAACTGAAGTTAAACAAGACTTGACAGCACAACTACTTTCAGTAGGATTACCATTTAACATATTCGTTAATAGACACTACGATTGACGCCTAGTTTCAACAGACATAAAGAAAGAAAAGTTTCTTACATACAGTAGGTGCGATGAACACCATGAGCAAGATTAATCCATGAACTAAATAAGTGCAGATAAGACCAGTAGAAAAGCTTCTGTACAAGAATAAATCCAAATACAGTTTGACATACGTCCTTGTTGCTGGACCAAGATTCTACATTTCCAAAACCAAATATTTCCTGAAACAAGAATATCAGCATTTATGACTATGTGTTGTTGTTGTGTTTTTTTTTACTTTGGGCTATCTGGACAATTTTGTGGTTGTTGAAACCTCTTAACCCATGTAGAAGCAGGAAGTCCTTCAATTTAAGTTGAAATTGGAATATTTTAAAAACTGTCACACAGTATTTATTCAACAGCGACGAGAGAAGTTTTAAGGAAGTTTTCAAAAAAATATGTCACAATTCAAATCTGTTCCACCCATGAAGAATGCAACATTATGCCCGCAATGCATTTGACTCCCTATTACTTACAGTAATGTTGTGAAATGTTTATTTTACTGTAATTGTAGAATTTTAGACTCTTTATTAGGGATTCAAACTGTCACTTTAAATTTTAATATAACCATCATACATTTTTTATTTTAATTTTTTTACCTTAAATCAAATTATTCATTTTACGCATTTTGGCCTGTGCAAAGGTTTTTGGTTTGACCTCTTAGCTCTGATGTGGGAGTGCGAGGGTGGAGGAGTGTGTGTGCGTGTCATGTGGGTGTTACTGTATTAGCTAAGAGTGTGTGAGTACAGTATAAGAGGTCTGTGTGTGTGTGTGTGTGTGTGTGTGTGTGTGTGTGTGTGTGTGTGTGTGTGTGTGTGTGTGTGTGCGTGTGTGTGTGTGTCCATTCGGCTGTGAGTGTGTGAGACTGACTCAAAGCAGCGTGTGTGTACTCTGCGTTGGATGTGTCGCATTCTTGTCACTGATGTTTCAATGGGCCGGTGTCTGTTCAAGGCAACTTCTGCTCTTCAGCCTCCGCAGGGGACACACCACACGCACTCACGCTTGCGCACACACACACACACACACACACACACACACACACACACACATGCAACCGATATCCTAAATGACGGCACGATGGGGATCACATGCTGTGTAAAAAACACATATTAAGAATGCCAAAGGTGAGTCTGTTGGTGATAGCATTTGTTGGGATTTTTTACAGTTATGCTGGTGATAAATATTAGAAACAGTTATTCCCCTTTAAAGAAAGGAATTTAATACATAGTACCATAAAAAGGTCTTCTTTATACTATATATAAAGCTTTAAACGAGGTTCTCCCCTGCCCTATGCTCAGATGGTTCTTTATAGGATCTCTATACCACTATAAGGAAACACTTTGTATATTTGCAATATGAAATACACAGTATATCAGCACATCAACTCAGAGGATTGGTTTATTTATTCTGACTTAGTGTTGAACTGCATTTATTCCAATCAAAGAAGCCTTGAAAAACATTAATTTTGTGTATTTTTATGAATGTTTGGCTGTAGAAAACAATTTGAATATCTGAGAGCAAGCATTGATTTTTAAGTGTTGTGATTTATGTCTCAGACACATATCACTGGTATACAGTACGTTATGCCAGCCATTGATTTTTCAAACAACAATTTAGTGCAGAAGCAGCGAGTCTTTCAATTCCAGATTTCAACGTAAGTGCATGCTTTACTTAAATATCTAAATAGCTTTCTGTGGTGATGTTGTGGATTGAATCTCACCTGTAATACAGTTCATTGAGTGAAAGAGTTAGAAATAGAAGTTCAGGTGAATATTTAGGAATAAGGACTGCTAAAGCCAATGCAACTGAGTATGAAACATTCCTCTGCTTCAGAGTGCAGGGATCCAGAGTGGAATCACAGTGCTTAGAGATAGTTGGAGGTATTAGCCTTCAAGCTAAATTCCTATCTTCTCAGTTGCTGTTTGTGCACACCTCCACCTAACAGCCTGCGGTCTGGACTGTTGTTTCAACCTGGTGGAGTGGGTTGGCTGGGAGCTGTCTCTGTCTCAATGACGCACGTTACTCTACAAAGTAACGTGCGTGTTTAAGGAGTGGCCAGTTAGGATCACTGTGACCATGCAAATAAAGGGTTAACCAGCAAGACCAGTAAGAGTTACCTGCCAGGCAGAAAAGCAGCTTAGGTTATGGAAGACATTTCCGACGTTCTGTGACCTTTAATTTTCTTCAATGTCTATAAAGTTGGGAATTGTAATATCGATTGCTATTACCAAGACTGCTTAACAAACTGCAAAGCCCTTCTAAAACTTTGGGACACTAAGGGGGGAAAAGTATGGTCAGCAGCTCATGTAGCTTTTACTGGAGGTTTAACAGACTGACACTCCTGTGGCCTGTGACAAAACACTATATATAGCCTACTTAATATTAAAGATGGTTGATATATCTGGTAAAATATCCGCCTCAGCCTAACTTTGCTGTAGATGACCTGTGCAATGCCCTGTGAGAGTACACAGTAACATTATGTTATAACTCAACAGAACTGTACTTTAATAGGCACATAGCAGGTGAGCTTCCAGTGCTTCCAATGGAGCTGTAATCTAAATAATTGTAAATCATTACATGAGATTACACTAACGTCCTCATTCAGCTCCTTGGAATTTACGTGGAAGTGAGCCAGTCAGATTTGAGGTCACACGTGTAACTCCCTGCCTGAAACAACAGGCTGTGTACAATAACCGAGCTGTGCTCCCCCCTAAGCACACATGGTTAGAGTTGCGATAGAAGAGGTGCTATTACATGGACAACATAAGTCACAGTGGAAGACAAATGAACGCGAGAAGGTAACATAAAGTAAACTGACATAATTAGCTAAAACCTACTATGGAAGATTTCTATAGAAAGTGACTATTGAGTGAATGACTGAGCTAATACTTTAGATAATGAATGACAGAAATAATAAATTAGTCAATAACCTCGTTGCTTAAAGGATGAATGAATGACATTCTGGACTGGTAAAAGAATGACTTAATGTAAGAATGAACGAACACATGAATTACCAGCGCGTTCTCATTACCACAGCTTCAAAAACCAACGTTTTCTCACGCCCCTTTAGCGGTTGTGTACAGACTCACAAGATATGCATTTAGGATTTGAATGGGACACGCAGGGCTGCCAGAAAGCTTTCAGGAAGTCAGGTGACATAGTAGCCTATAATGAGCGTCATAAAGAGTTTGAAAGTCAGCCTGTGGAGGTGGTGTGGTGGATGGAAGGGTCAAACAAACACAGGACTTTCCACCGCTCTCATCCGACCAAAAAAGGACGTTGACATTTCTTTTATTCTCAGTGGAAAAAGTAGTTTTTTAATTTCTGCATTAAAATGCGTTTTGATGAGGGTATTTGGCGGCTGGTTGCTGATTGGCTAGATATGTGCATATGATTTTCACAATCTTCGTTCAGGGAATGTATGTGACCCTTAGTTTTTTGAGTTACTATGAAGATTGTCTCAGGTCTCAGATCGTTGCTATGGTGGTTGCTATGGACACTGTTACGCACATGTAATGTTGTGGGTGGAGTTGGAGCTTTAGACTCCTGTTTTGGGCTGTCTGCCGTCAGTGGACTTCATTCCATTTCAAATGGCTGCCGGTCGGCCGTAACCTGGATCCAAACTCCACTATCTCTGTTAAAAGAAGGCGCTTTATAGCCTGTGATTGTAAAATGGGAAGTTGCTCCTTTAATTTTATATTTCCAAGAACGTGTGGCTGAGGACAGTTTATTATGAAACCTTTCTGAAGAAGGGGTTATCATACTGGACTTTGTCTTTCACATCCCTCATTTATTCTTGTGCCATTCATATATATCATCAAACTGGACTTTATATTGTGCATTGCCTCCACTGTTACATGTTACAATTATTTATGCACATGTCACATTTAATTTTAAGTCTTTCTCACCTTCATCCATTTCATACACTTGATTTCTTTGTCTATAGCACGACAAGTTTTATATCCCAGTTAAAAACTATTACTCTTCCATTCTGTAAATAGATGTCAAAATGTCAATTTAATTTTAATATATTACTTTGTTTATTTAATTATTATTAGTATTACCTTACTTTTGTCTGTTATTCTCCTTCTGTGTTGCATTTTTTGGGAGCAAATGTCACGACACATTCATTGTATGCTTGCATTGGCTAATAAAACAGATTCTGACTGAATGGGCTATGTCATGCTGACATAAAATCCCCAAACCAGGAATCATACAGATTCAAAAAAGTATTTGATGACTGTGAATAAAACAGGTTGGTCTTTTCAGCCATAACCCAAGCACGTCAGGCCTTCCTCCAAGCCTGAAGTAACGCCCTAGACTGTCAGCAAAATTGTACAATAAGCTCTGAAGGTGGCTTATTTTGGTCACAAGTTCCACTTAGAAAGAAAAAACAGACAAATCAAAAGCTTAATTTTATATTTTGGAGCTGAACCAGATACATCGTTGGACAGGGTGCGACCTTGACAATAATATATGTCAGTATGAAGATTCTACTCATGGCTCCTGTTTGAGATACTGACCTTTGAACCTTGACCTTGTTTCATGTTTG
>CM022490.1:26778621-26793621 GCA_011952105.1 Coreoperca whiteheadi | reverse complement strand
GACGGAGCTCTCAGCTCCTTAATGATTGGGACAAATGTATAATGACTTGAACCAGAACGATGTCAGAAAATGTCTTAACAGCAAGATTTTAAGATTTAAAAATACATATTTTGTATAATAACTTCCCTTGTTTATTTTTATGTGTCCCTATGTCTGTCTCCTTCTCTCTCGCTTACTCCATCCCGAGCTCTCTCACCCGCTCTCCCCTTGCCTTTCTCCCCCCGAGGTTTCCCTCTCTGGAACATCATGTAACTCTCTCTCTCTCACTCTGTCCTTTCACTGTTTTTTGGCCCCTCTCATCCTGTCCCTCCTGTTTCCTTACCCCCTCTCCTTCTGCTGCTCTATCTCTCCCAGCTTTATTTTGGTTGAGAGAGATAATCCCTGAATCATGAGACGAGAGAGAGAGAGAGAGAGTATTTCTGAAATGTATTGCTGGATTCATGAGGTAAACACACACACACACACACACTCACTCACGGACCCATAAAGGCAAGTGCAACGAGAAAACAGTAGATAGTGTTTGTGTGATTCGCTGTGGTTATAAAGAAATAATGCCATTGAAGCCCATTTGAACTGAACTGAGAGGGCACGAGAGGTAAAGAACAAGCGAGTGAGAGAAGGCGTTGGAGGGTGAATGAGCACACACAAACACGCCGAACCTCTGCCAGCCAATAGAAACAGCTGTTGCTGGACAGTCACCAGAACATCAGATTAATGTGAGAGAGGGGGAAGGAAGGAGCGATGAGGAGAGGGAGATGGAAAAGAGAAGGGGGGGAGGAGGAAAAGGAGGGAGAGAAAGAGGAGCAGAGAGCCAGGATGAGATAAAGGGGAGAGAGGGAAGATCAAAACCGGGGGGGGGGGAGTGATGGGAACGAGGGAAGACTTATGTTTGTGGAATGATGAGATAAGAAAGAGGGGAGCGTGTGATGGGAAGAAAAGAGAGAGAAGACAATTAAAGAGCAACCCTCCCGTTTTAGCTTGAACATTCCCCCTTCGCATATTCAAAGAAATGCATTAAAACCCATAGCAGTCCCCCTCCACCCCGCTGCAGTTACATATTGTCGCTAGACTATATATAATTTTTCACTCATGCACATCTGAGGCTAAGATTACTGTACTGCGAAGAGACACGCAAACGTTTTTTGGGATCTACGCAGAGATGGGTATTATAATCATAGGTCGCATAGACTTGCAGAGGCTCCGTTACGCACAGCTCCCGAACCCGTTTTGGGGCCCTGCGCGTTAAACAAGCCGACTGCTTGATCCCACTTCCTGTCGGTGGGCGAGTACGAAGCGGAAAGGGAAAAAAATTCACATTTGAAAAAAACGTAACACCTTGGCTACACAGGAGCTTGGGCCGCATGTTAGCAGCAGCAGCAGCTTTAGGGCGCCATCTGTGTCTACGCAGGATGCATTCAGGCACAGCACTGCGTGTAGGTCACCTGCATGTTGGCAGCGCTCAGAGCCCAACACACAATCACTGTGGTTACACGCATAAAACAGAAGAAAGAAGCATAAAAATGCGCAGCTTGTGTAGACACCTGATTCAAATACAAGGGTATCTGTGCCATTAACACATGCAAAAATGTCTCCAAAAGACAGGGAAAGAGACAGAGAAAGAGGACATAGACTCCTAGAGGGAGAGAAAAGGGGGACAGAGGGGAAAAAAAACAGAAAATAAGAGAGAGAGAGAGAGAGAGAGAGAGAGAGAGAAATATAGAAGGAGAGCAAAAGGGAGAGAGGGCGAGAGAGACTATTCCTAAGGCACCTGCCCCTTGTTCGCTCCAGTGAGGGCGAAATCTCCCATAATTACCTCCGAACCCACAAGACCACACACACACACACACACACACACACACACACACACACACACACACAGGAGGATAGAGAGCAGGGGGAAATCCTCAAATAACCTCGGTAAACCCATCCAAAATGCTGCAAGCTGACAGCTCAGGCACTCGCTCGCTCGCTCACTCAAACAAATAGAAACGCACACAATCAAATACGCACACGTGGGAACGACCAGAAGATGCTGAGAAGGGGGGGGGGGGAAACTGAGTTCGAGAGATAGAGCAAGAAAACGGTGAAAAGCGTGATCAGGAGAGGGAGAGAGAGAGCGAGTGATCCAATTAAAAAGAGTAAGACAGCGAGAGAGGGAGAGAGAGAGCTGACAAACATGAAAAAAAGAAAAAGAGAAAAGGAATTCAAGAGAAAAGATGAAGGATTTTTCCCCCCCGATGCAGATCTGGAAAGATTAAATGCTCCACACACTGACAAATGCTGTGTGTCTGTGTGTCTGTGTGTGTGTGTGTGTGTGTGTGTGTGTGTGTGTGTGTGGGCGGGCATTGCTAATGTTGTGGGGACATAAATCTGTTTACACAGTCACATTGTGAGGACTTGCCTTCCTTATGGGGACAAAATGCAAGTCCCCGTAACATAAATCGTTAGATTTTAGGATGAAAACTTGGTTTAAGGGTAGAGTAAGGGCAAGGTTAGGTTTAGGCTAGCATAAGGGTTAGGTTTGATCTAGTAGTGGTTATGGTTATGGTTAGGGTAAGTCTCCAGGGAATGAATGTAAGTCAATGTAATGTCCCAGAAAGTGATGGAAACACCACTTTGTGTGTGTGTGTGTGTGTGTGTGTGTGAGACCTTATGAAACAGTATGCCCAGGCGGTTTCTTTTATACACCCAACAGATAGTCACGTGTCTCCAAACCTTTGAAATCAAACCAAAAACAGAGCGTTTTGTTGCTGCTCAGGTTTAGATTTCAAGAGGAAAATTCTCATTTCAAAATACAATATTTGTCAGTTTTTCTCAACTTATATCAATTACTGGAAATATAACATCTGATTTCATTTTCTTTTATTCTTTCATGCTAAAGTCATGGATTTTCAGGTGAAACACTTGTCAGCTGATCCATGCACTTACCCACTCCCCTCTCTACTGCCATATTCACATTCTGAGGAAAGCACGGCCCTAACAGTGTCAGCGGCGGGGGGTTCGCTTCCCACTGGGGACGACACTTCGGACGAGAAGCGCACAAAGTGTCAGTCAAACGTTTAATTCGCTGTTCGGAATGATGTGTGACAATACACCCCAAGGTGCCCTGATATGGGCGAATAATGGACGAACACTACAGCCCTGGCAGGTGTCTGTTTAAGGTAACCATAGCAACATCATTTCAGCTCCATTTGACTCGCTGGTGAAACAAACCTAATGATGAGTTAAAGTGACAACAGACAAGCTTCAAAAATGGACCAACAGTTTTAAAACAACTCTCTTTTTGCCCGCGGTAAGTGGAAATGTTATATTGTTAATACCCTAGAACAGTAATACAGTTATCCAGACTTGGCCGTGGAAATTCCTCGAGGCACCTATAGCTTGGTGTGCAAGCAATAAATAGATGTAATGGCCCATGTGCCAAACAACTGAATAATAGTCTGAATTGTCTTTCATCATCTTTGCCACGCAGAGTGACAATGACTGACAGCTTGGTGGAAGCTCTTATAAGGCTCCGCCAGACAGATATATATCAGACACATCACTTGCTTTTAAAATGATTTATTTAAAAGTAAATTCCAAAATATAACCATGAGCCTTTAAACCCACCTCTGTGTTCTTGCACAGATACTTCTACAATGGCTCTCATGTAGTCTGGTGCTTTAATGATGAGCATTACATGCTTTAGTTTTTAGGTTACCCGCAGCCTATCATGGCCTTATCAAGCAATTTGCTGAGCAGGTATTACTGGTATGTGGCCATCAGAGCAGGAAGTTATAAATGACTCAGACTTTGTCTTATTGGAACTGGAGATTTGCTTTGAAGGCGTAATTACTGGAGAAATAGAATATAGGACGCTGCATGTTATTTGTCTTTGTGCTGTACTTTTATCTGCTGTGGCTTGAACTCAGTGTGCCAGTGTGGGTTTAGGATAGCAGTCAACAGAAAGAAAACACTGATGCAAATGCTACTTCATTACACATTTCCAGCTGAACAGAGTAACCGTCATGGCATTTGTTTATGTGATGCGGAGTTTTTTTCAAACGAAAATTCAATTAGTTTATGGCCCTGTTTTCATTGTTGCCGCTCATCCCTGTCCGCTATGATAATATTTTATTTGCTGGCTTTATGACTGCGTCTCCTGCAGCAAAGAAGCACAAGCATCAGATAAGCCCTCAATCCAATTTAACCCTTTTTTCTAAATCACTAATTTTGTAGTAAAAAAAAAAAAAAGTCTGTTGCATAGCAGAGATAATTGTTGGTTCCACTTTGACATCCCGTACTAATACACACATAGAGCTTGAGTCTGATCTCGTAACTACATGGCCTTTTTCTAAAGTTGATCCAGAACCTGACTGTGGCAGATAGTTTAGCAGAAATGGAACATTTCCAGGACACTCTTTCTTTTATTTAATATCTACTGTACCGCTAATTGAAATCACTAATTGTCTCAAGCTGATTTGCCCATGATAATAAGAATGATAACTTCATTTATATAGCACCTTCCAAAACAAAGTTACAAAGTGCTTTACAATAAAAACAGAAAATAAGAAAAGAAGATCCAGAACTTAAGATATTAACAGGATCAAATAAATCCAGGACCTCAGCAGGCCTTAAGTGGAAATTGTGGGATGGTTTTGTCAGGCTAATGTGGGCCAACCACAATTGACTTAAAACAGCAATCTTAACAATACAATTTCAATGGCTGAGTACTATTACGATATACTGTATCATATAATAATTATGCAAATTATATAATATGGGGATTATTGTGCACATTTACGGTTATAACCATCATAAAACTGGGTCCTATGAAGTTTGATTGTTCACAATCTTTGATGTAAAGTTGGTAAGTAGGCCAAAACTACAAAACTAAGATCAGGTTGTTGATTTTGTTGTCTCGCTTGTAATCCTCCTTGCATTTCGTTACGGGGTTCCCAATCTCCGAACCCAATCGCCTGACGACAATTTGGCCTCCTCTTTCATCCGCCAGTCATTTTTTACAGTCTGATTAGCAATCTTGGAACCCATCAGCTCTGTCTGACGACGATTTGAATGCAGATGGATTTTAAAAAAGCTAATAAAAAGCTCATCTCTAGGTTTGCATGATTGATGTGACGCTAAATCGTCGTCAGATGGCTTCCAAAATTGCATTTCGGCCAATGCGTTCCGCCTCTTTTGCTCTCCACACGGACCGTTTACCCGCATGCAACCAAACCCCACTCAAACGTGATTGGTGAATACTACTTGGACTACAAACGGAAACCACAATGCTTCCTATATCAAAATCTTGCCCCTTGCCTACAGATTCTGCATTCATATGCACATATCTGTTTACAGAGATTATGGCGGTCCAAGCAATATGTGCGCATCACTTTTTGTTGTGTCCCAAAATTCCTAAAGTGGGGGAAGAGGCTGTGCACAGTTCCGCAAATAGAAAGTTATTTAATTGGATATCGTGCTTTTGTAAGCTTTTTGAGTCACCCTTGACTCCAGTGAAGTCAGACGGGTTAGTGAAATGGTTTGACTTTGAATTGAAGACCTGGGTGAAAGAGCTATCACATCTGACACCTTCGTTATTCTAACAAAAATACATTTTGTAACAGTTTTCTAAAAGCAAACCTCAAGTCTACATAAATATCATCCATCATAAATTAGGAATAAAACTATTCTGCTGACTGGTGCAGAAGTTTGTTTGTTTGATTTGACATAGATACAGAATATGAATGCAACACTGGGACGTTTCCAGGACGTCCCCAGCGTACAGTTCATGAACACTATTAGGTCACCTCTATCACAAGCCACCAAAAGTAAGGAGGTCAAGGATCAGAGCCACAGCACCCCAACAGTGTACCATGACACTGACATTTGAAGGGAGGCGGAATGTGTAAATTCCCTGTTGCCCTGACCTTTGACCTCATTACTGTTGGTTGCTGGCAATATACTTTAGATACTGAAGCAGTTGCACTCATTGCGTGTCAATCGAAAATACAGCATCAGCTTTGACTGTTAATTGTTAATTGACTGTTGATGGAGTTCAGGTGCTGTGCAGGTAGTAAAAGTGCAACACAGATTCAAACTTGAACTCCTGGGATTCTTCTGTGGCCCCAGTCGTAAGCTCCTGTGTCCCGTTGTACCAGAGGGAGTTTAAAAAACAAAAGAGTCAGTAAGTGCACAGAAGACAGTGGAAAGTGTGCTTATGAAAGAGATAAGATAAGGGAGACCGGAGAGATAAGAATGCAGTGAATGCAACGTTAAGACATGCTGAGCTATGTACAACAATGAAAAGTTGATCATTTCATTTCATCTCCATTTTCCCCTCATGGCTGAAGCAGGTTTAGAAGGTGACATTGGGACAACATTAAACCCTCACCTGGTATGCACTCTGATACCAGAAAATAAAGTACACATGAGTATAATGTTTTTCTGCCAGAATTTCCTTCTTGTCAGGGTGGGAAAGCCTGTGAAGCAGCATTTAGTTCTCCACAGTGCAACTCTCCCCTGAAACCGAGAATGATGAAATACTTTTAGGTGGTTGGCAGCTCCTTGCAGCAGGGTGAGGCAGGTTTCATCACAGGTTTTACAGCTGTGGAGTTAAATCCTCCAACACCAGAGTGATTTCTCAGGATGGCTAGGAGATGGGAAGTCTGTCGTATCAGCAGCAAACATTTGTTTATAATGGTTTACCAAGCAATCTATTAGTTTTATCAGCCTAAACACAAGGAATTGTAACATCAATGGGCTTACACTGGACCATGATTGGCATAAACAATGAAGTGATATTTTCCTAAAGACAAGTAAGGAATATAATTATCTCAGAGAACTAAAAGAAATGTCTAATGGGGTAATATATCACCATGCTACCTCCTGGAATAATAACAACTGCTTTGACATTTATTTTTAGTCTCTGTGGCGGTGTTATAAGTTTTGTTTGTTTTTTGGGAGATTTTATGGAGGTGTTTTTGTTCCCAATGAGACGGAAAGGGAATTTTGAAAGGCAAGACATGTGAGCAGCTGAGGCGTTGATGTGCAGGTGTTTTTGGGGGCACTGAATGGTCAATACAAATGAAGTGTGTGAGTGCTACCAGTTGTCGTAAGCATGGCCCCTTCTGTTTGATGGATGTCTTGATGGATGCAATTTTCCCTCTCCTGTAGACTTTTGCTTGCAACATAAGATCTATATCATTAGAGAATCTAACTGTTTTCTAGCGTTTCCATCTTTGCTGTACTACACTGTCTAATTGTGACATTATCTTGCTGTCCTTCACATACTTGCACCTACTCGTTCTGGAATGGGATAATAAATGAAATGTAAGGAATCTGGCGAAAATCATCCTCTTTTGCGATCTTCCCCAGATTTTCCCAGATTTTATCCCACCAAAAGGTTCTTTTGGCACTTTTTTCTCGCCCACTGGAGGTGTGAGCGTGCTTCAAACAAAGTGCATGTCAAATTAACGAACAGCATCTGAAACCCCATCACCCCCCATACTTTTGCAACTGCTCTTTTCGGGCCCCACTTTAAAGTGTGGCCATTCGGGAACAGATCTATATACCTTTGCCTTTAGACATGGTCAAATGACACCTTTAATGAACTAGTTTGCTTCAATTATGCGCTGGCCTTAAAGCTGTGTTCAATGACGTGTCCAGTCACGGTTTTGGCGCAGCAGCACAGCATGTGATCTCAGTCCATTGGCCATTAACGTACGTACAAGCATGTACACCAGGTAGAGTACCACGAGGTAGAACATGTGATGTCTGGCACTATGTTACTTTTTGCTGTTTTTAAAGTGTCAACAATTAGGACAAAAATTATTGCATCTGTGATAAATTTCCAGAGTTGTAAAATCTTGAATCAGGGGAGTATAGCCTGCTGTACGGTGTGTGCACGCATGTGTGTGTGTGTGTGTAAACAGCCCCTTCAGGTGTTTTTCTAGAATGCCGTTATCAGTCTGAATGTGCCCCAATGTGCGACTGGGAAACCATGTGAGACTGTTACTGTGTTGAAAGCTTGAAAAAAGAAAGGTGAGTTGGCTTGCAGTGACTCTGAACAGTAACCATATTAACTTTACAGATGGTGAATTTGTGCAGTGAGACGGTTCTCATTGCATATTTAAAGGTCCAGTAACATTTAAAAAGGCACTATTGGCAGAAATGGAATATGACATTTATAAGTATGTTTTCATTAGTGTATAATCACCTGAAAACAAGAATCGTTACTTCAGTGTTACTTCATTACTAAAACTTCAGTAAATTCCTTAATGGTGAACTCTTACATTTACATCGATTAAAAACACTTTTGTTGTCTTGATTTCGAAAGGTTTACTTTTAGTATCTTCAACAGGCACATTTGCGGTAACCTAATCGGGCGGATCGGGCAGCCGGTACAGATCGGGCACTGACTCGGGCCCCTATCCACGGAGGTCGCCATGTTGCACCGCCATGTTTCTACAGCAGCCCAGACCGGACAAACCGCGCTTCGCGGCCACAGTAGTTTCTCCTACAGGCTTGAAAGAGGAGGGTGATGCGAGCGGAGTTCACATGGTTGAATTTCACCACTAGATGCCACTCAATCCGACACTCTGGACCTTTAAGGGCTAAATCTGTTAAAACCTCAGCCTCATGTTTTGCACTCTCCATGTTCAGGCTCAGGTTTTGTTCTTGTCAAAATCTGACAGCAACACAATTACTCTGCCCAATCTGCCCCATTAAAGTGCAGGTAATGACATTTAGGCCTCTATGTGATTTAGCCCTTGAAAAGGCCACATTGCCACCTCACAAATGTTAGGCAAAGTTAGATTTTGTCATCATATCTCGTGATTACACTATCAGGGGTTTTACAGCGCCTTCAGCAGGCATGAGAGACCTTGGTCTCTGATAAGCTATCAGCCTCTCCTCTCCCTGCCGGGTGAATTACAGCGAGCTCAGGAAGCAAGGCACCTTGAGCAAGGCATTCAGCATAAACACTCCTAGCTGACATCTCCCGTTGGCTGAGGATATCGGGCTGTATGTATGCTATAAGGCAAAAGAAATGTTGGAGCGGCAAATTTGATTTAACAGTGGTTAATGAGTCCATAAGCCAATGAGTAAATACCAAATTAGTGCGTGTTTACTTTCATTTTATTATCAAGATCTGGAGCTCAATCAGCCAGAGGGGCGGACACACACGACTATTGTTGGGTGGATTTCGATTTGAACATCACGACTGGTTGGCTCAGAGAGGACTGTTCCGTTCCGGGCCAGTTGGTGTTAACAGGAGATCAAATTATACAGTTCACTGTAAAGTGGGATTTTACTGGACAGGACTGTCGAGGTCACATGCGTGATCGGAAATAATAATTTAAAAACAAATGGTGTAGTGGTGCCATGACAGTGTATAATTCACTTGTTTTTAGTGTGGAGAAGCAACTTGGCAAGTTCACTTCACTCTCAGAAGTGTGTTCTCCTACAGCGTACTACTACGTTGCGTCGTAGCAGGACTTTAACTTTAAATTCAGCTGTAGTCTACCTGTCATTCAGTCACTCGCAAAAGGGGTTACCCTCACAGACACAAACACACATGCACAGGTTACCTGGCTGTAGTTGAAAGAGCATGTAAAGCTATAAAACATGTTATTTATTGATGTCTATTATCATTTGTGAGCCTCTTGTGAATTTACATGAAGCTAATTAAGTGCTATTAAAACACTGTGACTAAAACTGAAAGTAAACAGCGTTTAGATCCCATAAACCAATATGAGGCAACACACACACACACACACACACACACTCAAACTAAAGTTCATGTTCATGGATCTGTCCAACTCATTCAAGAACAGAGGATGAGGCAGACAACGAAGGTGAAAGCAGTCAATGAAGAGCAGGCTCAGAGTCGTGGAGACAAAAGAGGAATGGGGAGAGGAAGAAGAAGAGTTGGAGGGGGTGAAGAAAGAGGTGAGGAGGATGAAGAGGCATGCTGAGGAAATTAACATGGGATAGGGCAACGGAGGAGGAGAAGAGAGGGGAGAACTGGGAGGGGACGAGAAAAGGAAGGTGAACGGCGGGATAAAGAAGGTGGAAGAGGGGAGGAGAGGAGAGCTTGGAGACGTAGAAAGGGGTGTTCAAGGAAAAGCGCTAAAGAAGGGGTGAAAGGAGGTGAAATGGAGATAAAAAGTGGTGGAGGAAGAACAAGTTGGAGGTGATGTCGAGGGGACAGGAAGAAGACGGTCTCTCTCTCTCTCAAACACTTTCTCTCTCTCTCCATAAGACTTTAATCTCTCTGCGTTGAGAGGATCAGAGGTCAACCAGAGGACTCTTAGTGTACGGTGGAAAAAGGATCTGTCAGCACACACACATATATATATATTCCCCGGCATTCTCCCCGCTGTTCTCCTGGAGCGATCAAGATCTGCCCTTTCCATATTTATTAGAAGAAGTAGGCCTATTACTGGTGTATAACACCTGCTGTTTTAAGTGTACACAACACAAGCACAAATACCGCACACGAAGGTTATATACATGGCATACACACCAACACACACTCAGCATAAGCCTTTGTTGTAGGTGCACACACATTATTTTTTGCTGCATAGCAATGCAATGCAGTTATTCACACGTGCACTCTGTCATGCTTTCTCTCGCACACACACACACTCACACACACACACACACACACACACACACACACGCACACACAATCTCACACACACACACACACACACACACACTGCAGTGTGTCCCCCCTCTCATGTGACTCAAGGACAAGTGTCAGTGGCCGAAGGTCAGCAGGTTCCACATGAGCAGCCGACATTCCGGTGGTGTCACACTCAGCTCTGTGCGTGTGTGTGTGTGTGTGTGTGTGTCTGTGTGTGTGTGTGTCTGTGTGTGTGTGTGTGTCTGTGTGTGTGTCAGAGTTGGTTGACCTCTAGGCAACATTTGCATTTTAACACAGCAGGAGCAAGACTGTGACTTTGAAGGGGACTCTCTCTCTCTCCCTCTCTCTCTCGCTCTCCCTCTGTAGTTACAGTGCAACTGAAAGTGTGCGTGTGTACGCAGATACCTATGTGCGTGTGTAGAACCATATATGTGTGTGTGTGCGTGTGTTGGCTCGGGTCCTGTGGCTTGTCGCAAGCTCCCATTAGCACTGCTATTGATCAGTGGTTTGGTATTACACGTGACTGTGTGTGTGCCTGTGTGTGTCCGCGTGTACCTGACGATGAGCCTTAGTACGTAGTTGTGTTTGTGCGTGACTGTGTGTGTGTGTGTGTGTGTGTGTGTGTGTGTGTGTGTAGATGTAGCTGATTGAGGGCCTGCTCCGGTTTCATTGTCCATTGGTATGCATGTTGGATGGGTCGTGTGTGTGTGTGTGCGTGTGTGTGTGTGTGTGTGTGTGTGTGTGTGTGTGTGTGTGTGTGAAAGGTGATGATAATAAGCCTCCATCTAATTCTGCTGGTACCAAGGCCATCTCAAGGCCACATCACCATCCTCTGGAGTGTTTTCTTCTGGATCGATGCTCTTACGCAGAGGAGGAGTAGAGGAGCTGTGGTCACAGTGACAGAGGAGAGCTCGGGTTAGCTTAGACCGCTTTAATGTAGTTCACTGATGTTTCGCTTAAAGGAAGACTTGAACATTGTATTATATGTAATACTTATTGGACTAAAATTCTATTCACATAAGAAGCTAGATCTGAGATCTCGAAGCAACAACACAAACTGACCTTTCGAGTTGTGAACACAGTGCAGTCAAGTGCAGTCGCAGTCTTCCATGAAAGAAGGACCTTGACACGACTCACATTACATTTAGCTTTTAGCGTTCACCAATATGGGAAGGAATTCCTCACTTTTTACTGCACTCTGATATGACACATAACTGACTGTTAAGCTGACTGGTATGCATATCCTTCGTCTCTAAAACTAGTTCAATCAGGAGAGACAAGTGAGTGAAGTTAAAATAGAATGTATTAAACAGATGATGTGCGGTGTTAATCTTGACAAAGTCTTTGGCGCTCAGACTCCGCGAGGAGATTTTGGTGGTGGAGGGCGACTGACCGACCGATGTTGCTGTGGCTAGAGGTAGGCTTTATGTCAAGTGGCATGGTGGCTCAGGGGTTAAGCGCACATGCATTGTAACTAGAAGGTCATAGGCAGCTGCAGAATAAATCCCCCCCGTGGAGTCCGGACACCGGTGGTGGAGGCTGAGGACTCTGCTGAGGCTCTGCGAGGACTTGGCGGTGATGGGGAGGTGGAGGGCCGCGCAACCGTTTCGTTTCAACGAAACTGCAAGCCGGGAGAGAATCATGATTTAAACGGACGGTGGTAGACTGATTGGCTGGCAATGAGGGCGTGTCTGCGTGCTATTGGATAGATGAGACCAGCTGATGGAACAGCTGGCGTCCCGATGTGACAGCGGGAATAGCAGTGAGCATGCGTGAGAGGAGAGAACGGCGGAATTAAATTTGGAAGACGACAAGCCGAGAACCACTTCAGTCTTCTTAGCACTGCAGGACGTTTTTGAACGTTTCATCAAGATGGTGTCTCACTTGTGTAAAGATCCACGTGCACCTTCAAAATGTCTAACCAAACAAACTCAGAGCATTGCGCAGCCTTGTCAGAGATCTGCTCTGAGTGTTTTCTAGTTCAGTCTAACTTAGTTAAGCTTAATTTAGTTTAATATTAATTCCACTAGTAAAAGCTCAGGGCTCCAAGGATGGTAATGCAAGTCAGTCACTCAGTTCAAATTAGTCCAGCTGAGTGTGAGGAACATCATAGCTTTTAGGGGCTGCTAGCAGGGTTCTTAGATTTAGCCTCAGTTTATTTTTAAATTTAGTTTAGTTTAGATTAATACATATAACAGGCAATGAATACACACAGTTTTGATTCTAACTGAGCTTGAATTTTCATGGTGCTTAAGCATAGTGTTCTACAAACTATCCTTGGGTTATGAGTCCTCTAACATGGTGGCCTGACTCATGAAACCACCACTGACCTCCCTCCGAAACTGTTGAAACACCTCTGTTTACTTCTCGTTGACCTTTCACTGCTTGCAGTGCAGCCGCATCATACGTAATTTCATGTGAACCTATGAGGAGGTTCTTGTTTTTGCCACGTCGTGCCTAACGAGGGTCAGTGGGAGGCCGCCGCTGCCCTCCAAGCCTTCCACTGATGAGTTAATATGCACACCCACAGCCAGGAGGGCATTTACTGATGGGAAAAATAATGATGAGAATATTCCACGTGTAATTCTGGAGGGCAGGACAGGGAGTGCAGGTCCCATTCTCCATCCCCCTCGTGTTAATTTCTGCCGCATGCAGTGTTCTATACCATCCAATAAAACACTGACTCTTATCTCCAGAGAAGTGATTGTAAAGAGCATGAAGATGACTGCAAATTATCAAGTAGACCTCCCGTTTATCATGCAGGAGAGAAAAAGGTATGAAAACGAATTTAGAAGAGCACAATCTAAAATATCTAAAAACCTATTCAAACAGAAAATGTGAAACTATTTGCATGGTTAGAAACCACTTTGAGATATATGAGAAAATAACCACTGTTTGTTTTATTGATTTACTTTTAGAATTGGGCTGAACGGACCCTTTAATAACTTGTCATGTATTTGAAAATATCATGGATTATTATTGTGTTATTGCAAAAAATTTAGATGATGTGTGTCAGCATAAACATTAATCATTTCCAAATCCACTGGCATGAGGAAGTTGCAATGTCGGCCCGGTAGTTTTCCTCTCCTCCCCCTTCCCCTCTCAGACTCCCACACAACTCTATTATGACAGCTGGTTCGGAGGAATTCAAAACAAAAACGCCTCCACACTTCCCCATGGGCGGGCAACCTCCATAACACAGAGTCTTATACAGACAGCCACGAACACACACACACACTGACACTCAGACATGCATGTAATGGTCAAACAGACGTGCAAAATAATTGACACACTCGCTGCAGCCCCCACCTCTTGTGTTTCCATAATGCGGTGTAAAGGTTAAGTCTGGCTCGGCTTGTTTAACGTGCACACACACTCACACACACACACACCGCTGCTTCCTTTAACCTCTGGCAGGTGTAGGGGAGGGGCCGTGGGTGGATGTATGGATGTAAGGGCCGACAGGCCTCACAGGAGGCGCCAGCCCTCAGGCGAGGGGTAGACAGCAAGAGGGGATGGGGAAAATTTAGGGTATGAAAGTTAAAGGGTCAGTTCACTCAAAAATACACTTTAAAATACTTGCCTTTATCCCTTGTTCATTTCCCAGTCTTTCAGTCTCTGTTTTGTTCCCTTGTTTTTCGGGAGTTCAACATTTCTTTTGTCCTTCTTGCCTTCTCTCCATGTTTCTGTCTCTCACAGCATGCGTCGAGGACAGCTGGAGTCGCTTCAGAGGACAGCCTGAAGCCAGCTCCCAGGTAACACCACACACACACACACACACACACACACACACACGCGCACACGCACACACGCACACACGCACCCACATGCACACCTACAGTACACATAGACACAGACATAGTGACTGCAGTCATTATGGATGTGTGAGTACTTTTACATGCATTGGTACTGTACCGCAATGCACAGACACTGTAACAACTAAGCACGTCATCATACAGTTTCACATGTATGAATGCATGCACCACACACACACACACACACACACACACACACACACACACACACACACACACAGGTATAAAGAGTATAAATACACACGTATTTTACACTTGTCTTACCATTTTAACAAAAAAAAAATAAAATACTGAAAGAGTTCCTCATCAGATTAAGTAGACACAACGGGAAAGAAGAAACAGTTTGACATTGAATTACCTCAATGGCGGTCAGAAGAACAGATGGGTGGAGAGATTTACCGTCCAGTTCCACAGCCTGCAAACTCTCAACATGGCAGGTTTTTATAACATGAGTGACACATTTTTCCAGAGAATGCATTTTTTTTTTTTATTTCTGTGTGGCCTTTTCGCCTTTAGTGATAGAAACAGACGAAGAGAGGGGGGGTTGACAGAGGG
>CM022490.1:26751735-26763893 GCA_011952105.1 Coreoperca whiteheadi | reverse complement strand
GTGCTATACCACTGCAACATGCAATGCAACTACAAGTGTCATCACCCTCTCGCCAGCGGAACTGGCCCATACTGCGGATCAACACCTCCCAGTTTCAATCTTTGATCCTGATATCCAGCTACTCAAGTACCGGTTGTCTCTCCGCCTGTCCGTCATGCCTGTGCGGCCAGAGGCTGTGCACACGCTGTCAGTCACTGTAACCTTTGGCCCTGAATGTGTCACCCATCATCAGCACAGCAGTGCTCTTGTCAACAGGAAACACAACAAGACACACGCTTTCACACCTTCTCTCCTCTGCTTTTATTTCCCCTCCTCTGTCATTCAATGACTTTTTCAGCATCACATAAACATGTTACTCTTTTCTGTCCCTCAGGGCACTTTCTTTAGCCTGGGCGTTTAAGTGAAAACTGCTCTGTTAATTGCTTAGTTATCTTTATTTGTCTTCATTACTCTTTTTGCTTTTTTTCTATATTTTGTAATTGTTTCCATAAATTGTGATTAATTATTATTAAGTTGGTGGGACATCTAAGTTTATTTTTGCATATTTTCCCCCCACTTTCTCCCCATTTGAATGATCCACACCCTACAGCATGCACTGTGGTCCTTATCACTGCTAACTTTACTGTTCACCTGTGAAGGGCTGCAGAAAGGCATGCTTCTTCTCTATGGTGTCACCTACCAACACACAAGAGATTCCCAGGGAAAGATGTATGCAGGAAATACAGCGTCTCATTGATGTCGCCCTCGAAGCTTAGTGTTCACTCTCCTACAGCTCAGAGACGTACTACGTTACTGCTAAAGCAAACACAACACTTCCTACTGCTGGTAGTTCACATTAGCCACCGAGCTTAGCGCTGAGCATGGCTGTCCATCAGAAAATGCGTCTACAAAACAAGACAACGGTCGCATTTTGTGACAGTGAATCAGCTTTGAATACTGCAGGGAGTGATGGAACAAGAAGGAGCAGCCACAGTGAGCTGTTAGATGAAGAGCCGCAGGCGACAGGCCGCACATCTCCAACTCCTCAGCGCGGTAAAACCAACTCCTTTTACGGTGTCGTGCTGTGGTGTGAGAACTACCTGCGCAGTGCTCGGCAGGAAATCACATCGTGGGTGGAATTTTTATTGACCAACCTCTTAATTAAAACAACGTGAGTTTGTTTGGTTGCACCGTAAACAGATAAACCAGCTTCTCCTCTGTTGTATTTCTGTTCCGGCCTATTTCTAGCTACTCAAATAGTGTGTGCTTTAGTATTAAGCTGCACTTGCCGTTACCACCAGTAACCACAGTTGTGGCCAAATGGACCTGGACTGAAATCGTCAGGGGAGAAATTGTTAGGGAGGCAAGATTATCTGCTAAATGGATCAAATATAACCTACATTTCTATAAGAGATAGAACTTCATTTAATAATAATTTATTCCAGTACTTTGGTTAATTTTCAACTCGCAGCACTGACAAGCTCTCAGCAGCAGTTAGTGTTCCGGCTCAGAGTTTAACCTGATCAGACAACAAAGACTACATTTTTGACAAAATACGTCAAAATAATTTATTTTCACTCCTCTGAACTCCGAATCACCTCATCACCAAACCCAGCGTGGCTGCAGCTGGCAGATACACGACCAAAGAGGAGCAGCGGGGATTCAGTCTGAGAGACGAGAGAGCCGTGTGTGAGAAAATGTTGTGGGATTGCAGTTTATTGATTTTGGTATAAATCTTGGCATATCGCAGGTTGATGTACGGGGCGGACGTACACACACATACAAATTAAAACACACACATATGACAGATCATCAAAAACGTGTCTACAAAACAAGACAATGGTCATTTTCTGCATTTGTTTTGTCAGAGAGTAAGTACTGCAGGGAGTACTGGAACAAGAAAGAACAGTTGACACACTCACACAGACACACATGTGAACCCCTATACCATTCACACTTACAAACACACGCACACACACACACACACACACACACACACTGATCGGCCTATGCATTCACACAAATACACAATTGAACAAGACACACATTCACACTGGTAATGGACATAAACAAAAACACACACACAAATACCCAAATGCACCACAAAACCATTAAACATTCATACACACACGTTCACTTTCCCTTAACCATACACACACATGCATGCACATATGCACCATCACACACAACTCTAGTACACACATATTCAAACAGTAAAAAAATAAAATCAATAACCCACACCTTCTCTAGAATACAGACAGCAGGGCAGTGGTGGAGCAGTCAGGGGGAGTGCCACTCTCAATAGAATTTTAAATGAAGCACCTGCTAAAAAATAGAGGTTTTTCACATTGTTGGTATACATCAAAAATGAAGTGTTAGGTTATTGTCAAGAGCAATAACCCAAACCACAACCAGGATCCCAAATCACAGCAATTAGCTTGGTGAGTACAACGTTATCATCCCCTATAGGAATGATGGCCAAAACTACCAAAGTATGACTCAAATTGTAATTGTAGAGCTTGCTAGACCCTTTCAGCTTACAATGGGACCTTATAGGCAGTCATGTATTATGAATACCCCAAGTGTTCAGGTGTCTAAAGTCTGTGTCAGGTAAAAAACTTGCTTTGCTCCAATTAGTAAAATGTACCTGGCTGATGTGTCCTATGGGAAACTAAAGGCGATTTGATTCGTGTCCTAACAGGAGAAAACCCAGCCGGCCAGTAGCAAGGGTGAAGTCCTCTTCTGGTTTTTCATGGAGGTCAAGTGAAATCTGTTCATGTTCTTTGTGCCTGCTGTTTTGACAAAATACGTCAAAAAATAAATAATTTTTCACTTCTCTGAACTCCGAATCACCTCATCACCAAACCCAGCGTGGCTGCAGCTGGCACGTAGACGACCAAAGAGGAGCAGCGTGAATTCAGTCTGAGAGACGAGAGAGCTGTTAGCACACATGCACACACAGACACGCACACACACTCGCACACACACGCACACACACGCACACGCACACACACGCACTCGCACACACACGCACACACACGCCGCACACACACTCACACACACACACACACACACACACACTCGCACACACACTCGCACACACACGCACACACACACACACACACACACACACACACACACACACACTCGCACACACACACACACACACACACACACGCACACACACACACACACTCGCACAAAGAAAATGTGCTTTGAGATTGCAGGGCATTGACATCGGTATAAATCTTGGTATATCGCAGGTTATCCACAAGTGCAGGATTGATGTATGGGTGGACATGCACACACGTGACACACACACCTATGATCGATGGGATGCATGGCGTTTATCGGGGGCAAAGGTCCTTGGTTCTGAACAGGGGCAGGAGAAATGAAGAGAAAAAGAGAGAAGATGCGAAAAGAGGTAAAGACAAACTAGAAAAATGCGGCTGAAATTTCTAGATAATGTACTAAATGCCAATTTGGATAGCATCCTTAAAATATTTTGTGGAAACTGCTAGCTATAAGTTATTGCTATACATTTTGTTTTCTGTTCAGCAACTAATGTGAAATCAAACACATTTTAAAAGGCCTGATTTCATATCAAATAGAAATGCAAACAGAGAACGAGGATAGACAGACGGGGGACCAGCATATCCAGTCCACACCTGACGTCATCCATTCTGGACTGAGCTTCTTAATGAAGGGTTTATCTGACGGACTCCCCATCTCTACCAAAGCCTTGTGCGCCCAGGAAAGTAATCTGGACAAAGGTACTTGAGGAACAAAAACAGTTACAGTCTCTTGTCTCTCCCTTTCAACCATCTCACAAACACAAACACACACACAGACTAGGGTTTGACTGATTGGAGCTACTGTTCAATACCGACAGTTTTAGACGGAAGCAGCCAGTTGCCAAAATGTATTATTTTAACCTGCAGTAAGTGACTTTTTTGGCCACTTAGTAGCCAGCGTAAACAAGTTGTGAACACAACACTGATCTAATATTCAGGGGGCTCAATTTGCAGAATATGGCGATAATATTCATAAGTGTGTATTCATTAGTGTCTAATCACCTGAAAATAAGAATCATTGTGTTTTCATTTTGGTGAACTGAGTCCAATATTCACCGTCTTTTAGCTCTGCTTTTGGTCTCTAGCAACTCCTGAGGGAAATGTCTGGCTCTTTAGCTGCTGAACGCGCCACTACAGTCTCCAACGCTTTCTCTCTCGCTGTTTGGTGGTGAGCAGGTAGCGTACAGTGGGCGTTTAGAGCCTCGTCGCTGAGAACAGCTGCCGCGCTGCGGCCGAAAATGGCGCTATGAGAGCGGTGAGAGTGAACCCACACAGTGAAGTCGTGGGTCGGACAGCTAAACAATGAGCTGAAACTCACTCTAAAGCCGAGGGGAGCTGCAGATTTGGGTGATAGTGCTCTTTTAGGTTCATCACCACAAGCGACCCCTTTCACATTGTCACACTGCATTTTAAAGGATAATTATATTTATCAGTCCAGCTTAGCAGAAACACTGAAAGTAGAAGGAAACTGAGTCAAAAGTAAAGAAAAAATAAAAACTGTTGTATTAAAGGAATAAGTTAAAGGAGCATTTTGGGAAATATGTTTATTTGCTTTCTGACAGAAAGTGTGATGAGAAGATCGATACCACTCTGTCAGTTAAATATGAGGCTACAGCCCTGCAGCGTGCTAGCGTAGCTTAGCACAAAGACTCCGTTCTACAGTGAACAAACAGTGTGATCAATCAAACTACACCTAGTCGCCTGCACTGACTGGACCCACTGATAGACTCATGAGTTGAACAATCATACAAACAGGGAATTGTGATCGACCACCTGCTCTTTCCAAACACACACCGAGTGACATGGCTTCATGATCACATTAGTGATACCTCAAAAGATCTTTTTACCTTTCACAATGAATTATTCTAACAGGATTTTCCACCTTCACTTTGCTGGTGCAGCATCCTTATATTCCAGCTAAACATTGTGTGTGTGTTTGTGTGCGTGCTGTAATATCCCATCACAGAGTGCTAATAGGAAGTCTGTTCAGAACACTGAAACATTAAATGATGCCTCCCTGTCTCACATCAGGGGAAGGCAGACCGCCAGAAAGTACATTGTTTACTGGCCTTTACCAATCTGTAGACAACAGGAAGGCTCCACAGCCTCCTACCGGTGGCAGCTGGGCACAGCAAGTGGACAGAAGTGTAGCCAGAGGGATGACCGTAACACTAAATTAAGTAAAAACAGACAGATAAATAAACAGATAGACAGGTGGATAGAGAGCATGTCAGACTATTTTCTTTTACAAACTCAAGTTGGCCCGGTCCTGAGTAAGCTCATATGTCAGTGTCGAGACGCTGTAAACACACACACATACTCAGGCTCAAAGACAGAGAACAGAGGACGCAAACTGCAGCACCGTCTGCCCGTGTTGAACGCCTACCAAGCAAGGACATGTTTGTCTTGTCTGGTATCTGCTGATATTATGTGGAAAAACATGGGGATTGGAAGCACAGGGTCCAAAACATTCCCGGCATGATGTTTCCACAGCAACTGTTTCCCTGCTGGATAACAAAACTACATATTAGATACTATGATGACATTTACTTCGCACTGATACATCCTGTGTATCTGTGATGACTTCAGGGCTCCCAAGGGGAAAAACAATAAACACAGAAATTGTCTTTTGAGACATGACAATACACTTTCAGTAGACTCTCTGCTATTGCATTGCGTGCCAAATTCAGTCAGTATGTTTGTTACATAAATAGTCCTTATAGTTACTTACTATATCTAAACCTTTAAAGCTGTGCACTCCTTTGGACAAATGTTATGGCCTCACAGCAAAACATTCTTTATGATAATGTGCAGTTGAACTGCCAAAGGCCCTCCACTAAATCTAAAAGTCGATGTATATTGTAATAAGAAACAAAGCTGTACAACACATCGTCAGTCCTCGTGCCAACTTGTGCCTAACCCTTTGAAGTTGGTGGCATAATATGATTCTGTTGAGCTTAGGGGTGTCATGACATGCACGTCATTTACTCACACGCTCCTCGCAAATTCTTATGAAACACTGTCTACGGAAAAAAACGAATTGCTAAAAAAAATGTGACACTTGAATTCATAAACGATGAGTGCATGTAGTGTCGCTGTCAAAAGCATATTCGGTCTCAGCCGTTGTTCATAACTGTAGCCAGATTAATATTTATTAATATGATCAAAATCATATTTAACACATAGGCTATTTCTGAAGTCTTAAAGACATCCTAAGACATTGTATAAAATGATCTTTGCTCCATTCAGACCGCGGAGGCACATGTATCAGTATCATCATTTCAGTTTAGAGTTTGCATACAGCAAAACAACAGCTAGTCGGCCAAGGATCCTATTTACATTTTCGTGTTTTTTGCTGACGCGATATACTGCATGACCTGAAGCGAGTTCATCGGTAAAATAAGCTACAGCACAGATAGAAAACCAATGATGGAGCGTTCGTACTGTACGTCTGAGGTTGCAGCCCCTTTGGCAGACTGTGAAACAAATACCAGTTTCTCATAAGAGAGAAAACGGTGGCTGAGCAAGGAATGTACAAAGGATTCTTCAATGGAATAAGCGAAAAGCCTGGCAGCCACAAATCAGGTCCTTTTTTATTTACTTAAAACACAACCTGACAGTAGCAGGTGCCACTGTGATATTTCCTTGTTTTGCAACGGATGTAGCCGAGTAAAAAAAACACTGGTAAATTGTTGAGTCAATATTGCAGTGCTGCTTCCCATGGACTCTGATTAAATCACCATCTCCCCTATCAGGCTCAGCGGTGTTTGGGTTTTGGTTGGAATCCTTGTTGGCTGCTTACACTGTAAACAGTTTTATTGTTTAACGACAGAGTGTAAGTCTACGCTGCTGTTGACATGGAAGCCGTATTATAACTCTGGAACAGCGACCATGTGAGTCTTCGCATCTACATATTGAGAAGAAATATATTCTCAAGAAAGCAGCGGCAGGTGGAACACATTCAAGCGTGTTTACGTCTTAAAGGCCCCCGAAAATGTCTTTTCTCAATCGACGCACTTACCATGAGTGATGGGATCCTACATGTGCACACAATGATCTGCCAAAGTTAAAACAGTTTTGCTCATTTCAATGGAGGTATTATTACTTATTTTCTCTGAGCTCCTCTCACTGGTTTTAGTTGGGGGAAAGATAGAAAGAGGCGATGTCACGTACTTCCATGAGTCAGTGAGGATTTAGCCAGATGTCAGTTGGCTGCTGACATTTTTGTCACTGCAAATGGAATGGGATCAAACCACACCTACACAGTCCCGATGAAGCACATTAGCCTTTTCATTAGTTTTTTTAAATGCTGAACTCTTAACAAATAATACCTAAAATACCTAGAGATGTGTTTTACTTAGCAATGCTATTTAGTCATTCATGAATAACCAGTGCTTTAGAGAAATACTTTAAGCCGCAATAACAGATTTTTGGCCACATGGGGGCATCGGCAAGTTGTGAACACTAACATGTCATCACCTTTCAAGTTTTAAATGGCAAACTTGTTAGGAAACAGTTGCTTATTTATACACTCAGCAGTTACAGAGCTACGTAGTCATTCATTTGGAGTTGTGTTTCGGGCCACGTGATGAATGTATGTCCTACACTCCCTTTCTTTTAGCTCTGTTATTGGTCTCTACCAACTCCTGAGGGAAATATCGGGCTCTTTAGCTGCTAAAAGCTCCACTATGTTCACCAGCTACTCGCTAACTGTGTCTGTCTGCTGTTTGGTGGTGGGTAGGTAGTGTGCACGGGGTTTTTAGACCTTTTTCCCCCTAAAACAACTGCCTGCTGCGGCCAAAATCGACAGTATGGGAGCGGTGAGAATTAACCGGAGCAGTAAATTTGCAGGTCGGACAACTAAACGATGAGCCACAACACACGCTGAAGCTCCATAAAGCTGAGCTCCAGATTCGGGTGATAATTCCCTGTAGGTTCATCATTATGAGTGACATTTCAATCATTGTTATTATAAAAAAATATTAGTTTTTAGAGGTTTTAATTTCTTACATTTCTTGATTGACTTTGGGGCGTAAAAATAAAGGCGTTTTTCTTTTTAAAAATCTATAATAGCAGTTTGTAATTTTGTAGGTCTTACACTTTTTTCTTCTCAATGTCCTTTATGTAATATGTGGAGCCTTTTGAATCATCTTTGTCTAGAAAATGTGCTATGTTAATCGTTTTGTTAATCATTTTGGTGACAGAAGTGTCGGCAAATTTTTCATTTGTGCAGAAACAGTCAAATGCAATAAAAGCTATGAGCATGTGTTCAAATCTGCTAGCGGATGCTAAGTAGCTTATATCTATTTCCATCTGTGTGGGGTTGCATACCTACATGCATTGATGTGTGTGTGTGTGTGTGTGTGTGTGTGTCCAGTCAGGACGACAGCCAGGGGAAGCATGTGGCACAGGCCCTTTTCCAAAAAGCCCACTGTAAAATACCTTAAAACACTTTGAGATCCAGCTCTGGGATTACAGTCACAGTCTAACAGGAGTTTACAGCTCCATCACCAGCACAGCCAATAAACAAATTCCTCACTGGGAACTGAGACGCTTCAGAGTGAGAGGAGGGGGAGACCTAAAAACTCATTGGGATTCTAGATGAATCTTTGTAACTATCCAGGACAAAAAAAAGTGAGCTAGAATGTAAGCTATTCTTTTCTTCTCAGAGAGAGGAAAACACAGCAGTATTTTTAGCCAGCGTTGTTTTGCTGGGTAGCACTTATTCTGGGAAAGCGTGACTGTATGGTGCTGAATCCAGGTGTCAGCCGACCAAATATGCTGACACATTGTCTGTGCTCACCGGCATCAATCTGATAACGTTCGTTAAAAGGATGCAGTGAGTTTAAAGAGTTTGGTTTAAAGTGCGCTACGCACTGAAAATCCACCTGACTCATCGAGGAAAACCATCACAAAAGCCATCTGTGGATTCAAATTATTTGCCTAAATGAAGTCAAGTCAAATCCTAAAAGATCAAATGACTAAATGGAAACAATGGCCATCCATCTGTCCACAGCTGGAGTGACCTACGCTAAATCTTTTGCCTGTCTTTTTTCCTATGGCGTCTTTAACCGACTGTGTTTGTCCCTGGTATCTGGCAGGGATGTGTCAAAAACTCTTACATAACATTTATACATTAAAATACCGGTCTCTGCTCTTCCTGCGAAATGTTAAGATATTTTTGATGACTCATCTTGCACTCATATACATATACGTACATTTATGCAATCTAATATCCAATCAGCTAAACCATTAAGGCAAACTACACTTTACCATTAGCTCATGGGTCATATAGCGAGCACGGACATCACGGGTCAGAGGTGAGTGTTGGTATATCAGTTGGGGAAAACTTTTACGATTCCTCAACACAGCTGAGGGAGGTGTAGGTGGAAGCGAACAGTGACAGCTATTTATCGCTCAATATTCTCCAGGGACGTCAAAATTAAAACTGGAAATGGACCAGAAATGAAAGTCAATGGTGTATAATTGTTTTTTTTACTCGTGGTCAGGACTAAGTAACTGGTGTGGTGACTTGGCTAGGTCTCCCTCAGAAAATAGATTTCAATCTCAAGGGACTCCCTGGTTAAATAAAGGTTACATAAAAAAAATAAAAGGACCAGATGAACCGAATTACAGGTGTGAAAGTGACTGCACATCCATTTTACTGGGCCTTTAACATAAAGCCTCACAGAGTTGCCTGGTTCGAGAACAGGTTTTCTCTCGTAAACTGGCATCCCCTGAGCCTTTGGGTTTTTGATTTAATTTGTCTCATACCTTTCCGTCAGGTAATGTGCAATAGGGCATTGTGTAACTTTAAAAGTCCCATGTTTTCAGTGGTTCAATGTGTTTGCACATTCAACAGAATGACAAGGTAGGTCTTAACACTGGGAAGGACTGTAGTTGAGGATTTCAAAGATACTTAATTGATGAAGGGGTTGACTGGATCATCACAAATATACAGTATACTTATATTTATGGAAACACGTGTTCACGTAACAGGACAAGAAGAGTGCAATTTAGATGTAAATATACATGAAAATGCACTTTGACATAAATGTGGCATCTAAAGATATACCCAACGCCACAAGGTAACAAGGAAAGACTTTGTACATTTTATGATGAGACCTGTACTGCAAATCCAAAAGCCTGCAAATGTTTGATTTGATTTTAAATAGGAAGACCATGACCCAACAACACCACAGATCAGGGCCCAATCTAGTGCATTGCTGAGGAAGAAATGGCTTTTTTTTTACCGTTTGTTCAATTTTTATAGTCTGGATCACATGATGATGCATTTCAGGGAGCTTTATGAGGAGCCACTTGCTTGGTCTGCCCTACACTGAAGGCGTATTGAACAAATAAGCTCCTGCGGTGCTGTGAAGCAGTTTCCCTGGACTTGTTTTGTTTCTTTTGACAATCATTCCTCTTCATATTTTTCTTCTGGCCGTGTTCTCTCTGCTTCATCCCTACCCTTCTGTGCCTCACGGAAGTAGTGCTGCTTGCAAAGAACCTTCAGCTGCTTTCTCTGTGTGAAATGCGCGTTAAAAATAAGGTTTCACTACTACCCTAGTGCACTAGGACAGCACACTGGGCACTTAACAGCTGTGCAGAAGCAGTCTGGGATTCTGTGTCCTATTCAAGGGCAACTCAACGATAGATGCCGAGGGAGGAAAGGAAGCGTTACCCCTCACTGACCTCGCTATGAACGGGTTGGGCGTTCAACCGAGCAATCTTCCAGTCATAAAACTATTTCCCCATACTCAAGCCCGCAGTTGTTTACTGATAAAACAAAACATGATTTTTGGGATGTATACCAGGCAGTTGTAGCCACTGGAGCAACAAGGTGTCTTAGCAATCACAAATGCGCACTGGAGGTCGAGTACGTGAGCATATTATCCGGGTGTTCGGTGGCCCTCTTGGGCAGGGAGTCAAAATAATCACCACCGAAGGTAGGAGGTGAGCGGTGCTCATAAACAGCAGCAGGGGCATCCTAAAATGGCATCAATGCAGCTACTGTGACTGTTTGCTCCCCTCTTGACCCTCAGCTTCCTCAACCCCTCCTATCTGCATCTCCACATGCAAACATAAGCACGCCTGTACCCATACCAGCGGAGAGACAAGTGCACCGACACACGCGACACCCAGAGTGCTTTGTGATCCCCTGTGATCTTTACCCATGCCATTTTTTTTCATGGCAGCAGCATTCTCCATGTGTCAGACCTCTTACGGACCCGACCATCGACTGTTTATTGACCTTGAACGACCAGCTTACCACTTGGCTCCCTAACTGGTATGCTGGCTTCTTATCTATCAGACTGGGTGGGTGCTGTGCGAGTTGTGGGCTGGCGACTGGTATTCCAGCAGGTAAACTGGTTGGATGGTACCGTTACTTAGGCCTTTTCCACCGCGGTACCTTACCGACACATTTTCACGCACCTCAGAGCTTGACGTTTTTTGTTTACGTCAACCAAGAAAAGACAAGCAACAAGTACCGCAGCCTCCAAATATGCAAGACAGATGCAACTCAAAGTCCATATAGCTACTGAAATAAGCGAGTGTGATTACCGCCTTAAGGCAAATGTCCATGTCCATGTAGCTGCAAGGGCTATCTGGTAACCTAGCTGAGTGGCATGTTGGGAACTGATTATCTGTGTGGGTCGATAGTTATTAGCTATTTTGGATTGTTGACTCTGTATTCAATAATCTGACTTGAAGTGAGGCAGGTTGGTTTGCTGGCCGGTCGCATTGTTTGCCGGCTAATGTTGCGGTGCATTGGCATTCTGGGTAGTTATGTGGGTGGCTGGCAGGTTGGTTGGCATCCCGTGTATGTGCACGGGTGGGTGGGTGTTGGGCCGTCAGCTTGATGTTTGCTGGGTGACCGACACTGGTTGACTAGCTGGCTGGATGATTGTACAGCTGGCTGTGGTGTTAGAAGTAATCAGAGAGAGAGACTGTTTGAGAGAGGGAGAGAGAGACAGAGGGAGAGGGAGAGCTGCCTGTTCGTGATCGCAGTGATGCAGTTTGACATGTGGAACACTAAGTGTATTAATCCAGTGCACTGAAGCCCTGTCACCATGCATCTGTCTACTCTGCTGACACCGGCTG
>CM022490.1:26687325-26731720 GCA_011952105.1 Coreoperca whiteheadi | reverse complement strand
ACGCTCTTATAAATGTGCCTGCAGGTTTCATTGAGTTACTTTGCTTCAGTGTGATCACAGAAAACACAAATCCAAGAAGAAAACGACAAGTGAGAACTTGACATAAGCAACAAATATTGGGACAAAACAAATCTACAAAACAGGACAGGTTCTTGTTTATTAGCATTTTACCCAGAGGTAGGATGTTGGTTCTTACCTCCTGCATCGACCAGCCACCTTCGTTTGTCTCCGCGGCTGTCTGCCTCACTGATAATGGCCACCAGCTCGCCTTTGGCCAGGTTCAGGTCCAGGTCCCGGCTGCCCACCACCGTCCCCATCACCTGGTAGATCTTTCCAGAACCGTGCTTATCCGTTAGCTGCTTCAGACGGCGCTGAAAGGACGGACTCAGGGGCTGACAGAAAAACAGCACGAGGCAGACGAGAAAGGAGAGTGAAATGTAAGGAAGCCGAATATTAATTAGATTCGGTAAAAAAGGACAAGATAGAGAAAACGGTCAATATAGTAACAAAGAAGTTCTCGATGCGTCCTTCCCAGCCTCTGTGAACTCAAACACGTGTTTGGCTGCTTAGCAACATAAGAAACATGTACAGGTAAAACAAACGTCGTCCACTTTATCAGGTGAAACATGCCAAGCTGAAAATACAACTTAGACGTGTTCATGAAGTTATACAAAACGTGGGGGGGTTTACATGTTAATCTGACGTCACACCCCAAAACAGGATCTGATCTCTTCAAGTTGAGGGCTGTTTTAAATGATTTTACTTAGTAGAGAACAGATAATCCACAGATTTGTTGGCGAGCAGTTTCGCGTAGGGACTATTTTCTTTCTGCCGACCCACATGAAGCTGCTCACAACAAACCAGTGGAGTATCTTGAGTAACCAGGTCATCATTTCTGGAAAGAGGAGTCGCTGTTTTTCAAACCTATTTTTATTTATTTTTTTTGCCGCTTTGAGCACCACAAGCCGAGTGCCATACAGCATACAGTCCCCCGATATTCACAAAAGGCAGACGTCTCTACGGCCGTTATCTCCAGAACTCGGCAACTCACAGCAAAAGTGAGCTAAATCTTTTTGATCACGAATCAAACGGCTGTTATCCTGAGTCACAGTGCACACATTTGAAAATTAATCTCGTGGGACCTTTACTGTGATTTTGCACGGCAGGCTGACAGCTTGGCAAAAGCATTAAAACGTTTTCCCGTCACTGAATATGCGAGCGTACTGGGAAGGGATTAGGAAAGTTGCAGAGCAAGAAGAAGCACATTCGCACGTGAATGACGTAACGCTGCAGACACGACGTGGCAAATTCTTTCTGCGCTCATGAGCGCAGTACAAAATTAGAACAAATGACAAAAACATGACGTGACGAGCGCAACCCGCTCTTTCAGTAGGTGTCTTCATGCAAGTTCCCTGGCAAGTTTAAGGAATGTGACCCATTTTAAAGACATCTGGCAGGTAGTCAACAGGGAATACAGGCAGCGGAGACAGGTGGCAAACAAATACTGTCAATCATTCCTCTGATACTTTTAACAAATATAACACGGCTGCTATTCTAGCGCAGTAACAAGCCAACGCATGTTAGCATCCTATTAGGGCTGTACCGAAAGTCTTTTTTTAATTCCACAGCCGACGCTTCTGTTGAGGTTTTCCAATGAAGCTTCGGTTGTCTGTGGTCATATTTTATGACGTCATCACCCTACTTTTTTTTTTTGTTTGTTTTTTTAAGTTCTCAGTTTGAATAAAGTGATTCATCAGATTAGTCTTTTTTATCAAAATCAACTTTCTTTAATTAATAAAACTCGTCAGATTCGTCAACATTAAAAATAATAATAATTTTTATAATAATACTAACAGCTTTATTTATATTGCACTTTTCAATACAGGTAACAAAGTGCTTTACAGCAATCAAAGATAAAATAAAAGATCAAATATTACACAATAAAAGCTTCTTTTTTTTTTTGGGTGAGATAAACTGACTCTGTAAGCCTGATCGCCTCTGGCAGATTGTTCAGATTGTTAGGAGCGAAGGGGCCCTGACAGCAAAGTCCCTTTCGCCTTCGGGTTTTTCAGCCTAGACCTTGAAATGGCTAGCAACGCCCTACCAGAGGATCTCAGTCTGTGACCTGGCTCGTACGGGGTTAAAAGGTCAGAAATAACAGCATCATTTCACCAAAACGTCATTTTTCCCCCACCTTGACCAAGCTACATTGCTCACTTGCCTTCAAGAACACTTCGATCATCTGCTGCTGGTCTATTGGAGGTTCCCAGAATCAGCCGAAAGAAAATCGGGGATGCGGCCGTTTTCAATTACGCACCACAGCTATGGAACACACTACCTATAAAATATCAGGGAAGCCAGCTCGCTGAATATTTCTAAAAGCAAGCTAAAAACGTATCTCTTCACTTTAGCCTTTAACTAGATAGGACTTCCCTGATACAGGCACGGAACTCTTTCGCTATTTCCTTCCCTTTTATGCACTGCTGCACTTTTTCTAACATGTTTTATGTTAGTAGATTTTATGCATTTTATGTTACAGGCGAAGCCAGTGTGTGAAATACGTATTAACCCATGAGACCCCCTTAAAACTTCAAAAGCAAAATTTGAAGGGGGCCTCAAATTCTGTCAAAAATAAAATATTTTTATTGTCACTAATGGCCACTAAAATGTTTTAAGCTCACCAGGTATACAGAATTCTAAACATTTATTCACAAATATGTTCTATTTCTGCCAAACGTAGCCAGCCAATCGTATGCACGTCTGCAAATTAGCCATGAGCGGCAAATAGAAGAAACGTTGAGAACGAAGTCATACTGAAAAATGGCTAGCAAGCGAAAGATAAACCAGAGGGTATCACTCGCACACTTTGGGTTTACATCCAAAAAGGTGGCACTCGAGGAGATGAAGAGGCACCAGAGGATCCTCATTGGGCGCAGCCATATATCCTATGTTAGCATTACACTCAGATTATGTCTGAGGCTGGCAGGAATTTGGTCATTAGTTTTTGATGTATTGCGTCATGATCTGAAGTGCACATGGGTTACAATTGACCTGTTGGGGGCACTTGATGAAAAGTCAGGGGATCGATGTAATTAGGATTCATGCCCTGGAGACCATGAATGTCCATACAAAATTGGCAAATGGCAGTCCATATGGCCGGTGTTCCTGGAGCCACACTGCTAGCTTGGTTAAAACGGGTGAGGCGGAGTTAAATTTAATGCTTTTGTAGATCTAGGAATTCTTATTCAAACCATACAAGACGCTTTTTCTCTGCGGGAAAGTATGACAGGTAAGAATATAATGGGAGTTTTGTTAGGTTTATATTTAAAACAGGAACCAAAATGTGTAGCGGGTAGGCATAAAAGACTAATATCTTGTGATCAATGTAGAGGTAAACAATAGATTGAAGGGTTTCACAAACTAATATGTAGGACTTAAGACTTTATTAATGCAAATGTATAACATTGAGACAATTTTATGGCATTTAATGCCTGTTATTTGTAAAAGGTACATTTTTAAAGAGAATTATTGTGGTTGGACTGCGAGACAAAATTACAATTATGGACAGTGAAGTTAACACAAAGAGCTTCCGAAAGAGAGAGGATATTTTTAAACAACCCCTGCCTTCTCAATGACCCCTGACCTGTGGTAACGGGTTCTACTGGGGTGATGGCAGGCGCTACAATGGTCTCAAGTAAACCTTACTATACTAACAGACATTACCTACCTCGCACATACACGTACGGATGATTTTCCTCGTGAGTCAACGTATGTTATAAAAAGTAACTGTTTTAAGTTGGTAGCTGTTGCTACCAGTGAGCGTCAGGCAGTTTGTATGCAGTTATTAAAATTAGATCATGTCTGTCTGGTAACAGTGCATCTATCTTTAATGTGAAAAAACACCAGGCCTGGGTTTCAGAGGGTTAATAGAGTAACAACCCAACAAAACGCACTGTGACACAACACCCGTTTCCGCTCCGTTTGTACCAACCTGGACGGCGGGCGCATTGAGCGTGTCCTCTACACTTCGACACAGAGTCTCCAGTCTCCTCGCACCTTCCAGCACTGAGGACTCGGCCCAGCCCCAGAATGCACTGGGGTCGAGGGTGCTGTGAGGGAGCTGGAAGAAGACAGCGATGAAAAAAAGAGAGAGGAAGAAAGAAAATGAGCATAGAAATACAATTAAACCTTTGAAAGTCATTAACGTTTATATACTCCTTGTGTACTGGAACATCGCTAACTCGTGGCGTTTTTTTATTTGTTTGGATAACTGATTGGCCGTAAGAGTCTTGGACATCACACTGACACAACCTGATGCCCAAATGTTTATCTATCTTTCTGCTTTACCCATCAGTGTAGAGGCCTCGAGTGCACAACACATCCGACACGCAAGGTTACCTGTTGTGCAAAGCTCTGGAACAGTTGCTCCATGTCCGAGGCGAGGTCTTTATGCAGACAGCTGAACGTCCCCAACATGCTCCAGATCATCTGCAGAGCCAAACCATTAAACTGAGGAAGCTCATTGAGGAGCAACGTGTTCATTGTCCTGTGAGGAGAGAAGAGGTTTACATGTAAGTTGAAGTCCGCAATAGCCAAAATTGTAATTTTGCAATTTAGATTTTTACGAGACTACAAAAAACTCAGTTCAATATTGGATTTTATTAGTGTTTAATCTTCATCACTTCCATCATATCACTTCCACCTCTTCAAGGAGGTCTCGGTACGCTTGTTGGGGCTGCTTTTGGTGCGCACCCGAGTGCGATTGCTGCTTTCACACCTGACCAAACCATCCACACCAACGGGGCAAACGAACTCAAGTACGATTCAACCAAGCTAAATGAGGCAGGTGTGAAAGCACCCAGACAGACTGGACTTTGTTAGTGGAGTAGTTAGGAGTCAAAATATTCAACAGCAACAAACAGTTCATTACAATAGAAGTAGATCCCACTCTGCTTAAACTCGTGATAAAGGCTAAAAAAAAATGTTGCTTACAAATCAGAGAAATTAACAGAACATGAACTTCAAACCACAGTGGAAACAACGCTACGGTTTAGTAATGGTATCAAAGTCTGGTATCGTGGCAACACTAGTAACTATGAAGGGCACATCAATACTCCTCCTCAATACTAGAATTTCAGAAAGCAGTGAAGTCTTACAAATATCCTTATACCTGCCTACAACCACATTATAGTTTGTTATTACATGTTTATATACGCCGCACCGCCAATCCAGCCTGTAAATTGAAGACGATCCCTCTCTCGCTCTACCTGTACGTGTTGGCCACCTCCTGTTCGTCATAGTTCAGACTGGATTTGTCACAAATCACTTCATAGTCGAGCAGCTTGTCCAGCCTTTTCCTGATCAGGTTCCGTGGGCCCACCAGGAGGTCACGGAGCGCGCACAGCGGCTTGTGGATTAACGTCCTCATCCTCTTCTCCTGCGTGGAAGAAGAGATCGTGCGCACCGTCAGACAAATGCCGTGCTGGTTGATGCACCGATCATTTCAGACTGGCCTGATCCACTCTTCACAAAGAGGATGTTCACTTTTGATACTTTTGTCTTTTACTTAATGCACTTGCAGTTCAGTATTTGTTTTACTGTGGTGTTGCTGCTTTAACTACATGTATCTGGATGCAAATGTCGGGGAGACTCACAAATGTTGGAAGGATCCACTGTCGGAGAGCGGTAGTGATCTCCTTGTAGCAAATAGGTGCCTTCTCTCCATCCATATCGAAGTCAAACTCCTCTGTTTTGCAGGCCAGGAACCCCTGCAGACCCACAAAGAAAAAGGAGCTGTCAAACCCTGCTCAGGTCTCTGACGCCTCTTGGGCTCATTCTGAAAAAAGAATTCACCACTGTACGCTTTTCTAAGCTTTCAAGGTTCAAACTGACTGCCATGTTCCAAGCAGAGGTTGTTAAGACTTTTTGTATATACAAGAAAATTGTCAATTATCTCAGCAAGACGACAACTTTCCTGGCCTGGCGAAAATAACTGGCCTCATGAGTCGGAAAATGTGAAAAAAGGAGGAGGATACAGTGCTGATCGTTGTTGGTTGGGGAATAGAGGAAAAACAGTTTCAACAGAGGATAATTTTAGAGTGGAAAGGTACACAGAAGCTCACGCGTTTGACCTCAGGGACTTCAGGAACCTCTGAGTTTACACAGTGTGACTCACAAACATGTTGAGAAGAGTAAATATCCAGTTATGTGTCACCTCTCCACGGACCAGAAAGTCACCAGTTCAACTCTTTGCACGGGCTGGTGCTGCAATCTGAATGGGGGGGGGGATTAGATAAAGCCTTCATTCAGGACCTGCAGGTGTTCTTAAGAAAGGCACTTAACCTCCAAACTTGTTGGTTGCTGTACTCACAGTGAATATATGAATATATGTGGAATTTAATTAGTATGAAGGGAACGGGGCCGAAAAGACTGTTCTGTGAAATTCATTCTTCTGGAGCCCAGAGCCTCCAGGGAATGATTGTCCCCTCACGTGTGACACAGACGTGATGTTTCCTCATTAATGTACACGGCAGAAAGCTGGAAAAATGATACAAAAACCCTGTAGCGAGATATGAGCAGTAGTTTGTTATGCAGTGTGATAGAGTCTGCACTGTAAATGTCAACAAGGAAACACCCATTCACAGTTTCTTGATTGCCAGTGAGCAGCTACACTGGAGCAATCTGGGGTTTAGTGCCTTGCTCAAGAGAAAATAACGATACCTGACAGATAAGAGGATATTCATCATGTCCCAAACAGTCCTGGTTTGAATACAGTACCAGCAATTGCACAGAAGCCTGATCTTTTAACCCTCAGGCCTCTGTCGACCTACAATGTCCTTCATGATACACCCTCGTTCTTATCAACAACAAACAGTTAAGCTGCTAAGACAACCTGTTTCATTTTATGATTCGTTTAAAACTTTATCGAAACGTCTTTAACCAAGGTTACCAAATACTTCCTGCAAAGGCTCGTGGGATCTATCAAATAGGGCTGGACCGATATTACGACTGCGATACGATTCACGATTAGTGGGAATGATCATTTTTGCATCACAATTTTTATTTTCACTGAAAAAACTATTACAATCATGATGATGTGACATTTGACATCTGTTTAGTCACACATTTTTCATATCGCCACAAAAAATGGAAACGCAGTTCTTAGGTTTGCAGCAGCAAAATGTTAATCAACGGGCATCATCTTTCAGTTTCAGCCTACCTGTAGGTGGTGCAGGTACGTCTCCACATTCTCAAGGAGCTCCAGGATCCCGTGCTCCAGAACATAAAAGAAACCTTCCAGGGCGTCAAACTCCTCGTCCACCAGCTAGAGCACAACACACAGGGAGGCAGATATTTTTCATTCAGTTACATGAAAAGAGGCTCTATTACCCTGTAAGCCAGGACTTTAAAAGGCCTTGGGGCTTTGGTCTGTCGGTAGCAAACACAACATCACATCTACTCTTTCCTAAGCTCTGTAATTGCTCTCATGTCTCTATCCTTAGCCTTTATTTATTAGTTTTTATTAGAATACATTTAGGGCAGTATGGAACTGTCTTGGCTTGTGATTTTAATGTTCAAGGAGCATATTTTGTAAATGCATGGAACCACTCTAAAAAGTGCCAGGTAAATGCTTAAAATACACTGTAAATAATGTGAGCAGGAAACATTATTGGATCAGCACCTGTGGAATGATGCTATACATATTTGGGAACCTACAGTTTCAAATAATCACTATAATCACTTGCCCCAAACCCCTGAACCCTGTAAAGACTGCAACTGGTACATTGGTAAATTTTGTCAACATTGTTTCTAGACACATATTTTGTTCCTATGGTCCCCATTCTCTTCCAATCTTTACTGCTTTTCTACAAAGTAAATAATACAAAGTAATACAATTAAGTAATACACACATGGGAAGGGTGCTGCTAGCTGTGATTGCACTTGTTTTTAAATCACCAGGTTATAGCAAATAGCCTTAAATGACAGGTGGATGCACAGCAAATTGGGTTCTGCAGAGAGGAATAAGTGTGATTCCTTTATATTCTAAGTATATGCAATGCAGATGCACCCTACATACTCTATAAGAAATGTAAAACAATCAAAAGGCAAAGTAAGAAAAATGTAACCCAGACAGTGACTATTAAGAATGAAGCCACAGGAGACAAGTGAGGATGCTCATGAATGAGAACTAAGTGTAAGAAGAAGTGTAATCATAGCAAAGCACAGTGTGGCAGGCCAGAGCAAAGAGCAGGTTCAATAAACGGTCATATCATGTGTTTTCTCTGCAGGTTAATCACCTCTCTGATTAATTATTAACTATAGCATTGCAGAGGGTACAGTGTGTACTTGAAGATTACTGTAACATGTTGCTTCTTTGATTCTTATGGGTTAGGTTCTGCTTTCTAATGCCCAACTCCAAACAAGGGACAGTGATGGCCAGGTCGGGGTCAGTTACAGAACAGCCTCCTGGAGTTGGCAGGGATCCTGCGTGTTATTTAAGAAGGGCCATTAAAGTTCTATCCTACCTTAGGTGCTATTCCAGTCTCATGTTTGATGTGCTGGCTGATCCTCGCTGTCTTCTTTGCGATGCTGTGGGTGTTGAGGCGGTTGATCTTGTCCTTTATGGTCAAGGTTTCTGTCTTCTTGTATTTGTCAGCTACGATCACATTATGAGGGACAGTTAATCTGGAATACAGGGCCAGTCCTCCCATTTAACTGCGACTCTGAACAACATATTCACTGTGTCGGGTGCTTTTCAACCCACATAGCTTTATAGAAGCACTACTGCCTTCCTCTACCTGTTGTGCTACACAGGGAAAGTGCCTTGCTGCACTAATCGGATCACAATGGAACATACCATAAAAGGGAATAACGTACATATATATTCAGCTTATATGACTTGATGGTAACCCGTCTCACCAACTTCTCTGAAGCGTTTGTACTCATTGATGCGACAGTTCAGGGCGATGGAGGTGTGAGCGGTCTGCTCCAGAAGTGCATACGCTGGGTGAGTTCTGTCAGTGTGTTTCTGGATGGTCTGCAGGAGGAGGGGGTAACGTGCGATCCGCTGCACCGGCATCACCAAGAAGAAACTCAGAGAGGAGGCGTTTACCTCAGGCCTGGAGAGACGGATAGCAGCAATGAACGGCCATAAAACCAGGACCAAAATCAACAATGGTTACATGTTGATATAAACCTACGCTGAGGTCTTGATGACTCTGACAATCTCGTTCCAGAGCGCCTCCTTCTGTTTGTAGCTGTTCTCCACCACTGTAATGTTGTTGTAGTTGGCCATGTACTCCTTATAGGCTGACTCAATGTCTGAAGACAGGCTGAGGAACGAATCACCTGTCAGGAAAACAGCACATATTTACATAAAGAAGTCATGCTCAGAGCACAACACAGGGGTTAAGTATAGTACATCCGCTTTTGTAAGGACACCAAAACAACTTAAAAAATGCTAACAGGTGCTAAAAAATAATTAGGTATATATTTCTAATTTTATCAAATTAGCTGTACCCTTCATTTATTTGACTAATCTAAACAAATAAGAACAACAGCTCATTTTGGAATCACGTAAAAAGTTAACTAATCATTCACACACACTCACACACCGAAGACGCAGCTTGAGTATCTTGCTCAAGGATACTTCGACACATGACATTGTAGAAATGTGTACGTTGTTTTTTTGTCCCGGTTACTTGTTACAGATACAGTTTCATGTAATGCAAAATTCTGATCTTATGTGTTTCAGTGTTAATGTTCCTCTTAACACCCAGTTTCAGTTAAAACAGGGAATGTTTTTTCAAATGAGCGCAATGGCCAAAAAAGAAGAGTCTAATATAGCCATTCACATATTAAATGTTCATATTCATGTAGCTTTTCATAGTACTACTGGCTGTTATTTCCTTTAAAAAAAGGACATAAATAATGTCTGGAAGTCTGGTTTGTTTGATCTTCTTAGAATTAAATAAAGACTGCTTTGCTGGAACACATGTATAGTTACATTTGACGCTGTCTTTACAATAAACTCTGAGGTTTGTGGATTCAATTGGAGACACACCCATTACCACATCCCGAGACCTTGCCGAGACTGTGAATTTGTCAGCGTGAACTCGTTTAGATTCTCACGTGAATGTGAAAACCACCTCCTTCAACAAGACGTGTGAAGGTTACATTTGTTTCCCGTCAACAAGTGTGATCAGAGCAATTGATCTGGACAGAGAAAACCTCTGTGAAACCAGCAGCGGTCTCACGGCTTCCTGGTGGAACGCTGAGCAAGCTCCTGTTGTCAGGTAACAAAGACAACCACCAGTCAATAAAATGGGAGATTTGGAGCGAATGCTGATTAAAAGAAAAGTTAAGTTGTGTCTCCTACAGAGTGTCTCCAGGAAGAGAGGGTCCCCAGGCTGAACCCGCTTCTGGTCCAGCAGGCTGAGGAGTCGACTTGACACGTCCATCACATCCTCTATGTAGAGAAACATGCTCTCCAGGTTGGCAAGAGGCGGCTGCAGGCAGACAGAAAGATACACCAATTAATTTACTGTAAGTACAGAATTGCAGACTGGACTAAGATCCTGTTTATGTGGCTTGGATGCAAATGCAGACGCAACACAGTTATTTATCTTTTCCCCTGGGCGGTCAGTGGATGTGCTGGGAGATTTCCATTTTTATCATTTTCTTTCATTTCCCCCAAATATGAGCCACTGTCCCCAGCCCTTCTTTTTCACCTATTTTCTTTATGGATTATCATTTCTGTGCTCATCCATAGCTCTGTCCTCGCACACCATAAAGCCTGATTCCATTATGTTTAATGGAATATGTCCTCCATTTAATATCAGGGCAACTGAGAGGACATTTTTAGCAATTTCATTCCTTTTGCCCAAACATAATCAATATTTCTAAATCTTTTTGACCGATTTGACTTTTGAAATGACTGAATGGGATTCATTTGTGCTACAAAACACACTGAATCTAAAGAACAACATGTTACAGTGAGAACCCCAATTTCCAACATAATAAGATGTTAAAAGGCACAATATATATATTTTTTTAAAACACATTACTACAAATTAAACGTGTTGATGGCTCAAATAAAATTAGCTGAGAGACAACAGGTATTTTAGTTTAATAGGTTACTTAGCTACTTACTGCAAAAAAACAACAAAAAAAACAAAGTTGAATGGCCAAGCCAACAAAAAGGTTTCTGGCTGAACAGTGTTTTTAGAATCACATTGCAGACTAGAGTTTAGAAGTAGGACGCATTTGCATATTCTAACGAAATGTCTATCTTGCGTAGCATATGCGTGTGTGTGTGTGTGTCCGCTCATACGCGCAAGAAAATTGCTAACGCACAGCTGATGAAGAACCATTTTGTTTGGCTCCATTCTGTTCTAATGGGAGAATAGTGGGCGCTGCTGGAAGACTGAACGGGCTGCTCATCGCCGCAGAAAACAAACCAGCAACTTTGCTGTCTGACAAAAGGCACCATTCATTCACATATTTATTCCATTTCTGTGTGTCAGCCGTCCCTCACTCTGCCGTTTCCCCTCGGTCTTTCTCCTGCTGTCCTTCCTCCAGCCATCGTATCCCTTTACCCATATTTTTAATACCCTTTTCAACTCCATTTTTCCATTTCCTTTCCTCACATTTGTCTCTCAATTTTGCATTGAACAAATGAATTGATTTTTGTCTCTTTATACATGTGCAAAAAAAAATAAAAAATACAAATCCAGATATACATAAGCAACAGAAAATGGGATGAAGAAATATCCCATTTACACAGACAAATCATTTTCTTAATGTCTCCTTCAACAACTGCTCCCCTCTTCACCAGTTAATTTCCTTCCCTTAACAGGTCATCAGGCCATCATTTAGCCCTTTCCACTCCTCCTTCTATTTTCATTTCATTCTCTCTCCCTTCATCTACCGTTCCCTCGGCGTGTTATCATTTCGCTCAGCCCACCCAGCCCATAAAGCCTGATTCCATTATGTTTTACGAGGCCTCATTTCATTACGGCAGCGATAATAAATGATTATTTAGCAGTAATAAGCGATACCTCAGATGTAATGAAAAGCTAAGGATAATAAAACCGCCAAGCAGCCTCGGCATTACAGCTCCTCCGGATGCTGCAGTGCCCAGTCAACATGTAGTGGTTACCTTTTATTTAAAAAAGGCACAATCAAAAGGGCTGTCCCTCAACACACATTCAAAACACAGAACTAAACCTGCCATTGCTCCAACGTCGATAGACAGATCTTTGAACGCTAAACAACAACTAACTCTATGTTCGGTGTTTCCTGATGCTGCTAAAGAGTTGTTTACTTTACATTTTTCACAATGCACATGAACTGCATGAAACAAGCTTGCTTTTTGAACACAGCTGATCTTGACTTGCAGCCTCTCTCTTAGCAAAATCATTCTTCACATTTCTTTCCCTATGGTTCCGTGTACAGTATTCGGACCTAGGAGCTGTACAACCTGTACAAACTGCAGTACGGGCCCCAAACGCACCAGTTTAGGGTCACATGGTGGTAGGGAGCACGTCCTTATGTGTGATAAATATTCTAAACGCAGGGTCCACTCACTTAGTCCTTCCCTGAATTATTTGACTGTAGGCCGAATTCTTCAGCCGTGGGAAAGGGTCGAAAAGGTCCGGGAACAGCTTGAGTTTGGAATAGTTACCACCGATCGCTCCAGAGTTAAGACTGTGTCTCCATCCTCCAGATTTGATACTGCGGGAACTATTTTCTTTCAACCGATAGGATTATTTCTTGACTAACCGGGTCATGATTTCTGCCAAGAGACGTTGCTGTTGAGTTTTTCCAAATGTATTTGTTTGGTGCTTTGACCACCGCAAGCCGAATGCCGTATAGTCCCATATAGTCCCATTATATTAACAAAAATGCCGACAGCTCTACGGCCGATAGCTCCAAAACTCACACCAAAACAATCGAAATGGATAAACAGCACTACAGGTAATAGGAAAATTTTGTATTTTTGATTTTGGGGTGAACTGTCCCTTTAAGTAAGGGCATTTTTTTTTGTTGCGAAAAATCCTGCACACTGTCAATCACATGTACTCAGTTTAGTTAAGAGATTTTGGTCGTAAATATATACCCTTATCTTTAGTTTTTGACCCGACGCTCCCGTTTATAGGACCTGCTGGTGTGCATGAACTTTATAGTAATTGTTTCCTGCATGACTCCAATGATTTGAGCAAGAATTTTGATGGATAATTAAGATAGATAAGGGATTAATTAACACATTAAGCAAAAATGCTTAACATAGCTAAGCAGTTTATCTCAAAGTGGGACGTTTGCTGCCTCTTTGTTTTATATTATGGTCAATCTAAGGTTTGGGATTTTGGACTGTCGGCAACTGACAACACAAGTAGTTTATAAAGACCACCACAAGATAATAAGAGAAAAAAAAGATCCACTGATTAAATGATATTGAAAATAAGTTTAGTGATCAGCAGTATTCATTTTTCCATAACATTGCTACCAAACGCCACCAACACTTCATGCATACCTGTAGTTTCTGTAGGTTGCTCTTGATGGTCACGGTGCTAACTTGCAGCATTCGAAGGTAATTCCTCTCAGACTGGACCAGTTCTTCTACGGCCAGCATCTGTCTCTGGGCGGCCCGCTCTTTGGCTGCTGCTTCCTCCTCTTCAGACTTCCTTTTGGCCTCTTTTGCCTCCTCTGCCAACGTCCCCTCCGATATTGAGCTCTCCTCTGAGAAGCTGTCCTGTGAGGAAAGTCTTGTTTCCACAGCGGAAGCATCTGTATCCACAAGATCGGAGGTCTCGGACGCAGACACATCCACCTCCTCCCCTGTACTGGACGTCTCTTCTCCAAACGGATCGTTCTCTACGGCCCCCTCCTCCTCCTCCTCCTCCTCCTCCTCCTCCTCCTCCTCCTCCTGGAGCTTCTCTTTTACTGGGTCTTTCTTGGCGACCTTCTCTACAGCCCCGAGGGGAGACAGGGCAGATGAGGCCGGTTTAGGGAGAGCCAGCTTGAAGGAGGAGGGCTGAGGCCTCCTGGGCACCTCCATGCTGGAGATCACTGTCAAAGAGAAACCCTGTTTGGACAGACAATGTGTTTTCATGTTAAAATTTGATTTTGGTACTTATAAAAAACATGTTCTTTATCTTCTTCAACGTCACTGTTAAGCATCTCTCCAACATTATTAAAGCACTTTATTGAAATTGAAAAGCATATAGTATGTAGAGTTGAGTATGGTAAGTGGAAAAAGATGAACCCCTTGGTTTTTAAATTGGAGTGCAGTTTTCTGCCGCAAAGCATCCATCTTAACAAGACATGGGTTCTCCGCCATTATTGATCGTGGGAGTTATCAGTGTGACGTACCACACTTGATGTACAATAATACTGGAGGACAAGGAAGGGCAACTCAGGATTTAAATATATATTTTCTTGCATTTCCAAGAAATTAAGAAAACGTTTCAGCATCTCAAGACACCTAATCGTGGTCACATAGGAGCAGCTTTGGCATCAAAAGTAGCAACAACAACAGCAAGAAATACATCAGGTCAGTCAAAACTCACAGGCAAAAACTGTAACTGTAAGAAGACGTACTTGACTTCTTTTGTTCAGTGAAATGAGTTGTGAACAGTCATTTTAAATGTGTTGAACTTCAAAGCTCCGTAGAGAGGCAGGAGAGAACAACCAGAAAACATAACCAGCTACAGCTAGGAGAACAGGATTGCTGCAGGGGTTAACTTTTTGGAAGTCCTTCCCCCTGCATGTCTCCCGTATCAGCACCGCTGTGTTGTCCAAACAGTGCAAGAGACATGTCAGAAGTGGCATTTACATGGCTAGGTGAGAAAAGAACAGATTGTAGGAGCATGAAACATGTTAAATTAGTTTAAGACAACTGCCACGCTGCTGGAGACATTCGGTTTTTACATAAACAACCTTTTCAATTTATGTATGTAGTATGAGGGGAGTTTGGTCATAAAAACTCAATTTCCACTTTCTACCCTATATCTGTTTTTCCCAGACCTAAACATCTGGTGCCGGATATATCTTCCACAGGAACATTCCTAGAATTTCAAGGCAGATAACGTAACATCGCCGCTTTTGGTTCGGGGTTTTACCACTCGGAAGGGAAATGGGCTCATACTAAGATGGCCTTTAGGGCTCCAAAAACCAGCAGGCGGCAACAGGGCTGCTGCTGCTGATGAGATGGCTTTGTTTGTTTTGCCCACTTCACACAAACATGCAGAGAGGGGCGATGTATTGTCATGGATCCTCTGAGCTGGAACACCACGTGTTTGGCCCACCGGGAGGCTGGCAAGCTGCTTACAGGGCGAATAATGCCGCCACCGCTGTGACAATTAGCCATTACATGGGTTCAGCTGGACAATCATCTGTGGCTTTAAAGGACAGACTCAAATGAGAGTTCTACTTTTGACTCCGTGATTAAATTATAATGTCTGTGCGAGGATCTTCTTCCATGCATCGTAGTCCGAAACCCGAGTTTCAATACCGATACCTTACTTTGAGAATGTTTTTCCTACACTACACTCCCTGTGTCCTGCTCCTAAAATCGCACCTGCTGCATCAATGAACCCAATAAAACTGTTGTGTTGGATGCCTTTCAGGGTCTGGTTGAATCGATTGTCGAGATCCTGCTGTTCCTAAACTGAGAGTCACTAAGTATTTACGTCACACAGCGATAGACGGATATGTTCCTGCAAAGATGCCAGGCGAACAAATTCCTTCGCATTCCGTTAGCGCACGAAGGGAATCTGTTACTGGAAATGACTGTGTCTAATACAGCAGCCCTGCATTCACTCGTACGTTCATGAAGGTTATAATGTCCGGGTTTTGTTTTAGAGAGGTGCTGACTCAACTTTATTAAAGGCTGTAGTTTGTGGTTCTGTTGAATTGCACTGGGTTACACTGAGAGCTGATACAGCACGGCTACATTGTGTCATTCATTTCGGATCTAATCCTACCACACAGATTTATCTTTTCCACCCAACAAAAGGTTTGGGGGTTTTAGCAGCACATGGTGACCCAGAGTTGGGGATAACTGAGATTTACGACAGTAGCAGAGTATCAAACCGAGGTACCTTTTTTCAGGAATGACGGAAATCAATAATTGAAAACTGTACCAAAAGCTGGCACTGAACACCTGCTTGATCAGATAGCTTCTTATTTAAATCCCAATTCTGCCTGTTCTAAACTATTTTGTCTAGGCAGAGTTCTTGACAGGCTGCTTGTGTTTGGACAGAATTCGAGAACTCTTGTACTTGTAGAAAAACATGTTTAGAATGTTAAAAGTAAAGTTTTCACAAGAGTATAATTTTGGTACAGGTACCAAAACCCAGCGTTCATCTATAATTAAGCATTACGTTTACAACAATTACGGCACACAAACAAGCAAAACAGAAGACTTTAAGTCACAACCTGACTGGAAAAAACAAAACAAGTGTGTCCGAGGCTCCAGGCTGAGACATCTGCTGCCCACAGGCCAAACCAAAGACCGCAGCAAACTCTCCACCACGACCATAGCAGTGTGTGTTAGAGTGACAGAGTGTCATTAAAAAGCATTTACATGAGACCAGGCTATCATTACCTTTGTGCAGAATCCCCAGTTCAGCTGTGGTGAACCTCTCCCGTCTCTCTCTCTCTCTCTCGCTCTGTCTGTCTGTCTGTCTTGTTGTGCTCGGTCCCAACTGAAGCAGAAATCTGCTGCAGGAGACGCTGCTGCATTGAAAACACACACACACATGCACGGGTGTAACTTTCTCCAGTGACTCACACGCATCAGGCTGCTGCTGGGCCTCATGTGGCAGGAGTGTGTGAGTGTTTATTCACGAGGGTGTGCGCGTGAGAGTAACAAAAAACAAAAAAAAACAAAAAAAAAACACAGTGTATGAGTGCGCGAGGGAAGGGGGGATGGGAGTGGAAAAGGAGGGTGGGCCGGCTATTTTGTATAGGAAAAAGAAGGGAGGGGGAGGAAAGGGTGGCCACACACACACACACTCATGCTGCTGAATAAGCTGATTGACTGCAGCAGCTGCTGGGAAGAGGAAGTGGCGCTCCCCCAGGCAGATGCTGATTGGCTGCCAAGTCTTCACAGTGGAATGAAGGACCAATCAGACGACCCCTGGGGAGGTTTCACGAAACATTAAGGAGACCAGTGAAGACAGAGCACCGAAGTGATTGAAGTTTTCCTCCCACAGGAAACAAAAGCACCGCGGGGCGTCCCATCCTCTTCCAATTGCAAAGGGATTGTCTGGGTTTGCTGGTGGAGGGTGACAAAAACAGATTTACGACCCACTCCTTTGGACTTTTTCAGCCGGAAATAAAAGGTTTATGTGGGCTGTGGGTTTTTTTTTTTTTCCCCCTATCAAACCATTAAACAAGCGATTCAAGAAAGTGCATGTCCCGCTGAGCAGCAACTATTTAGCACAAAGGAAAGTTAAGAGTGCATAACCATTCACTTTCATCCAATATTAAAACATAAATAAATAAAGGTATCCTTGGTGCAAAGAGACTTTGTTTTGCCTGGAGTTCATTGCAAACACCTGTCATAATACAATGAGGTTCATCTCTGCAGTTGAAATTGTGGCCTGCAGCCTGGCAAAATGACACTTTTGTGATGTGTAACACTAAAAAGCCCTCCCTGATGGCAAACCGGGGAACGCATTCGAACAGCAGTTCAACTTTCAAAGGTGACCGCTTCATTCAGCGTCAGTGGTTTCAGATGATATGTTTCCACGCCACACGATCCCAACAAACCTTCCTTCAACACACGCGAGCGGTCGTCTGATGTAGTGCAGACAGGCGATGTGGCTGCAAATCCAAAAGGCCTCAGGGTGGAGAAGACTTAACACTGACAGAGCAGGCGGGATGCAATCAGAACGTCTCTTATTTTTACCTCTGTCATCTTTGTTTAGACTTCAGATGCGTTATTAAAAAGAGGATAGGGTGTCAACACTTGATTCGTCAAGTTTCCGGGGCGAGCTAACGAAGGAATATTCTGTTTCACAGGCTTAGCATTTAAGTGTGCTGACTCAAACCACAAGTATTTTATTATCTTCCTGCAGAAACTGCCCCTCCCCTTCGATGATTCAGCAGAATCAGGATCAGCTTTATTGCCAAGTATATCAATAGACATAGTACGTAGAACATAAAAAGAAAGATGAAAGCAAGTACTGCAGGTCAAGAAGCATTGATATAAAATTTTAAATTGAATGAAATCCGAAAAACGTATTATAAAAACATGCAGAACTTTTGTTCCCTATATCTCCAAAACCCACAGACTCAAATGGCCATCTTATAGGATGTGTCTGTGAGCCCTGACAATGATTAGAATAAGTTGTTATCATGAACCCTGAGACAATGAAAGGAATTCACTGCAGTCAGACTCCACGAGTCTGGAATGAAGGAGGCGGGGAGGCAGCGGCTAATCTGGTTCATCCGCTCGGCACGTCGGGGAGGAATGCTGCAGGACGGCGTTGTTGTCTGATCAGCTGGCTTGCGTCGATCTGACGACAGAAACGTACGGTGCGCGGTCGGGGGAGCAAGGCGTCTGCGAAGCGACGGCGCACGTCAGGCATTCAGCCAACGCTCCACGGGGACCTGTGAGAGCAAACATCCTTCTCAGAGCCCGATACCTGCCTTTCCAAGAAGAAAACTGCTCTGTTACTAGAAGGCACTCAGCAGAGCCAGCAAGGCAGCGCACACTGCTGAAGCTGTTTGACAATACAGCCAGACCGATAAATCTGCCACAGCAACATACTGTATATATTTTAATATTTATAGTGCATGCTATTGCATTCTTTATATGGTGTATTCTATAGAAAAACTGTATATCTTATTACATTTATGGAGTATGCTCCGGTTGTTTTCTTATCCTCTGTATTAAGCTATTTTAATTCGTTGGGTTTATTTTTCTATTGATAGGTTTTGCTCTCTTCTAGTGTTGATATGTATTTTTATTGTGTATTTACTTTTCCCGTGCAAAGAGGTGCTGCTGTAACACAAGTATTTCCCAAATTGGGATCAATAAAGTACATCTATCTGCCTCTATATTGGCCGATGTTAGCTTATTGCAGATATATCGCACTGGAGTATAAGTCGGCCAATAAGTAACCAGAAATTTCAGTGCAGAAATATCTAATAACTGGGTTTGAGGTCTTTTAGAAACAACGTCACCATCACATTGTTTGTTTTTCACCTGTAAAATGTCTCGCTCAGTCTGCATCTTGGTCATAATTCTTAGAAAGAAAAAAAGATTCCAAGGGATACATGCTGTAATGCTATGTGTTTATATTAAATGAAAAAAATACTAGTGGCCAGATTGTTTGAACTCTCAAATATCAGTATCTGCCTCAGAAATCCAGAATCAGTCGGGTTATAATAGACACTAGGTGATGTTTTTATTTCCTATCTGTATTCGGTTCTGCATTAAAATAAAATAAAAATGCCTGGTGAAGTTAAAAACTCTCCGGGGTTAAGAAACCACATTAACCACGAAGGGAACCATGAACCACAACGCACCGGGTTCACATCTGGCCCGGGACCTGTTCGGTCCCCATCGCTTTCTCTCTCATTTCCTGTCATCTCTTCTACAGCTGAGCATCAATAAAGGCATAAGATTCCCGGAAAATACACAGAAACACTGAGAAAATCCCGGAGTCGCACCGAAAACGAATCGCTCGTCCCTCGGCCCGTGATCTTAAACTTCGGTAAGTCTGTGCAAAAAACAGAAACATAATGTCCTTGATGGAGATATTAAAAAGGAACGACGGAATGAGAAAGTTGGAGTGAATTAAAACTTTTTTTTTTTTTTTTTAAGATTTTGATGTTGGATTTTCTGTGGGTGGAACACACACAGGCATAATCTGTGATGGCTGACTAGATCCGTTCACTTCTTTGAGTTGGCGTGGTGTCATGACGTGTCGCGGCTGGAGTAAGTGAAGAGCGAGGTGAAAGACAGGTCAGAGCTGGGTGGAGTGCTGACACTCACTGGTAGAAGGACGGCTAAATGCAGAACCACGTTGACACGTAGGTTCAGGGTTGGTCGAGTCCCTGGCTACTGCACACGTGCGTCTTCACATGTGACATAGCTCGCCTTTGGTAATGTGCTAAAAGGAAACTATTACACGACGGCCTCTGACATCAGACATGTGACGACAGCTACCAGATACCAGAACACTTCGATCGCTGCATCAGTAACTACATTCGCTGGACTGGAAGTCCAGTCTGATAATAACTAAATATTCCGATGATACTGCAATTCTGGCTCTCCTCAGTGATCACACTACCATTGCTGCTTATCATGACACAATATCATATTTCACACACGGGTGCACGGACAATTTTCTCCATGTTAATGTTGAGAAAACAGCAGAACTGGTCTTTATTAATGCACCCAGTCTCAGTCAGATTTCCATTCATGGCAACATGATAGAACCGGTGGAGAAATTTAAGTATCTTGGACTTACCTTGGACAACAAGCTCACCTTTGACCATCACATAACAGACATCCATAAACGCTCACAACAACGTCTGCATGTTCCGCAACAACTCAGTTCCCTTTACGTTGCCCCCCCCATCTTCTGTTACTACTGTACGCGAGCATTATCCAGCCCATTTTGTCATATTGCGCCACTAGTTTTTACACCATGCTGCCAGTCACCAATAAAAATAAACTGAATAAAATAATAAACATAGCTTCAAAGATAATACATTCCCCTACACCTAACATCTCAGAAGTCAATGACAGAGCAATAGGCCGCCTTGGCCAAACCATAATAACAGACCCAGAGCACCCACCCCCTCAACGCTCACCTCAGTCTCCTGCCCTCCGGGCGCAGGTACAGGACCCTGATATGGAGAAGGGCTCGTTTCAGAAAGAGCTTTGTACCATCTGCAATTTCACTTCTTAACAGGCTACAACGCTGAACTTTTTTTTTCTCTCCGTTGTTGTTGTTGTATATGTGCTTTGCCAGCCGCGTGTGTACTGTATGACAGTCTGTGAAAACAAATTTCCCGTTAAGGGACAATACATATCCATCCATCTATCTATCTGTTCAACAGCCTCGCTGTCACATTCTCAGGCTGCTGACAGCATTACCACAAACGAAGTGAAGAACTAGTTCAGGATGCCTGCGAGTGACAGCAGATTAAGGGTGCAATGAATCACACCTTTACTTTGCTTCCTTGGGTCTGGACTATAGTGAGAGCGTTTACGTCGCCTTATTTGGCTCGTTTTTGGACCGTATGTCACGGACTCACAAGCTGCCTGCATATTTGGGTTTTGGTAACCTGGCATGCACACTGGCGAAGAGATGCTGCCAGCGGGGCGCTGACTGGTGAGCTTATTCCAATGTGTGCTGGAGGGATGGGCAGCATCTGCGAGTTTGCCCGGATTTTAAAGAAGCTAAGCACTTCCAGGCACCGTATCCTAAAAAGCAAATGTAGAAGAAGGACATAAAGGAAATATGTCACTGACAACCCAGCATGCCAGTAAGTTGTACAAAGCCACACAAGAACTGAGTCAAGAAAAAGTCAGCAGAACTCACAAGCTGGGTGGCAAAAGAAAACACAGGTTCTCCCACACGGGAGTCACACAGGTTGGACGTTTGCTTCTTTCTTCAAATCAGCGTCCTCATGGCTAACCTGTGTCTGTCCCGTTCGCCTTAAAACCAGGCAGGCAAACAATCGGAGTCAACGGACGGCTGCACATCCATCCGGTAGCTTCCCATGACATATGTCATACGCACAGATTTAACAGCTCACAAAAGGCATGGAGAGGACATTACTGCACGTTGAAATAGATTCTGGAAGCTGCAAATAGAGGTTTGCACATAAAGGGCTTTTAATAGAATAGCTTACAAACTCTATGCACATGTTCCTAACAACCATAGCTCCCCATGTGCAACAGATATGGCTTCTTTTTTTTTCCCACCCTCAAGCTACCCCTGGTGTGAATGAAAGAGGTCCTCCCCTAACATCTTCAGTGTCTCCACCATAAGACAGCGAGTTACCCGAGTTTGCGGTTGAATTCGGACCTACGGTAGCCGGACGGCACGACGTTTTATTAGATAAGAGACAGCATCCTGTTTTCCATTATGAGTGAGGGCACTGGGGACGGAAACCAAGCCGACACGGTGATTTTCTTTCCATCATTTCAAGCATTTTTCCTTGGCAGACGTGTCCGCCGGTGGATTTCAAACCAACGGAATCTCGCCAACGAACTGCCGCAGAGCCTCGTTTGGGTTTAAGGTTGAGGAGCGACGCGGTCTCCCTTAGCTGCCTCGCGTCTGGGCGAAGACAGCGGAGAGAATAACGACATATACATGTGATAGAAACGTTTACCTTTCCGTTAGCGTCCTCCCATCACGTATCTCGCTCCCGCTCCGACGTCCTGCCGCTCTGCGCTTCTGACGTTGAACTCCCGTTCACCTGTTGTCAGCCGGCAGCCGGTCAAGCTCGCGACAGGCGCAAACGAACACGACGTCCGGTCGCTGTTTTACAAAATAAAAGCGTCATAACAGCGGCAACATCCGTGTTGTTTTCAGAGTAAAAGCCTAACCAACAAGTATGCTGCTTGTAAATTTAACAAAAACACTTTTACAGGTGAAATGTAACTAAGTACATTTACTTAAAAACTGTACCTACATACAAATTTGAGGTATTTCCATTTTATGCAACTTTATACTTATTCTCCATTACATCAGAGGGAAATATTGTACTTTTTACTCCACTACATTCGTCTAACAGCTTTATTTACTAGTAACTTTTCAGATTGCAATTTTTCCTATCCTTCCTGCCCAGCAAAAGCCATGTATTTCCAAATTTGGTGTGGATTGTACTGATAAATTGAAGGATTAAGTGTTCCTTTATGGGTTGAGAAAATCCTCCGTCTTCTTAAACTAAAGAAACTAGGCTATTTAAAAGAAAACCTTGGATTAGCTGGAAAATGTCATTGTCACAAAGCTGAAAACAGGGCTGTTTTTCTGAGCTCATGAAAAGTTGACTTTTTAGAGATTCGAGGTTCTCACAGGACAGCGATGCTACAAACCTCTGATGATCTTATGTAGAATATACAAGTACAAGTACAGGGTAGCAAAAAAAAGGTTGCAAAACATATTTAAGTGTTTCTGTCACACCCATCTTCCGTATACAAAATGTTTTGCCTTTATTGAAAGCAACCATAAACACAAATATAGTAAAATATACAATATGAGAACAGAAAGAGAAAACCTAGTGCCAGGGAATAAAATCAAACAAAATACACACTGTTCACGTCCAATAGAAATAGAAATAGAGAGAGACGTAAACAAAATACACTCAAGAAGTTTGAATTCATGATCTTACAAGTCCTAAAGCTAGTTCAGACCTTAACTCTTCCCTCATCTTGCAACTCATGCTGAGTTGTGGCACAGCCACATTAAAGACGGTTTAATTAAATAAATAACATTTCTTTCCACCGTGTTCGTTTTGAGCAATGTTCCTGTCTTACTCCCCCTTGGTGTATGTTCACTCCACGGCGCCAGGGGGCGACACCGCCGTTATCCCACGTAACTGCGTCAGAGGTGAAAGGTTACGAGTCTGACAGCGCCACATGCGTGATGTTGTGTTGTTGATGCTGGACGTTTTAAAAAGGTTTTATCCCTTCGGGCTGTTTCTTCTCGGTGGGTCTGACGGGATTCTTTGCGATTTTAATTGAGTTTCAAAGCTTTCATTTTCGGTTTAGTTCGTTGAATTATTGCCCCTAAATATCACGTCGCACCTACTCGTTTAAAGGTAGGTTAAGCTAGCACCTCCGGTTCCATTTTCGGACGCCCTGCAACTTAGTCTTACTAACCTTGTTCAGTTTGGTTCTTTAAACTGCAAAAAAAAAACATGAGATACAAAAAATGAGAAGTAGTTATTTAAACTGTCAAAGTGATTTTGTTTGAAAACGTGAACGTCTCGGGCAGGGCTGTGTCCGATAATGGATGAATGTAAAGTGACGGCAGCTGTGATGGCAACAAACGAGAGACAACATGATTTGAAGGGATTCCTTCAAGTGTTCAGTCTTACACTCCTAGTTTTGAAATGACAAATACACGAAACAGAGTAAACCTGAAAATGTTTCACGTTTATGAATCTGAAGTCAACAAATGCTTGTTTACTTGATCGATGACTGAAACGATTAATGTTAAATGTATTAAATTTATTCAGACAGCAGCAGGTGAGACAGTAAGACCCAAATCTGAAACTTATATTTATACTGACAGGGCTGTGCGACAGACTAGTGTTCTATTATATATGTGTTTTGACAAAAAAACCCATAAACATTTCACCCTATTACTATAACAAAACCTCCAGAGAGATTTCTAATGTTTTTATCTCAGTAATGATGTCGGACTCATGTATCACTCATACGAGTCAGTGGTTCCAGTCCTGAACATGTGTAACTGCTGCTGTTTCAGGTGATTTGCAGCCGGGTCCAGGCTCAGGCGTGGTGCGGTTTCAGTCTTTCCTGAGGGAACATGCGGAACTTGAAGCTGCTGAAGAGCCTGCGGAGCGCGGAGCTGCGGGGTCCAGGCTCCCCACAGCGCTTCTGTGTGCGGGCTGACACCGGCTCGCTGCTGGTTGCTTCCCACTGCTCCATCACAGAGTACGACCCACGAACCGGTCAGGTGAGCGGGCGGTGACGTCCTGTGCTCATGACTTCACAGGTTTATCTCGTTGACGATAGGAATGTGGTTAGAGATGCGTCCAAATTGGATTTTCAAACAAGTAATAAAGGAAAGGTGCAGCATTTAAAGTAGGAATCTTAGTGACAGACTACATGTGGAGGTGAAAGTTTGTTCAGTTATTATCATCTCGCCTCCATTCTGTTCTGCAGGTGGTCAGCGAGGCCTCGTTGACCGCCGAGGGTTTCCTCCCGGAGGACGGCAGCGGGACGGTGGTTGGCCTGCAGGACCTGGCTGAACTCGAGTCGGCATGTTTGGCCACGGCTGGTGGCGATGTCATCCTCTTCAACCTCAACACCTGCCAGGTTAGCAGCACAGAAACGCTGGAAGGTTCCTTTAAGTGGCTGTGTAGCGGATGAGAGTTGGCTTTAGGTTAATGGTTAGTTTTAAGTTAAGGGTTAGTATAAGGGGCAAGGGAATGCATGATGTCAATGAGGGTCCTCGCAAAACGTGTGTGATCGTGTTCCGCAGTTGGAGTGTGTCGGCAGTGTGGACAGCGGCCTGACCTCAATGAGCTGGAGTCCCGATGAAGAGCTCGTCATACTCACAACTGGTCAGTATGTTTTAGAAAAATGTCAAAAACGTGTTCTTTATAAAAATGGCAATTCACTGTATTTAAATACAAAGCTTCCACCTTACGTTTCGTGCTTTTGAATGGTCATACAGAGAGCCCCCAGTGGGAGTGTCAGTCTCTTAGTTGAATTATCAGATTATCTCCGCGTCACTGCACACAGAACAGAGCCCCAAAAATATTAAAATACAAGTCTGTTCTTGTCTCAACAAGGGGCTAAGGGCCAGTATATGAATATGTTACCGTTAAACGTCTTCATAATGAGGTGGGTTATCAGACATCGGAGGTAGTCATTGGCATTTGAAAAAATTTAAGGCAGTATTTTGTTGTTTTGAAAATTGTCAAAGATGAACAAAAGCTTCAGTTGTCTTTTGTAAGATCAGTAAGGTCTAGATACATCGTTGCCCCCAGATAAACACGTATATCCGTAGTTACAGCTCAGTGCCTGGTTAGTTAGTTAATTCCTAGTTAAACATATAAAGCGGTGTTACAAATGAATAAGTCACTAATCATTTGCGCTCACAGGTCAGGAAACGATCATCATGATGACCAAAGAGTTTGAACCGATCACGGAGGTCGGCATCCACCAGGATGACTTCGGCGAAGGTACGGTGGCTCCAAATGGACTTTAGATGAGTGGATCCCAGCCTGAGGGTCGGGGACACGCAGAGGGTCACGGGATCATTCATGGAATGTAGAAATATTTGTTGTTGTGTGGCTAAATGCTAATAATATTTGTAGAAAATGTTCCATCTACTGTATATTGTGTGTTTTGCAGGTAAGTTCATCACCGTGGGTTGGGGGAAGAAGGAGACTCAGTTCCACGGCTCCGAGGGTAAACAGGCGGCACAAAGGAAGATCCAGGTCAGTGTTCAACTACAGAAACAAACTAAAATGTATCCAAACGCAATGGATAAAATGTGTCTAATATGAAAATAATCTGAATGATTCAACGTGCTACCACAGGAGGCGCAGCCGGCTGCAGCCTGGGATGACCGCAGGCCGCGGGTGACGTGGCGAGGTGATGGTCAGCTGTTTGCCGTCAGTGCCGTCTGTCTTCAGACTGGCGCCAGGAAGGCCCGGGTCTGGAACAGAGAGGGCGTCCTGCAGGCCACCAGTGAGCCCATCAACGGCCTGGAGCAGGCGCTCTGCTGGAAGTACGAATGCAGCCAAAGCCCTTTTGTTTTAGTTCATTAAAATCGCTTTGTTAACTTTAGATTTTGCTCTTTCCCATGCGGAGAACTTTATAAATGTGTGAAAGACCCTGGCGTCTGTCCTTGAATCAGTAATAATTTACATTTAAAAATACGGAGCATTAGCAGTTGCCAGGGTGCTGCTGTGAAATGACCTCTTTAAGCTGCCAGAAAGAATATTACAAGTGTGACTTTATGTTAAATCTCGTCCCGGTGTTTCAGACCCTCGGGCAGCCTGATAGCGAGCACTCAGCGTCATCCCAACAAACACAGTGTGGTTTTCATGGAGAAGAACGGACTGCTGCACGGAGACTTCACCCTCCCGTTCAGCAAAGACCAGGCCAAGGTACATTCAGCTAAACCCGACTCGCAGGAGATTTTCGAAATATTGAATCACGAACTTCGGCTAACTTCAAAGCCAATATAAAACATTTTGATTGGTGCATGTGTGTTTCAGGTGAAGGATTTGCTGTGGAACAGTGACTCCACTGTTTTAGCCGTTTGGTTGGAGGACATGACAGCTGGAGAAGACAAACAAGTCAACACTTACAGTAAGTTCAGCCAAAGTTGTAGCCCCTCCCTCAGGCCAGTCAGTGTACTGTCGAGCGTGTTGGACCTCATCGGTGACATAAATCATCGCCTGAAGAGTTCTTAAAATCCAATCACACGGGACGTTTTGCATGTCAAACAGGACAGAATCCGTGCCAATCCGTTATTCCTCCTATGATGGTTTACATGAACTGCAGAAATGACTTTGGACTTTATTCTTTATCGACAGTATGTGAGATGTTTCCATGGCTTGCCTATAGAAGTTTGAAAATGATTGTTATGCCAGTGTAAATTTTAAATGTGCAGTCAGTTCTAGAAACATTGGATCTCAGTTTTGTGAATGGCTACAAGGGACACTTTCTGTAATGTATGAATGCATGAATAAACAAATATCAGTATATGAATGACCCACCTTTATATGCCCGTGCTCCCTCTGCAGTCCAGCTGTGGATGGTGGGGAACTACCACTGGTATCTGAAGCAGAGCCTGGACTTTGGCAGAGACTCTCCGAAGGCTCCGGTCTGTGTCTGCTGGGACCCTGAGCACCCCCTAAGGCTCCACGTGGTCACCCGCAGCTGGACCAGCATCACCTACGACTGGGGCTGGACGACTGAGCGGAGCCCCGGGCTGGACGCCACCGACAACGCCAACGTGGCTGTGATTGATGGAGGTGAGGGCCAATGGGACGAGAGGACATGGAACTGTCAGGCGATTGCAACGTGATGTTAATATTTATTTAAACCCCCTCAGATAAAATCCTGGTGACGACGTTCAGGCAGTGTGTGGTTCCTCCTCCCATGTGTTCATTTGAGCTCCAGCTGACCTCACCAGTCAACCAGGTGACCTTCCTCTGCCAGCCTCAGGGGACCAATCAGCTGGCAGCGTTGACTTCCGACGGACAGATCTCAATCTACAGCCAAGGTGGGTTAGACTATGTTTTCCATAGAGACGACAACCATCAGAATGAATGTGAGTAAAATAAAGTTTGTTGAATTTTTTCACATCCTTCACCTGATGCTACAGTTTGTGAAGTGAGAATATGGGTGGGGGGAGCCAAATCCAGACCAACTACGGGGAAGACCCTCAATACCCAATGGATCTTGTGTAGAAAGACACAGCTGTTGCACTTGTGCAGAACTAAATGAAGTCTTGTTTGATGCTCACCTTTAGCATTTTTCTTAATGTGTTAATGTCTATTTGTTATGGATCTAAATATTATTCTCATCTGATTCTCATTACATTATCGGTCCAGATTTAGGAGAAGAGGCTGACGGAAGAGCAAATGGCTTCCGGACGATGTCTCGTCCCCTGGTCCTCCAGAAAACCCTCAGGTAACACAGCATCCTGCCGTGCTGCTGTTTCCTGCCGATGCACACTCGATAGTCTGAGCCCTGCAGCTGACTCACTGTCTGAACTTCACCTGATCACTGTGTCCTGGTGACTTTAATCATTTGAACAACCTTTTGTCTAAAATCAGTATTCAGCGTGCAGGCCAAAGAGTCATGATTCATCATGGTTTCTAAATGATTTTGACCTCTGATTTTCCTGCTGTCATCCTGCAGAGTGACGGTTCTTCAGGAGGAGCCTCTGGCCCTGCGGCAGCTGCTGTGGCTGGAGGATGAGCTGTTTGTGGGTGTGAGCTCCAGTCCCCTGCCCACCTCCTCCACCCTGCTGATGCTCCGCCCGGCTCATGATGCTGATGACACGCTCACTGTCAGGTCAGCAGGGCTGAACTACAAACCCTGCAGTGGCAGCAGCAGTCTCCTTGAGCCTAGTCGTTGTCCTGTTAAGCTTACAAACTGAGCTGAATTGCATTGAATCCATTAAAGAGAATTATTCCACAGCCATGTTGTAAGTTAGGACTCGGGACAGTGTTTTTATGTTTCAGGTCTGAGCTGGAAGTGGATGGCGTTGTGGTCAGTATGGTTCACTGCTCCCAGACCGGCACTGTGGCACTACAGCTGGAGAATGGGCGGATCAGGAAGCTGCTCTGGGGTCAGTCACTAACACTCATCTTCTGCTGCTGAATTCTGAGTGCTGCTAAGTGATGTTTTGGTGGAAATGTAATAGTCCAAAATGTATTATTTGATATTCTGCCATTTTTCCTCCAGTTAAGATTTTCTGACACATATTGATTCCCGCTTTCATAACCGAGAAGAATGTCACCGTTTAAACATTTAAAACGCATTCGTTCATAGAATAATCTTTTTGGTTTAATTTCTGTGTAGATTGTAATGAGCCATCAGTGGAGGACTGGCGTGACTCCAGCGGATGTAGCATCAACTTCCCTGTTCCCTGCGTTCAGACAGTCCTCTGCAGCATCAGCGGGGAGGTAGAAACACATATGCTTATAATGACATGAATAAGCAAATTGTTGTGTGCAGGCCGTAATCTATATGTTTCTCCTTTTATATATTCAGGAACATCTACTCGGCCTGACGGACAGATCCCACCTGTACGCTGGAGACACAGAGGTATGCTGTCAACTGCATTTTACCAGCTCTCTCAGTATGTTCAGCGCGAGACAGGGCTACTGGGAAACGTGTTCATGTACGTCCGCTTCTTTCTCAGCTGGCCTCCAGTATTTCCTCCTTCGCCGTTTGCAACGACTTCCTCCTCATCACCACACATTCCCACACCTGCCGCTGCCTCCAACTGAGCACACTCAGTGTCAAAGGTAGGATGGACACACACACACACAGAAGCCCAGTGTGTAGCTATTCAGGTTAAAATAGATAGACTATTATGTACAAAAATGCAACATTTGAAAAGAGCTGATTCAAACAGCTCAGATTGAATACAGTTTGATATTTTGAATTTACATAAGTAAAAGCTTACGAATTCTGAGTCGCAATAGTTTAAATTATAAATATACTATTTTAATTTCAAGTAATAACAAATGCCTAATACTTCTATTTACTGCCACACCAACAGTACAGAACAACAGACTCGACATGTGATACGGGGGCAACTTTTTGTGCAGTTCCCAAAGAGGCATTTTTACCTCTGTTCCAGGGTCAGTGTCATCTATATAAATGTGGCATTTTCACCAATGCCTCATGGGACCATATCCATATAAAATAAATAGCCTATTGCTTCAGTTATTGCGTTCAACTTTGACCTGGAGGAGTAGAGTACAGTGTGTTTTGGAAGCACAGTAGCTTTGCTGTTAGCTGGCTGCTCCTATAGGAAATGTTAACATCTGTGCTGTGTTCTTCAGCTGGTGTTGCCGGGGGTGTGTTTTACGGTACAGCTGAGTTGAATGACCTTTGACCCCCGCAGGGCTGCAGGCAGCTTTGGCCTCAGATGGAGGTCAGAATGACGAGACTCTGCGGCGGGTGGAGAGGGGATCCAGGATTGTCACCGTGGTCCCGCAAGACACCAGGGTGATCCTGCAGGTCAGTTTAACACACACACACACACACACACACACACACACACACCACAACACCGCTGCAAATTTGATTGTCTATGACTGTGTCTATTTTCATGTAGATCCAAGATTCAGATGTAGATAAGAAATCTCTGAATATTTTCTATTATTGCCCGAATTCTCTGAATTATTTTTTGTTTATTTCTTTTTTGTTGTCCAGATGCCTCGTGGGAACCTGGAGACCGTGCATCATCGAGCGCTGGTGTTGGCTCAGCTCAGGGAGTGGTTGGACAGGTGAGTTTGCTATTATTTCCATCATATCACCTGCTTGTTTGTTTACAAGATATCATGAAGCTCGCGTCACTTTTGAATCTAGTCTCAGTGACTAACAGTCCTCCCAGGCCGACACTGATCTTAACCACGTTAAACCCATCTGTTAATCTTATATTGTAATTTTCTTAACTAAACGTTTTAACTCATGAACATAATATTCTTGACATTATGTAAATCTCACAATTTTTAGCCTTGTAAGACTGGACGCAGAGAGTGAACAAAAGTGTTAAAGTTGCACCCGACTGTATCTGAGTGTTAAACTCAGTCCTACGTGTTTGTTTTTGTGGGGTTTTTTTTTGTTTTGTTTTTGTTTTTTCAGTTTGAGGTTCAGAGATGTCTTTGAGTGCATGAGGAAGCTGAGGATCAACCTGAACTTCATTTATGACCACAACCCAAAGGTACATAAAAGGTTTAGCGTGTAGTTTTGTGACATCAGATTTTGTTCGCGGGCAGGCAGTTTATTAAAATGTTTCCTGTTCACAGCTTCTTTACAAATCAGTTTTCTCTTAGTAAATGAAATATGTGGCAAAACACAAACAGAATGCACTATAAATGCATTTATCTTCTAAAAGACACCTTGTGAAGAATTAAGAAAACACTGGAACGAACAGCGTAAATAAAGAAATGACAAGTTTAGTTTCTAAATGAGATATGTAATACTTGGAAACATCAACAAAATCATAATTGTGAATTTAATACATTTGTAATGCTTTTAAATTAAAGGCAAGTCATTTATGTTGTTGAGTGGCAAAGGGGCTTATGAAAATGTCTCAGGGAGAAAAACATGTGGATTCAAACAGTTGTGTGACTGTTTATGTGTCTGACCTGTGACAAGGCAGTGCATAAATAAAGATCAAACCATAAAACCAAACGTTTCTGACTGGTAATGTTTCACTGTCCGTCTCTTCCCTCAGGTTTTCCTGGAGAACATGGAGACCTTCATCACACAGCTGGACTCCATCAACCACATCAACCTCTTCCTCACTGAGCTCAAGTAAGGTTCTTCGGATCTGCTGGAGTCTATTTTCCGTTAAGTAGAAACATCTCTTGTTTTAACGGGTGTTTTGCGCATACATTCTGCAAATGTTTTTTTTTTTCTTTGGTACCCAGGGAGGAGGATACGACCAGCAGCATGTACCCCCGTCCTGAGAGCAGCCCGGTCCAGGGCCGCCCTGTTTCTGGGCAGAAGAAGGTGGACGTAGTTTGTGATGGCTTACGGAGCGCCATGGAATCAATGGGTCCAAACAAGTCGGTGATACTGAAATTTATTTATAAAAATCTACTTACACTCTTCAATGGAAGTCAAGATAAACATAATTACACTGCATAACTTTAAGGGTAAATTATATCCAAACCCCTTCAATAGCTTTTGGAAAAAAATTCTACAAACAAAAAGCTGAAAACCCATCCTTGATTTAGTTTCCAACTAAACTAAATAGGCGTTACCTGCTGTGAGACTCGACTTACTTGAGGCTTGAAGGCATAAAGCTGTGGAGACTTGACATGTGGACCCAGAAATATTAAAAAATGCAATATAGCTCATAAATAGTTATTAACATGACATAACATAAAAGGATGAGTGCAACATCTCCATAACCTAATGCACCCTTTCAGCTGCAGCTCCTGGCACCAGAATAAAATGGGCAAAACTCCGAATTCAGATGAGACCATTTAGCCTTCCAATTTTAAAATGATTTAGTCCATACACAAAAATAAGTAGCTTAATAGTTTCCCCTCCTATCCAGCTTATCGCCTTCTTTTCTCCCTGCTGTTAGTTATCTTTGCCACCTGCCTTAATTTAATGTGGATGTTGAAGTAGGTGCCGCCTGCGTGAGGAATTGTGACTAAAAATACCTACTAAAATGTTTTAGTACAAATGCTCCCACAGCTTACTCATAAATGATCTTAACTGCCAAGAAGACCGTTTGGAACATACCTGTCTCCCGTGCCTTTTCATGGCACTTTTCACGCGTGTTGTATACTCTAGTGGCAATTTCTTTGGAATAAAGAAACACTCAAGCCAATCGCTTGGCTTTCTGCAGGTTTACTTCAAGCGTTCTGCAGACGGCCTCGCAGCAGCCAGACGTACGTCAGTATAATCTGCCCTGAACGAGTACAGAGGAAAAGGAGCATCGGTTATTTATCCAGGCTTCAGGGTCAGGCTCCTCAACCCGGGGAGACGAGTGTCCCTGAAGTCTGGACATAACAGTCACTAGGATGTTTTGTAGTTCATCATTATCGGCATGCAGTTCTCATCACGCAGTCCAAACAATCATACACAGATCGACTATTGACATCAAACAATTATGTCCAGCATCTGTACGTTGTTATATCAGAGATCTGTATGTTATTATACCTTATTGTGATCATATTAATACACTGTAAAATATATAAAGATGTTTCAACATGAAAATATGATCGGCCACTGCCTTTTTTAAAAATTAAAGTTAGCCGAGCTGCTACTGAATAGTTTGCAAAATGTGTTCGTTAGTTATAATGTTAAACTTAGTGTCAACTGAGCTACAAAAGTCCAGTCAACAAATGTTTTACTGACCAGAGCTGCAAGTTAAGCTTAACTTCAGGTAATGCTTATTATTTTCACTATCAGTTTCAAGTCTCCCTCATCCGTCATGCACTACGTTGCCTAATCATTATAGCATTTGGAGAATTGAGGCTCAGCACTGATCCTAGTTTTAATGATCAAGATCCAAACCAGGAGCAGTAATGTATAGAAATACTACCGTGTTCCAAACATTGGCTTTTTGCACAGATCCACCTTCGTTTTGAGTGTTCTTTTTTTAAGTATTTGACACATACAGATCCTTTGATTCACAATTTACACCTGGATGTTCAATGTCCTGTTTCCATTATAACAAAAAAACGCAGTATTTGGTGCGATTTCTGCCATTGTGCCCATGTCATTTTCATAATAAGCATTGATAGACCCTGAAAAGACTTGAGGCGTGACTCAGACCTGGTTCAAAAGACAGTGATTAGGCCACAAATGGGCTGTAAATTGTTCATGTTTGGTCCAGGTTCTTTCTGTCCATACTGACGGCTCATGTGAAGAAGACCGTTCCAGAGTTGGAGATCGCTCTGCAGAAAGTCCATGAGCTTCGAGGTGAGCACACCGATGACCTTGTGATAGAGCTAAACTGAACTCTGTTTCTCTCAGTTACACACACACACACAGGATCAGGTATTGGGAGCCGATGATATTTTTTTTGGTTCGCCATTTTGTTCTGCATTTGTGTATTCGTGCAGTGAACCCTCCTGAAGCTCCCGGTGCTGTGAGGGCTGAAGAGGCGCTAAAGTACCTCCTCTTCCTCGTCAACGTCAACGACCTGTACGAGCACTCTCTGGGAACGTACGACTTTGACCTCGTGCTCATGGTGGCCGAGAAATCCCAGAAGGTACGAGACGGCAGAGGAGGAGAAAACCTCTTCCTCATTATCTTGTTTTACTTGACTTAGCAAAGTTACAAAGTGCTGTGCAGCACGAATAAAAATGGAAATCCAAAGTACCATGACATTGTATGTGTCAGTTATGCTAATGAGGTTATTCAGTAAGCCCTTATTTCTGTTCACATACCACCTGTGATACTTATGACCTCTATCTGAAAGCATTAAGAAGTTTTCAAGGAAACCTTTTGTCCTCATTAACATGCAGATTTAAATATGCACCAAAACACCAGCAGTGGAGTAAAAATGGAACGAGGTATTCAAGCTGCCAATTATCACGCAGATTTGCTCATTAAAAACGTTTCTGTAATGTTTTAGTTTGGAGGGTTTTTTTCTATTTGTACCATTGTTTTTACTGTTCTTAGTGGGACATTCTGTTGTGTGAAATGAAGCCGTGAAGTAAAGTGACTGATGAATTTTAACCCAGAAAGGGAAGGTGTATACATAAGAATCAGTGCACCATGAAAATGATTTAAAAAAAAAAACAACAACCCCAAAACATATATGTAGGATATGAAGAGAAAAAAGATGCAATCAGTTCGAATTACCCACAAGTTGTAGAATGGTTAACTTTTTTCTTATCCAGAAAATGTTTAGATGGATTTCCAACATTCCAGACAGCCAATAATGCAAAACCAGCAGCATAGCCTGTTGATTATTTTTACTCCCAAATAACTAAATGACATTTTTGTCCACAATCCCTGCAGGACCCAAAAGAGTACCTTCCCTTCTTAAACATGCTGAAGAGCCTGGAGCCAAACTACCAGCGCTACTCCATCGACAAACACCTGAAACGCTACAGGAAGGCCCTGCGTCACCTCAGCAAGTGTGGTCAGTCCGAACGTTTCTGTCACCTCTGCCCCTTTTACTGCTGTTAAGCCAGTGTTGGCTGTGCGATTCTCCAGCTACAAGACTCGTAGCGTTGGGTAATGGCCATGCCAAGTGTCCAAAAGAGTCTGATCCATTCCCAAGTTCTTTGACGACAACATTCACAGTATGGATCTATCAAAATGTGGAAATATTTAAAGCTGTACCTCAAAATTATTGGCATATGAATCCCAGTGATTAGAAAGCTGTTATCCCCCGTTCATTATTTATGAACGAAAATATTCCCCGGCTAACATGAGAGTCAATACGGCAGTCATCACAAGGAAACCAACACCGAACGTAGATGTTTTGCTTCACTTACAGTCTGAAACGTGCACTTCCAATGACCAGCCCTTAATAAGTACTTTGAGCTGTCAAATTGAATCTGTTAATCAGAAAAAGTGTCATAGCAAGATGTAAATGATGTGCAAATGTTTTGTAAGTTCTGGACAAGCTGTGTTTAGCTTTTTTTTAGCTGAATACAAGTTGACTGTGACCTAATCTCTGCTGTGCGTTCAGGAGAGGAACATTTCCCTGAAGCTTTGCAGCTTGCGAAGGAGCAGAAGCTCTACAGCGAAGCTCTGCGGCTGTACAAAGCAGACAGTCCTCACTACAAGGTACAGACACAAACACAACTGAGGGCATTTTTCACCCAGAGGTCACTGGGTGGCTGGCCGGTGGTCAGACTATTTGAAAGCTAATCTGTTTAATCACTTTTGGCTTCATCAACTTGTGATGGGCAATTGTCATTATTTGGCTTACATTTTTAATAGCGTAATTATTTGATTAAAAAATATTTACTGAAATGATTTTTGCATTCTTTCATCAATTACAGTCACTTTGCTACATCTGGCAACACCAGTTATGCCTCTACCTTATGGTTGGTTGTTTAGGTGGTTATATATTTCCTTTTTCCAGTTTTCAGATAAACTGAATTTTTAACTGGGTGTAAACAATGCTGCATTTAAAACCCTTGCTTTATGAGGAAGGGAATACACTCAACCTCATGGATACGCACAATGGTTTTTGGAGAGTAACACTTTGTTGACAAGAAAACTCCACAGGGCCCCTTTAAGCAATATAAGAAGCCTTGACCCCTGAACTTTGACCTTTGACCTCTAGGCCCTAAGCTGTGCTTACGCCCAGCACCTGTTGGAGCAGCAACAGGCAGAGCAGGCTGGCCTGTTGCTATGGCGATGCGGAGAGCCAGTCAGCGCCCTGCAGGCATTTGCCAGCAGCTCCAGCTGGAGAAACGCCATCTGTGTGGCACAGCAAATCCCGCTGCCACCGGACCAGTTAGCTCTGCTGGCCAGAGACCTGGCAGGTAACCATGACAACAGGTAGATGGACTGAATGATAGAAATGCAGGCTGACATTCAGACAGACAGACAGACAGGTAGCCAGTTAGCTGGTGGTACAATTCCACCATAGTGGCATTGCATGTAAATCCTGAAATTGTTGGTTTCCTTCCTTTTTTATAGAGAAGCTGACTGAACAGCGGCGGTACTCCGAAGCGGCTCTGCTGTTGGACCAGTACGCCAAAGTAAGATCCTGTGCAGCAAGAAGCTGCTGGACAAACGGGCTTCTAATGAAGCATTCTTAAGATAAGAATCACCCAGCAACAGACCACCCGCTCTGCCGCTGCTTGTTGGGGCTGAAAGGTCTGCGTTTTTCTGTTTCCCATAGGACTGTGAGGAGGCCATCTTGGCTCTTATCACTGGTTCAGTCTGGGAAGAGGCGCTCCGATTGGTCAGTAAATTAAATTACCATTTTCTTTTTTTACTTTTATTAATTCATCACTTTCTTAAATGTGAAAAGCATACAGTATAATGAAGTCTCTTATATGACTTACTTGAGGCTTATATGAGAGATTTTCTTTGCCTGCTTCAGATTTTCATGCACAACAGACAGGACATCACTGAAACCAACCTCAAACCTGCTCTGTTGGAAGGTAAAGACAATTCCGACTGGTTTGTTGAGCCTTGTGGCTGTTTCTTCCCAGCCAGTTGTTCTTCTACTGTTTATGCTTAAACAGACCAGAAATATAAGAAAAGGTTGAACAGAGAGGCCAAACAAGACCTTTTGTCTTGTGTCCTTATGATGTTGTCTCGTGTCAGCTGTCAGCACCCAGACTGCCTTCCTGGAGGCGCAGTTAGCGACGTTCACTCGGCACAGGACCCGACTGGCTGTGGTTCGAGAGCAGAAAGAGAAGGCCAGACTGGACATCCTGGGTGAGAAGGAGTCAGAGTTGACGGTATCTGAGCCGACAAGTTTGATTGTTTGATTTGAACATGTTTCGATTTTATGTCAGCTCTGTCTCTTAATGCCATACAAAACCCAACTAACTCAAATGTCAACCTTAAAAATAAGGAATTAAGAAGTGAATTCAGTTTAAAACATATTTTATGTTTATATTCTGCAGTTGAAATCCAGCAAGTAAAGCCAAGCTTTGCAGCAACCCTCTGTCTTCTCCATCCTCAGATGAAGATGGTCCAGAATGTCCTGATGCTGAGCTTTACTCTGAAGCCAGCAGTGTGATGACTGGCTCCAAATACTCCCACAGTAACTCCCGCATCTCCTCGTAAGACAAACACACACCTCCAAATTGTTGCTCAGATGCTGGTTATTTCCACGTCGTAAAATGTAGCCCACGTAAAAAAAATAATAATGTTTTGGTTGCTGGTTTGATTTAATGTTTAATGTTCACACTCTGCCCGCAGGAGGTCATCAAAGAACCGTCGGAAAGCAGAGCGGAAGAAGCTGAGCCTGAAGGAAGGAAGCCCGATGGAGGACAGAGCGCTGATGTACGCTCTGGGTGAGATCATCACCACTGTGGACAAGATGAGAGGTACGGACACAAACACTCAGATGCCCTGAAACATTAAATATTTTCTTAACTTTATATCTCTAACAACTTGAATAAATGTCAGGAACAATTCCCCTCCAGGTTGCAAGATGAAGTTGTGTAAAATTACCACAGTTCTGTAGTGTACAGTATAGAGACAGCAGTAAAACAGTAGGAAGCAGCCGGGGATGATGGGAAATGTGGTCTCGTTCTGGAGAAGTATTTAATCAGCGTTCACAAGACATGCACTCACCAAATCAGAACTATACCGGACCATTTAATTCTCCTTCTTCAGAGCAGTTTTCTGTAAAATCACAGTGGTAATTCATCCAGTTTGACTGACGGCTCATTTACCCCCCCGCAGAGGAAGTGCACAACCTGCTGAAGGCCCTGGTGCTGTTCCAGTTTGACAAGCAGGCGGAGAAGCTGCAGCTGGCCTACGAGGAGGCTCTGCAGATGATGGAGGCAGCAGTGCCGGAGGTGTGGCCTGAGGGCCTGCAGAACAGTCAAGCGCCGGTAAATATAATACCACATTATCACATTTCTGCACTTGCAGTAATATGCCTCCCCCAACTGCCGTTGTTAGTTTAACAGCAACAGACTTGTTTGGAGAAGCAGTGACAAACGAGTGAAACCCTGTATGCAGGACTAAAGATTTTCTCTGCACTAAAGAGGAGTAAGATTGCGCACGTGAAGAAGAGTAAGCAAGGAGGATTTCAGTATAGTTCATATTGTTTTTGAATTTTTAAAAAATATTCTTTGTACTTTTTTAGTATTTTTTACTTTAAATGTGGTCTCCTTCTTGCTTTCCAGCTCACCGGGCCACACTCGACTGCAAACAGCATCATGGCTTCTTTCCAGCAGCAGCAGCAGCAGCAGCAGCAGCAGCAGAGAGCTGCAGCTTCACACCAAGGTCAGTAGAATTTGGAGTCACATAGACACTCACTGGTCGCTGTTTGCACAACTTTATTAGATTTTTTTTAAATACATATCTGCTGTGTGCCATATGTGAGCAAACACATTGAAATGGGTTGGTTGTAAAGTGTGAAGACAGTAGGGATCTATGGAAAGTGACGAGTTCTTTTATGTCCAATGACTTCTCTGTTTCCAACACTGTTTCCCCATTATTGTTTCATTGTAGCTGCTGAGGTCCCGGCGCCACCAAAGATGAGAAACGGTGTCAAGTGGAAGCTCACTATTCTGACGTAAATGTTTTTTTGTTTGTTTTTTTTGCTTTAACTGTACAGTCCAATGGTAATTATGTAATAAACAAAGATTCCGTTAATGTCTCTTCTTACCAAATGTGTTCATTCTTGGGGATTCAGAAAAGTGACAACATGATATCACATTCAGGTATTGCCACCATTTACAGTAGAGTTTGATTTATTTAATGATTTATGGGAACAGGTTTTGGTACCAGTCCGAGGAGTGAGAGGCCTCTTCCTACAACTTTCTACACCCACAGGAGCAGGAATGCAATAAAGCCCCTACAGGATTATGGTGTTTTATATTTTAGATATTTTAGATTCTCGCTCTCTCTCTCTCTCTCTCCGAAGACATGCAGTCAGTCATTTTATACCGCTTGTTCCCGTTGGGGGTTGCGGGTGACTGGAGCCCATCCCAGTGACCTCGGGCCTTAGGCGGGGTACACCCTGGACAGTGGCCAACTCGTCGCAGGATTGACACATACACAGACAACCATTCACGCACACATTCATCGACTCGGGGCAATTTGGGACACATCAATTACCCTAAACATGCATGTCTTCGCCTCCCAGCAAGGAGATCGTGGCTTCTCTTTTCGGGTTCTCCGGCTTCCTCCCACCGTCCAAAGACATGCATGTTTAGGTTAATTGATGTGTCCAAAATTGCCCCCAGTGGATGAATGTGTGCGTGAATGGTTGTCTGTCTATGTGTCAGCCCTGCGACGAGTTGGCCACTGTCCAGGGTGTACCCCGCCTCAGGCCCGAGGTCACTGGGATGGGCTCCAGTCACCCGCGACCCCCAACGGGAACAAGCGGTAGAAAATGACTGACTGACTGACTGAAGGCTGATGAGGCAGGTTGTCGAAATGTCGAGATATCCAAGCTGTGAAGAAATCTTTCGGAACAGATGTTTTGCGGTTTACAAATGAGTATGCTCCAGGCTACGGGATTCTCACCCAACTATCTTTCTCTAATGGCCTTCTCTGGACAGTTAAACCTTAGAAGTTAAACCTTGGCTCTGTATTGCGTCACAGTAGCAGTTCAGTTCATGCTGCATCATGTCTGATGTGGTTGTGGGCTGGCGTGTGTGTGTCTGTGCTGCAGTCCAGGCCTGAGGAGTCAGGTGGGACACTGGTTCTGGTTCTGGGCCCGGATGGAGCTGGTAAGAGGTTTGCCCGTCGGCAGTCTGGTGCAGGATGGGCCAAACGCTACACTACATAATACTTTTCTTACTGCAGGAGTTTGGGATTTGTAGCTTTCAAACATAAGTACTTTTATGATAAAAGTTGTTACACAAACTGTATTTCCTGTTTTGTCTTGATGTTTTAATAAAAAAAGGGAACAATGTTATTCTTTATATTTATTGGCATGGGTTTTTGCAGTTTTGAGAAACGTTTTAAAACTGTTTCACTTGGTGAAATCCGTTTTGATTCAGGAAGCAAAGCCTTTGTTTTAATACATGTAAAAGTAAAAAAACCGCACATTGTTTTTGGTAATATATCCGGTTCTGCTTAATTTCAAGGTGTTTACATTGAGGTTCTGTTAACAGTGTAGAAACTGTAACATCATTTTCCTGCTGTGTATAAAAAGTGAGCCATTCTCCACCACTGGATGGGAACACCATTAAAGCTTAAAGTCAACACTTTACCCTCATAGTCCTTGCTTCATTTCAAATCCAGTGAGGCACAAAAAAGCCGTAAAAATGGTTTTTCATGCATGAATAAAGAAGTTGTGTTCTGTAAGCTGGCTGGCGTGGCCTCTTGTGGGTCAACAGTTCCTTTCATTGTATTTGTCAGAGTTGAACTTGAGACCTTGCTGATAGCAGAACAATTCAGCCTGAAACATGGAAAAGACATATAATGTGAGCAGCAACCACGAATGTGGCCCCAAGAGAGGAACAGTTCCCGCGGCTGCTCCACAGCAGATGATGAAGCTGGGTGTATGTGTACAGGTGTAAAACAGTATGTTGCTGGAAAGGCGCCTGGTGTCATTCTCCTTCATCGTCATCACACCCTCTTTGCCCGTTTGGCGGCAGCGGCGCGCCTCTGGTTCATGGCCTTGGTGGTGACACGGAGCTTACGCAGGCGCAGCTGCCGCAGCCGGAGCTGCAGGTCCTTGGGGAGTTTCCCCCCCTTCGCCAAGATCTCTTTCAGCCGCTGTTCGGGCATCTTGGTGAGGCGGAAGTCGCAGACTGTGGGGTAGTAGTCGTACATGACCTGGCAGCTGCGGGAGGAGGGGTAGTAGCCCTCTGCGCTGGCTGTCACCAGGTACTCACCGGGATTCAGCAGCCGCCAGTAGTCGCCATCGGCAACTGAATAAGGAAAGACAGCAGAAGTTAAAAACAATCAATTTCAATAAAATACTGTTAAATGATATGGCAAGATGGAAGTACATCCCCAAATCCATTGGCCTTAGTACTGTTAAAGCACTTGTATGTATGTATCGGTAATAGTTTAATATACAAAGTGTATATTGTGGAAATACCTGTAACTTCATGTATTAGTTACATATGTACAGAGAAGTCGTTTCCCAACCACAGACCCTTGTTTTGATTAATATCTGATGTGAGACGTAAGACTGTACCTGATCTGATATGATGATCAATGTCATCGACTTTAATGATGGCATCTGCTATACCAGCCCCCGTATCTTTGTCACGAACCACACCCTTAATTCCACGGTGCACCTAAAGAAAAAAATATATTAAAAAAACGAGCCATTACCGATACTAAAAACAGCAATGCAGTCTAAAGAGCGACATGTATGAGATGCATTTGCTATCAGATGCGGCATCTCCATTTCTCAGGGAAGGGATGTCCACCTGACTGGGACTATTTAAGATTCTAGGAATAAGAACCGGAGATGAAAAGAACAAAAGAGATAAACCTCTTAGCAGAACTCAACCAAAGCGGCCAGACCTGCTCCATGTAAACCAGCAGAGACTCCCTGTTGTTCTCCCACTCGACGGGCAGCTCGCTGGCATGGGGAAATTTATCACACGACAACTCCACCGTCACCTCGAAGCAGTTGGTGTGCAGGTAGCTGAAGTCATTCATGCCTGCAGCCGGAAGAGAAGAAAAAGCACGGAAATTGGCGTTTGGCATTGGTTTTCTTCTCGGGTGAGAGTCAAGCTGCTGGGCTTAACGCCGTAACCTGTCGCTTTCTGCACGCTCACGACCACATCGCGTGCCATTTTGTAAAGTTGTTTCATTTCGTCGCTCTTAGTCTGTGGTGAAATCACTGCAGTTGACTAGACCGATATTTAGCCTTGTCCGTCCAAAGGCTAAAAACTGCATTTTTGAACTACTTCCATTCAGCTGCTTCTCAAAGTCTCCCTTTCGCCTCCCATATTAATGCATTGCACATTTGCGTTTCCAGAGTAACAAGGAAAATGACGAAAGATTTCGCGTGAATAGTTGCATTCAAATTGTATGGAGGTTCATCGATTCTATCCCGCCAGAAATGTATCAGCCATTCTGATGGCGCTAAAAAGGGCGGGTCAATCCAGAAATCAGTGACATCTGTGAGGGTGTCGGTTGTAACTGGCAGCAACTTTGCCCTCGCAGTAACACCTTTCACCTTTAAACATGCAAAAACTGCAACAACAAACCTCCACACGAGCCTTTACGTCTTCACACAGGACAACATGTAGACTGTCCGTTATTCGACCAATAAATAACCCACACGAGCATTTAGTGGGATCCTTATGCAGCCTCTTTTCCCCACTTAGGGAGAGGGGGACATAACCGAACCTTGGAGCACACAAGTTGCTGGGATTGCCAGAACAACATACACAGGGCGGCGTTAGGAACAAGCGTGGCAGTTCACTGTGCTCACGGGGAGCAGGAGTACTGATGTGCTGATTGACGGTAAGATAGACCAAACGGTTCACGAGCAAGTCACACTGCAACAGTGCGACTGAGAGGGCTAATAAAAAGCTACAGTTAGAGGGCGCTGAGATTGTCACCCGCAGGACAGACCCAAATCTCACCTGGATGAATACATTTACATTTACATTGAGTCATTTGGCAGACGCTTTTATCCAAAGCGACTTACATATGAGGAAGACAATGGAAGCAATATGACAACACAAGGCAACAAAAAGCATCAGCGCATCAAAAAACTAGTCTGATTAAAGCCCAGCACAGTATACAATGCTAAGGATAGGAAGGGTTGTTTTTTTTGAGCAGAGGTAGAAAGGTAGAAGAGTTAGTGATCGTCAGTTAGGTGTTGCAGGAAGAGATGCGTTTTTGGTGCTTTTTAAAGGTGGCTACAGAATCTGCTGCTCTTGTAGAAGCAGGCAGATCATCCCACCAATGTGGAACGGATCCAGATGGACAGCAAACCACACTCTACCCTAAACGTGAATAGAATATTTGTATATTAGATGAAAAACCTTTTTTAACTGTCAGCTTTAAATCACACTGGATCGAATTAGGTTTCCTTTGAAACACACGCAGGCTCTTACTTCCTGGTACGTTGTGCCAGTCGGCTCCATTGATGATGTTGTTGTATCTGAGGAAGTCCTTGTTGTGGCAGGGCCGCCGGTCTGGGTTGGACATCGCCTGGTTGTACAAGACACAGGACCACATCAAATACATGGTGGAGCCATCCAATCCCTCGTTCAGTCACCTTCCCGAAGATGTTGTTTTAAAAATGAGGGGCAGGTACGCAACAGGAGGAGGATTAACCTGATTGGTGCTGGCGTACGCTGTGGCCAACCAGCGGAAGAAGCTCTCATCGGACGTGGGCGTGTGCTCGCGAGGTGCCCAGTCCCGGGTCATGTCATACGGGTAGGTGACCACCAACTCGCCACCGTGGAGGTTGGCACTAAGAACAAACGGGATGTTCTGCATCCAGTTGATGACAGCTCGGGTCTCTGAGGCCACCTGCAGTTGCAGTTGAAGATTTAGAGAAAAAAAAAGGACAGTCGGAGGACAGGGTCAACTCTGCTTATGCACTTTTTTTCTTTTTTTTTAACGGTTTTGAAGTTTTAGACATCTAGCTGACGTTTTCATGGCACCAGAGCAGCAGAGAGCGGAAGACACACCTCTTCTAAACATAGCCACTGCTCTACTAGCTTCAGTCGGACAATGTACTTTCCCATAGAGTTTCTTTTATTGGTCGAGAAACATGTTCCTGTGGGGGGTTTTTTTTTTTTTTTTGGTCTATGATCTAAGATAAATACGTATCTCCAACTGTGCTTTGCAGTTTTAGAGTTAAACGTGAGCATCTCATCATGTTAAAGAGAAAATGATTCTTTT
>CM022490.1:26666010-26686522 GCA_011952105.1 Coreoperca whiteheadi | reverse complement strand
CACCTTTCCAGCTTTAACTTATTTCTTCAATGTATAGACTTTTTTATGTGATCTCAAAATCTTTTCCATTATTCGGATAACTGAAGGTCTTGGTTAATGAGACAGTTCCAGCTTACTAACCCATTCATCCTGGGGTCAATGTCAGCCACTGTGTCTTTTGTGATAATAGCAACTGTGGGGGGGGGGGGGGGGGGGGCAACCAAAATCATAATTTTCTATTTTTGCACATAGTGGCTTTAATGCAACATGTAGCAACATCTTTTATAAATGACATTGTGAAGCCATAAACAAATGAGGCCATCGGCAATATAATTAGTGTCTTCATTTCTCAGCAGTAGTACTACAAGCTCTGGTGTGTATAACGTGTGTGCGTATATGAAACTTACAAAGGCTTCCTCAGAGGTGTATTGCTCAGGGATGGGGAAGTAGTGGTTGATGAGTTTGGACCGGTCTGTCTCCAGCTCGATGGCGGTCCACATCACTGAGTTGAGGTCAGCAAAATTGTGGTTCATGTCGATACCTTCGTAGCTGTAACGACCCAGAGCCCAACCTGCCAATTCTGAGCCCTGCGGGTGAGAGGAGGTGGGATAGAGCCTCCGCTGTGTTAGAATAAAATAAAACTGCTTTGCTGTTTTGAACAACTCTCCTTGATATTGAACTAGAATGCTTTTTATGCTACAAGAATTACGCCATATTGATTATTGAAGATGTTTAACTATCTTTGAGTAGAGTGATAGTATCCATTAAAGTGATGAGTGCATAAGGTCAAATTATAATAAGAGATGTTTTCGTGTATGCTATATTAAATGAACACAGGATGTGCTGCAGCACTCTAGAAAGCTGACAGCTATATGCAACAACGGTCCAACAGGAAGTTCAGGCAGCGTGTGGTCAACTCGAGTAGGTCAAGATAGGGAAGCGAGAGTTCAACTTGCAGGGGTCGAGGTGGAGGCGACAGCCACCATGTAGTTTTAACAGATGCGCCGAAAAAACCCTTTAGATAGCAAGATGGAGAAAAACCAGTTTAGGCCAGCTGTTTCTATGTATTGATGATATCTAGGGGAGAGGTAGCTATGACAGAGTAGGGCAACTAATTAACTATTCAGAAGGTTGTTCTCTAGGGTTGGAGAAGGATGACATCACCAAGCTGTGGACCAATCGAGGAAGCTATGCCGAGAACCGTGGCCTCTCCTCCGCCTGATGTCGACCTATTAGATAGTTGCACATTTCCATTTAAAATCTTGTGTAAGGCTAAAGTTAGGCATCTCTCTTGGGGCGAGTTCTGCAGCTAACCACAGATCGGTGGTCTGTGGAGTTCAAACTGAGAGGGTCCGTGTACACGCATGAATTTGGTCTTCTGAACTGTAATAAATCTTGGTTAAATTGAGAACTACATTTCAGCCTGATTCCTGTCCTGCAATAAAGAACACGCCTACAGCTGTTACGTTATGGTCGCAAAGCACTCAAGTCTGGAGCCATCGTGGACATTGCAACGCACTCTAAATGCATCTCCAGGCACCTTTTTAAAGGCCATCTCATATCCGTCAGGGTTCATGGAGGGCAGGAGGTGGATGCGAGTCTCTTCGACCAGGCGGACGATGCGCTGGTTGCCCCGTTTGTACTCTTGGCACATGTACTGCATTAGATTGAGCAGAAGCTCTCGGCCCAGCACCTCGTTCCCATGCATCCCTGCAACGTACCGGAACTCTGGTTCTCCTGCAGGGGGCACCAAAACACAGACACAGGAGTAGAGTTAAGCGCACTTGACACCATTTGACACGTTTAATGCTTTTACTTATGTTTTCCTTTTACGTATGTTTTCCAAAGTCAAAATGAGTTTGAAAAAAGAAACATCACATATTTATTCTTTACTTTTAACATACTAGAACTCCTTCATTTGCAGATAGGATCATATTCAGCGAGGATGAAGGGCCCGCAAAAACCTGTCACACTCCTACGCGATCTGTGCTTTCAAAATACCTCCTGTACAGATCAAAACGTTCACCGAGCCCATTGGCAGGCCTGGATCTGTTTCCTGTTTGGGCTGCGTACAGTGCGCTGACAGGCGGCTCTGAAATCTCACACATCCCCCTCACAGCTGTTCGTGAGGAGGAGTTGCAGCTCACTCGCCTTCTCATGCGACACTGAACACTGAGCTACGTTTCACACACGGTGGTTCTGCGAGTTGGCTGATCTGGGTTCGTCCACAATCAGCATGTGTGCACACAATGGCAACTCCTTCATTAATGAGGTGGGTGCAGCCAGTAAATTCACGTTTGTTTCGAAGTTTGCAAATGGTTTGGAGGCTGAAAAACACAATATACTTTTGTATATTGGAGGAGCTTCTAAGCCTGGTTCAGGAGCTCTGAGTCGCTGCCCATGTTTTGGCAATTCAAGTAAATGAATGGAAAAAAAAAACGCAATTTAGGCTGATCATCAAGCTGGGCTTCAGTGAGCAGCTCAATGAAGATGGGCTTACTTCAGTAACTGGGGCTGGAAACACGACGGAAAATCTTGAATCGGTGTTTTGGTTGAGCCAGTCTGATCAAAGCTTTGCAAAAAACAATGCCTCTTTTAGAGTGCAAACGTGTTTGTGCCACATTATAGTCTGAGACTTTGCCTGCTGTTTGCCGTAAGTAGCAAACCTTAGACAGAAGCATCAATAGGAACATAAAAGCAAACAAAGCATAGTACCACAGAGAGAAAACAACATTCATAAAAGACACATAACTGTAAAGAAGGATAGGGGCAGAGGAGGATGTTGGACTACTCTGAACAACAAGTAACAGAAAATACTGAAAACTCTGAAAACATGGAACACAAGCTTGCACCAAACCAACATTGGTCTCTGGAAAAAAGACTTTGAGGTGGACCAAAAAAATCCGGTCACGGACGGAGCAGAGTGGAGGGAAAAACTGGTATTTTCCTTTGTAAAAGCTGCCAATTATTTTTCCAATTGTCCAATATAGACACTAGACAGGAAGTCCTAACAAAGCCACCTTTGGTGATTTTACTATTTTTACTTGAGTTGAACGATCTATCTATCTATCTATAGCATTGAAACAAGCTGAAATATCCTTTGGCTTTTTAGGGTTTTTTTTTTTTCCCCCTGTGAGAGGATTACAAGACTAAATGAGCGTGCACGATCCTCCACTCTCCTCCGGGCTGCCTGCTCTGCCATGTGGTTTCTGGCGGGAAAACCTCTCCGCTCGGCCGCCACGTGGGCAGGGCTGAGGAGGCCAAGCAAAACATTCGCACACCTCAGAGCTACAACCCTGGCCTGTATCGGTGTATGTTTCACACAGTGCTGGGCTGTCTGTGTAGCTTCGGAGGGTTGCGATACAGCGGCAGCCCCTGTAGAAGTCCCCTCTGACCCCTCCAGATTACCATGTGATTGCAAAGCATCTGTCCTTCGTTAGATTAAAGGATTCCTCTCATTGGAGCAGAAGCTGTGTGGCAGCAGTAGCTACACCCTGCGGAAGACTGCAGATTTAGTTAAAGATGCATTTCTTTGAGGTTGAACTGCTCTCAGGCCAGAAATAATTTCATTAACTTATGAAAGAACACATAAAAAGCTCCCCTGAAAATCTGATAGGCATTATTTTAAACGAGTGATAGATAGTGAAACATCTTTAAATGAACCACCTATTAGGAGCCTTAGAATGAGATTCCTTCCTTTTAAACTGGTTCGGTACATTTTGAAAGTCTACGCTTCACGTGTGTCTCCAGTGCGTCTCACCCAGTTCATGTTTCCCAGGGTTGTCAGAGATCTCCATGACGTAGAGCTTCAGGCCCGTGTAACTCTTCCCGATGCTGTAGATGCGGGTGATGTCCGGACACGCCTCGCTCACCGACCTCATCAGCTGGGCAACAACAACAAGGCTGTTTAGAGAAATTAGATGGCGACCGTCCATGACACTACAACTACAGTGTATTGAAAAAGGCGTTCGTGAGCTGTAAAATAAAAAAATGTAGTTGTATCACTGATGATTCATTTAAATGCATCTATAAATCCAGATTATTATTATACTTTTTTTTTTAACTTTACCACATTTTGTCTTTTGCCAGCGTGAACATGTTTCAGACTCATTCTGATATGCCTTCTCTCATTCGTTATTTGTGGCCGTTAGTGATGAAGACAGTCTGTGGGAAAGTGCACTGCAGAAGAACACGGCAGCACGGGATCGAATACCAGCAGGGGGTCCAACATACTGCTGTTTATTTTACGCACGGAAATGAACTACAAACGCCACAAAACACCTTGAAACGAAAACACTGAACACACGCACAATAACAGACGCTCAGCATTGTCTCAAACGCTCTTATTTGTATTCTGCTCATCTAGAAAAGAGATTCCTATCGCTGTTGAATATCTGCGCACCGATGCTAAAAAAAAAAGCATTTTTGTCGTCGATAATGGATTTATGTGGTGTAATTGAACAAGTGTGGAAATATCACGAATTCACCCTGAAAACAGAGTAATGACGCGTGTAGCGTTTGTACATTTTAATTTAAGGCATTATTAAGGACCTGTAGGGCTTGCCGTGGCCATTTAAGGGCAGTAATTGAAGGGGGCAAATGATTTATATGAAATTATTGGTGGTGCCGTGTCTCCCAGTCCCACCATGAACTTGCATTTACGTCTAAGTTGTGCTAAAGTGCTGAATGTAGTTCCACGTGTGGACCGTGGATCTGTGTTTGTGTCTGTGGGCTGTTTTCTGACCATCAGATGCAGGACAGCGTCTCCAAACGGACCGCCGGTAGTGGCAGCACAGTGAGGACGCCGCCACGCGGGAGCGAAACCTCCCATAATATTTGTTTTTTGGTCGGACTGAGACCAGACCACACACGCTGTGGGAGCTTCCTAGACTCACTGCAAAAGCCAGGCAGGTTTGTCGACATGGCACTGGAGTTTTATTTCTGAAAACTATTTCTTGATGGCAAAGCTTTTCTGCAGGCCAAAACATGTCCTACTGGTTGAGTTAAATCTCAGTGAGCAGATTGAACAACACCGTCATGATTGCCTTCCCCTTTAAAAGCCCCGTAGTTGTCCATCAAATTTTCATCTTACACTCTGACCTGTGGTCTTACCTTTCTCATCTCCTTGTAGTTGTGGTGTCTGAAGTCCAGTTTGTCTTTAGACTCTGTGGGCTCTGTCTGCCACCCATAGATATTATTTGGATCTATGAAATTGGAAAAGGTGTGTGTGTTACAGCGGCCAAACACAGTGAAAATGAAATCTACATTAAAAACACTGTTTCCACCAGTTGGCTCCCTCGACCTGGGAGCGCGCAGCCCAACACCTCGGCTCTCAGGCAGACGTCGCCCTCCGTCCCGTTCTGGTACCAGGTTTGTGGGTTGATCCGGATGTAACGGGCCACCGTGGAAGTGTTGAAAAGGGCGAGGACAGGTGTCTCTGTATCCTGGTTTCCCTCAAATACCTGCAGCACAAGGAGACGTGGTGAAATACAAGGAATCACAATGGCTAGGGACTCTTCCTGCCTGCCTAATATTTCCTCTGTGCTAAATTCCTACTCCACATACAATACACGGCTCTTGAAAAGACACATTTAGCTGTGAAGCTATAATTACTTTTATACTTTTTATTTATTTTGCCCACTTGGGCATGCTTGTCACCTTTTACTCTACTTTTTCTTCTCCGATGTACTGTTTATACAACACTTGCATTGTGCTCAACAAAACACAAGACGACCTATAAACTGGCTCGTGGAAAGATGTATATCTTTAAACCAGTCTGATGCCCCATGGAAAGAAAATCTTTGCATGACTGACACTTCGTGGTCAGCTGTGGCTGTGGCAGATCCCTCGAATAAACAAGCCTAACCAAGCCTGCAATGTTTCCAAACCTGTTCTGGCATCCTGACTAACCAAAAGGCAGAGGAGTTTCATGAATCTAACTAAAATCACCAGCCCTGTCGCAGAGGCTATGGAGATAACAAAACAACACAATGCATTATTACCATTTATTATGTCCTTCAAAAAACACTGGTGACCAAACTTTCCTTTACAGGCCTTTGTTGGAACGGTGGTAACAGTCCGTGGGTAAGTAAGACTGTAATGACTTTCCCTTTCTTCCATAAACTGACTAAAAGGTCTGCTGCATGAGTTTCAACATGAACCCTTTACTTAGAAATATAGCACAGGAAGTGTTCACATTCAACTGTTTTACAATTAAAATATTTAAAGGCAATTTACCAAATAACATTTTATTTTATGGATCCCTTAGTTTCCTACTAATTTTGTCGACATTTTTTTAATAACCTGCTGGAAAGGACTATGTAATTTGATACTTTAACTTAGGGGAAAATAGAGAGTGTTCCATTGGTATGCTCGGTAAGAACTCACGCATCATAATTACATTTTAAGGCGGAACTAGGAAATTAAATAGTAATTAGATGGATATAGAAGAGCGCAGGTTGATGAGTTCATAAGCTGTTGTGTATATCCAGGGGGAGTTTCTTGGTTGCATTTTTGGCTCACGAACAGTGAAAGCCCCCAAAATATTCAGTTTACATTTAAATGAAACAGAGAAAATCATGAAATCCTCACATTCGAGAATCTGGAGCCAAACATGTCTTGCATTTTTGCTTGAAAAATGTCCTGAATGATTAATAGTTTCAAGTTTGTTGATCAACTAATAAATTGTTTTATCGCTACTACAATTGCACTGTTTATCCACATGTCCCCTTGTCTCACAGCTATCACTGATAACCCTATCAGCAAGATAGATTTGTGACTTACATTACCAAATACATCTACACATCTCTTATGTGGAATCTTTTTCCTGTTGAACCACCACCTCCGTCAGCTTTAGACAGAACCACGTCATTAAAAACACACCGGAACCATGACAAATATTTAAGAGAAAACACAGATGACAGTGAAATCATTTATTTTTATCTTCATTTATGATGTAAAATTAAAGGTGTTACTTCATAGATGACTTGGGGCCGGCTGGAAGTAAATGAGGTGTAGTTGGAGAGTCATTTTAACTTTTACTCCAGTGGGAAATTGGGGGGAGCGAGGTTGGGGTTCAGGTAAAGGGGGTTCACTTTAATAATAACTGTTAAAATGACTTGTCTGTTGTCCTCTGTAGACAGCAAGACACCTAGTTGGTGAGTGTCTCCCACTTCCTCCTGATCTTGTTTGGAAGTTTCTGGAAGAAATGGATGATGTTCTTTTTCTCTGTCTTGGTGACTCCATCAAGCACTTCATCTGGAGAACATCCCCCCGTCTGGGTGTCCATTCCCTGGGCGTCCAGTGCCAGTAGAGCTCCCACTTCCTGCTGGAGCCTGGAGGCAGCAGACGTCCCGCTGAGGCTTCCCATCACCTGGTCGGCCATTAGCTGACTGTATGCACCGATGACGACCTCATACTTCTCGACCGACTTTGCCCAGTTTGCGGCAGCTGAGGGGCCGCTTTGGACTTGGATCATGTGACCCATTCCCCAGGATGGCGGAGGGAAGATGAACGATGTCAGCAGGCGTTTCACAGCTTCCTCAACGAATAAGTACATCTGCTCAGAGGGCATCATGAAATCAGTAAGAAATCTTGTCAGCTGGGTGAGTTCTGAATTGGACCGAGCCATCCTGCTGGCATCCAGCGACTCAGTCAGACTCAGTTCCTGTTGGTGAATCATGCCAGTGAGCTCGTCAGCCAGCATCTTAGAGAAGGTGAACAGCTCGTCCTGGCTGATGAGCTCTTCCAGCCCGGTCAGTGCTGTACCACCACTCTGGACCCTGTTGCCATCTTGTTTTAACCACTTCTCTGTGTCATCCAGGAAAGACCTCACCACAGCTGGCATGCTCTTGGCCCTGGATTCACATGAACTGGTCGCTGTGCTCTGGATGCCTTGCGCAACACTGCAATCCTGGGTGTCCTCAGGTCCCTTGTCGCTGCTGCTTGACAGAACGGCAGACAAAGCCCTCCTTTCGTTTTCCTTTTCACCCTCCTTCAGTTTGTCCAAAGCCTCTTTGTGGAAGCTGAAGAAATGCCGCAGTTTCTCCTGCAAGTTGAGTTTTAGCTCCAATGCTGTGGAGGTAACTTGGTCCTCTGACACTGTGGTGTTTTTACACCATGGGAAGGTGCATTTCGTTTGCTGTGGTTGGCACAGTTCATTTACACTGTTTACGACAGTGTCCAGCATTTCTGCGGCCACAGAGTCCACAGAGGCCATGTGGGGTTCACGTGAAGTGGCCTTTTCCCTGAAGCTCTGCAAGGAAGAAATGTGCAGTGACCTGATGAGGAATTCCCTCAGTTCCTTAAGGCTGGCACGACGAAACCTCCTGCATGAAAGGTCTTTGACGACCTCCTGAGACGACACGGTCATTGGATAAGTTATCGACATGCCCTGAAGCGTTGATCCATCTCTGACATCAGGGTTTGCCTCCCGTGGCTTTTCGTTCTTTTGGCTCTTTTTACAGTAAGTAAAGCAACATTCACTCATCCCAAATTCATCCAAACTGTCAGGATCATACTCGTCCAAACACCTGTCTTCTGTCTCATCCGTGGTCCTTTTTGAGAACCTCATTTTGATGATCAGGTGATTTAGGATTTTCCTAGCAGTGCTTTCTGTCTTCTCTTGACCTTGACAGTAGTCCAAGCTTTTAATGAGAGCTGAGATCACCTCCTCTGTTGCCGGTTCCAAAAACTGTTCCACGTCCTGCAATGAGGCCACCTCCGCGAGGGCCCTGTACTTAAATCTCAAGGACTTCCTGTTGGGAAATGTGACCTCTGCCACCTGTTCCTTGGCCTGGTTCACCTGCTGCACTACTTCGCCCAACATACTTCTGGCAGACGGCCGGGAGGCAGAGATTCCCAACGACGTGTCCAGACTTTTCTCATTGACCCCAGAATACTTCTGGAGAAGATCTTCAACGAAGGGTCTCAGCATCACAGGGGAGGATCTGCAAACAATCAAACAGCTATTAGTTAATCCTTAATGATTGTACAAATAGAATATTTTCCAGCAGGTGCTTTTTTACAGAGCAAGTGTTCCACATAGCAACGATTTTCCTTGCGTATTTGAGTATAAATAGAGTCCCAGCCTCAATTATAACAAAAAATATGCAACAGCAAATTCTCTGTAAAGGGCTGCAGTGAACAATTGTTTTCATTATTGATTCATCTTTCGGTTATTTGAATAATTGTATATAGGACCCTGTACCTGTTGCAGTTCATAGAGAAAAACGTATTATGAAAGTTCCCCAAGCTGACAGAGACATCTTGAACGTTTTGTCTGACCAACAGTACAAAATATACAAAAATAAATCTAAAACACTAAAAATCTTCAAATCTAAAATGATACTAAACAGCAAAAGGTCTGCTAATTCTCACACTGGAGAGCTGTACCCAGCGAATGTTTGGCATTTTTGCCTAATAAATAAACATTAAAAACTTTTTTTTACATTGACTAATCAATTAATCCACTAATTATTTCAGCACTTTTCCCTTTTACTTAGGAAAAACAGCACTCTACAGGGAGCCTCATATGCTAAAATGTCTTGTTTCCCTGTAAACTAAAACAACATATCAGCTGATTCACAGAGATTCCTGCTGGTTCCTCTATTTGTATTTGCCCTTAAAGTCACTGCTGTATTGCTAATGATTTTATTACTTCTACAAATTGCCTGAGTTTATTAATAAACATTTAATAAAGATGTTTTCCACTTACGAAGATGATCTGGCTTTCAAACCTGATGCATATTTTGTTCTTGTCATAATGTATTAAGTTAAGCATGAATAAGTTGTTAAGTATTAACAGACACTGTAGGATAATTCGGGATTTGGAGGCCTATTTAACACCGATTTAGGACCCTGGCCCCCGACATGTAAAGATTGTTTTGGTTATTCCTACTTGGTTTTCTTTCTAAGGCTTCAACAAAGATGCTGAAAGAGCACCTAGAAACAAAATCCCACCTAGAACCCCCCATAGGCTACGGGTGCCCCTGCAGTGAGGTGTACCTGAGTGAGAAGGGGATCTTCTTACCTGCTGTCTTTGCTCTGAGTCTCCTCATCACTGTGACTGCGCAACTCGCAGGATTTGCTGGCTGAAGCCTCTGAAAAGTCTTCGGCCTGCAGGTGGACCATCAGGGCCGGGACCAGCAGCTGGAAGACCAGCTCGGACACCAGCCTGACGATCCGCCTAGACACCAGGGCCAGGTGAGCCTGTGACAGCTGGAGGGGAAATGCAAAGGAGAAGCCGTTTAATATCAACTGTACGGGACACATTCAACTGCAGCTTCTGTCTTCTAACTTGTACAAAAGCAGAAATAAGTTCATCAACACAACACTCAACATCCTTGAGCACAGATGTTTTCATAATAAATTAAGGTGAACTATTTAAACCTTAAAAAAGTGAATGAGATCTTACCAAAACAAAGTGAAAACCTAAAGATTTTTAGCATTTCAGTTTATGATTTATTTTAGAAACCAGTCACCTAATATTGCAAATTAAAGGGAAATTAAAGCCCATGAATGAAGAGATTTAAAGCAGCGTGAGTTTATCTTACAGCAAGCAGTGTGTCAGGTTATGGGATTGATATGGCAGGGGTTGTTTTGTTTTTGGTTTTAAAAAAAAGATTTTTACCATATTATAGACTCTTTTTTTTTCGACTGATCCAAGTTTTTCCCATCCAGCTGATATTCACCTCTAATTCTGTTTCAATCACTTTATTTTAAGCTGCTCAGTCATGCTGCTGAATGGATTCAATGAGGAAAAGATTTTTTAGCCTTCATGTGGGAGACAACAGGTGCGTCTGTGCAGCAGAGGCAGCAGATTAAAGTTAGCCCACTTACTGGCTCTCTCATCCTCTGCCGCATGATCTCCCACTGTCGGCCCTCCAGGTTGTTAAGAAAGGAGGCGAGGCTGTCGGAGCAGAGACCCCCCTCTTCGCGCTCCCCCTCCCGCTCGCTCAGCACAGTCTCTGGCCGCCCCTCGGGGCGGGGTCTCGGTGGGAGCGCGCAGCCCGTGTCGGTGCTCCGAGTCGTCGCTCTCGCCCGGCTCTCACCGCCGGCCTCCATCGCGTCGTGAACACCGTTCAGCCGGGACGTGTCCTCGGGAGCAGCGGGTCGCGGATGGGGTCAACCAAATATCGGATGTCAGCACGGGAAACCGCTGATGTGGAAGCAAACGCTGTTTTGTTTATGTTTGTTGTGTTTTGTTTTGTTTTTTTTTAAAAAAGGCAGGACTATGACCGTTCCATAACTTTCTGTTATTGAAACCATGACAACGAACAACTGACGGAAACAACCGACATGTGGACCTTGGAGCCCATGTTGTTGGTCGTTGCTGCTTTTTTAATATACGGCCCATAGCCATCTATTTCTTTCACCCAGCCAGAGGTGGGTGGTGGAGTAGCCTGAAATTACACTCAAGTAACAGTCGCGTTACTTCAAAATAATTGTACTTAAGTAGAAGTAAAAAGTAGTCATTCAAAAAAGTAACGTTACCCAAGTAAGTTACCTAAGAGTAAAACACTATTCGGTGAACAAACTAACGTTACTCAAGTACTGAGTAACCGTTTGATCGGCATTGATTTCATTGTTTCTAAAAAAAAAAAAGACAAAAATACCATCTTGACTATTCGTACTTTGCTTTGCTAAAGTTAATTAACTCATCCATAGAAAACTAGTGTGATCTGCTTTGCTTATGGCACCATCTAATCAAATGTTTAACACTAAAAGGGTCTATATGAAGGACTCTTTTTTTTTTTTTTTTTAAAGACTGGAATTCTGTAAACTAACAAGACGTAAGACTAATATTCGCCCGCAAAAAAGCAAAAAAAAAACAAACATTTAGCTGAAACGTACCGCGACATGTTTCCAGGGCCGGTCGTCCACCAATCGGAAGGTCGGCGGTTCGATCCCGGCTCCCCCCCAGCCACGTGCCCAGGCATCCTTGAGCAAGATGCTGAGCTATGTAGGCTATTTTCATTCCGTGGGAGTTACCGAGGAAAAAATAAAGAATAGAATATGTAGAATAAATGTAAAAAAAAAAAAAGAGGCAGCGTTTCTTCTTCACAAATCTACTCGAGTAGCCTACAAGTAAAAAGTATGGTGCAGTAAAACTACTCTTAGAAGTACATTTAACGGAGTAAGTGTATCTCGTTACTACCCACCGCTGAACCTAGCCTACTTGTAGTTCTAGGTTTACCTATCTTCGGCTTTGTTGTCCTTGTTTTCAGCTGTATGTTTATATCTATCTCCCTGTAACTTGTTGTTGGAACTGTGTGTAACATTGAGAGCAACTTCAAACCGGAGTCAAATCCCTTGCAGGCCTGTATGAACACGCGGACCTACTCGGATTGGCCAAGTATGGGTACACAGCTGATTCTGGTTCTTAAAAGGGATTCAGTGTTTATTGGTGATTTGTAACGGTTTTTGAAGGCACAGACAGACATATGGAAGCGTATCGGGGACACAATCCAAATGATAATGTAAAATTGAAAATGAAAATGCAAATATCCAATTTTTATTTTCGCATTCCTTTTTCTGGGCTTTCCATGACTACATTAAAATTAAAATGGAAAAGATGTTTGACGTCTAATTTTCAAAGTGGTAAGCCGCTGCACAGTGGACAAAAGGCAAATGTGAATTCAAGTTTGAAAATGAAAATGAAAATGAAAGAATGTAACCGGATTTTCCATTCACGCAAGCATAAATAAAGTCGAAATGAAAATGTAAATGGAATTTTCTAACAATCTGAAAATGAAAATGCAATCTGTCAGTGCTCTCGTCAAGGCGGGCCTTCAGTTAGGACTTCACCTGCTTGAGCGGCTGCTGCTTCGCCCATGTGGGCAGTCAGTTTGTGGCAGAAAGGCGGCTCACTGAGTATTGGATTAGTGTACAGAAACACAGCTTTGACGTGGTGCCATTCATATGTCTTACAGCCTTTCGAGCCTTCTAATTATAAAATACATACATTTGAACACTTTGTTGTTTTTTTTTGTCGGAAATGCTTCATGTTGCAACTCGTGCACAAGTGGCAACCTTTTTTTTTTTTTTTTAAATAAAGAAGTGAGAAAGTCATTAACGCAGTAATCCATCCACTGGCTGTTACCACCGTTATAACAAAGGCCTTGGCACGCAGATGAGGGGGCTTGTGACCAGGACGTCGCTGGTTCGAACGCCAGACGAGTCGAAGGACAGAGGAGCACAGTGAGCTAAGGCTGCAGTTTGAATGTTGAGAAAGCAGAACGATATGTTCACTCACAGCCTCTTCAGTCCCGTTCATGCACGGCTTCCAGGCCAGAGAGTCGTTACTGAACTGCACCTTGTAGGTATGCACCGTGTTCCAACTGCGCGTGAACAAGACACATGTAGTTCCATAGCACATATCGTAATGCATGTGATACACATAAGAACCTGGCAAGAGAGCCCGGGTCCAAAATAAGACCCCCATCAACAAGTGTTTATACATTTTTTGATTTATAGGATTCATCAAAAAAATATTACGAGTTCAGAGAGAGAAAACAAGGAAGACAGACGAAAGCCTGCTATTTACGTGTCTTAAAATATACCAACACATACAGTGTAGGTATAAAAGAATTCTTTTTGTGTTATTAGAGATAGATTTGCATGAAAGGTGGCCTACAGTGCTGACTCTTAGCTGTAACTTGAAGGTGTTTACATCCACCCCAGATGAACAGTAAGGTAGTTGAAGCCATTCCTTTGGGTGAGCATTTAAACAGTAAAACACGGATTTTGGGAGGACTATTGCCTTAAAGAAGTGAGTGAAAAATATATTCGCATTCGGCCCTGCAAAACCGCATTTTCCAGCGCTCACTCTGACAGCGTACAACCCTTCAGCACTGACCTCCAGATGGAGCTGCGACCCTGCAGGATGACGCCGGTGAAGCGAGTCGGCCGCAGAGCGTCGACCTCCAGCCACTGCTTCTTGTCTCTGTACTGAGCACACCAGGCTCCATCGTAGATATCGCCGTCCTCTATCCCAGACTGCAACGCACAGCGACATTGTTGCTCTGTAGTGTAGAATGTCCAGCGGGAAACCTGTTTCTGGCTTGCTGTTATTCTGGGTTGTTACCTGGATGTTGAGGCGGCCGCGGTGTGGGCCCAGGCCTCGGCGTTTGTAGGAAGACGCTCTCAGCTGAGTGTCTTTGACCCTCAGGGACTCCAGACCCAGTGGAGGACATTCTGACGCAGTCAACAGGGATTCTATTCATCATTTGAATATTGGCGTGCCATGACAGCAGAGGGCAGAGTGGCGAAGTAAGAAGAAGCCAGTGTTCCAGAGGTAGTTGAATTTTTTTGCACAGACACGTGTTAAAAGGCCAGCCGTTTGAGCATGACATTCAGTCGAGTCATCGGCACACAAAGTCATGGTTACAAGATTGCATTCATAAGGTCTTTGCAATTGAACTATTCAGTTTCCCCACTGTGGGACAAATAAAGGCTTAACGCAACTTAACTTTGACTACAAGTCAGAGGAAGTAAAAAAAAAAAAAAAAAATCCAAAGCAACATCTGCTTCTTCAATGGCAGAGTGAAATTTGTTGAATAAACTCTGGGTGAATCATCTCAAGTCACTAAGCGTTCTGAATTTCGCTCGAAGCTTTTGCCCCTGCTGACCGGCATCGTCCCCGTATTGCCAGTGAGACTTATGAGTATTAAATGAGTAGCAGTTACTGCCATTAGACATACCGCACTGTTGGAGCTATACACACACACTCGCATGCACACATATCATTTTGAATATATGTCCACACACTTCACAAGAGATCACAAGATCAGTTCTCAAAGGCATGTGAGTACAAATCAAATCACTCAAAAGAGAAGCGAGGAGAGAAAACTTCTGCCTTTAGATATATTTAAAAGTTACATAATGCACATGCATTATAGCGTCCTCTGCCCTATTAAAGCCTCAGACAGACTCTCATTGTCTGGAGGGTTCAGCTCAGTTCAAACTGCCTCCTCCTGCCAGGAAGGTTTACTGGCTGCTAAAAAGTCTCAGGCCAAGGTATAGAAGCGGTAAAAAAAAATGAATGCTAAATGTAGGTGGCATGTAGACCCCCCCCCCCTTTCGCCCTGTAGTCCTGCTGGATCTCTGCTGAGCTTGCTTGCGACTCAAAAGGTTGCTGAGCTCGAAAAAAGTAATGTCGCTTTGCTGGTGTTGACCGGTGGATTCCTGCCAAACGACAAACTTCTGAAACTACTGAAGCTGAGCCAGAGAGACTTGGCGAGCTGACAGTGATGCCCAGCAGAGAAAAAAAACATTCAACTTACGGCACATTAGGGCAGTCCGCAACCCAGCTGATTAGCTGGGGAAATCAATTCCACCAGGAGGGACAATAAATCAAAGTGTTTGTCGGTTGTGGGGGCAAAACCTCTGAGCCCTTGGTAGTCCTGAAAGGAAATCTTGGTAACCCTGTCTGTCCTGTCTTCCGCCGTTTTCACATCCGCTCCCCCGAAACCCTTTTTCATCTCTTTAAATCCCTGTTCATGATTCTGAAAGAATTCCGTCGGGCAATACTTTTAGGCTTCGAAGACGTAATAATTGTGCAAAATGCGAGGGAGTTAAACTCATGATAACTAAGTCATATCCATTCAAATTGATCATATGGCTCTAACACCACCCGTCCCATGTGTGTCACCTAAAGTAGGTTACAATATCAGAATGTGTTCAAGAGTTAAAGCAAAATATTGCAACCTATTTCAGGAAAATGGTGGGGGACGTTTGTTTCGGGCTCATCCAAATAGGTTATCGGCCAAATTTGGTTCAGATTGGATGGTATGAGTTGAAAATGATAAAAAAAAAAAAAAGATAGAATTTGTTTGGCTTATAATTACTAGATTTGCCTTAAATACAAAAAAATACATTCTCAAACAATTCTCTCTGCTTATGGTTCAGGAGATAGGAGCTTTCTAAATTACCTCAAGCTGCTGCTAACTGCACCGAAAACGAATGAAAAAACACTTATTTCATGCCAAAATCCCACTATATACATTTAAATCTGGTAAGACGTTCTTGAGACCTCCTGCTGACAACCAGGACTCAAATCTCCTTGGATTAGGGAGTGAATGTCAGCATCCGGAGTTGATCCTAAACGCTCAAGTTGTCTCAGCTCTTGCTATTTATCGAGTTGTAGCCTGAAGAGTCTTGAACTGCCAACCACAAGCTCATCACTATCCAAGTTGCAAGCAACTCTTGTGATGCTTCAACGTTCAAAACCTTTTCTTCCTCTCATGCTCACGGGATTTCAGACTTCTGGAGACTTCTGGCTCAGGAGGTGAAGTTAGTCTAGCTGGTGTGCTATAATACGTGACCACCCATTAACCATCACTCCTTTATCAGAACAACAGTTGCCATCTCACACAGGCAGAAAACGACTAACAACACTGGGGACCACACAACTGAAAATTTCAATCCACGGCCAACTCACTGGACATTTAATATGGATGCTTTGTGTTGTGGGTTTTAATAGATCTTCTTTCATGACAAACCCAAGAATCTGGCTGTTTTGGGATTGGATATTCTGGAAAAGGTAGTAGTGTAGCCACCAAACCACTGCACAAACGTTAGGATTCTCTCCACGTGGTCATGTCACACGTTTCTACTTTCACACGCTTACTTACTTTCCCAACACGGCAGCCTTTCTGGCATTTCACTCGCAGCTATTCGAGCTCCACCGCCGGGCTGACAAGGCGTGAAGAGATTTTAACGAGCGTCAGCTCTGATCGGACCTGACATGACGAGTTGCTTACTCAGCGTTTATTCCACAAGCTAATCTCTGCTTCGACTTTTCCCTCACATTGTATGTGCAGCCGCTCTATGTACACACACACTTCCTCAGCCAGCTCAATTACTACACACACATACACACGCAAATATGCATGCATATAATTATATACAACAATTTGCAAAACGTGAGATATTTATATATATACCCACACACAGAAAAGGGCATATACACAAAGCAGGGCAAATAGGAAATCAAGGAAAGGAAGAAAGAGAGGGAGCAAATTCAGACTAGAGTACAGGAGACATTTCCAATGTCTGCAGCGGCCAGTGAATAAAGGGAATCCACTGTGGCCAGCAAGCTCTCTGATCACCTTGCTGCTGTGTATCACGAAGACTGGCAGCTGTTTGATCTGTGTGGGATTAGTTTTCAGCAGCTAAAAAGTAAAAGCCAAATTTTGGGATATAATCTACAAAGTACTTTGGGCCTTGGAAATTATTTCTTAAGACAACGAAACACAAAACCACTAAATGAATCGCTGGAATCTCTATTTTAGAGCTCATTTTTAATGTAGCTGCTCCCTGTCAGCAGTTTATCAGAGATTTGGCTGTGGTGAGTCTGTGCTTTCCTTTAAGACACTAGTGAAGCTTATGTCTTGAAGCAGCAGCTTGGTAAACCGGTTTAGATATACAGTATGCGTCGCCTCAGCATGGGACCCACATGATTCAGATCCGGGTCTGAATTTAGTGTTAAATTGGCAAATAGTTTTATGGTTCGTTTGATGCTTTCCTGGGCGGGTTTGCCTCAACTGACAATTCAGTGTGTCCCGGTGAGTTTCAAATTGGCCATTAAACCTTTCTAAGTTTGTGTAGAAAGTATAAATGGGTCAAAGAATTACCCGAGACCACTTGAATTGTGACACAGTAAACCCCACGTTTAAGGCTAGTGAAAGCACTTAAAACTATTTGCCACTAATATGGGACCCTTGTCTGGTTTACATACAGTATACATCAGGGCTAATCCCCATACATACGTGGGACTGTCTCCGGGGCCCCTGACTGCGACATACTTTGTTTGCCCCGAGGTTTGGCTTTCTTAACAACCTTTGGCTTCTTGGTGATGAGTTTGGGTTTCTTCTGGATCGTTTTGGGCTTCTTCGCTACCTTAACGCTCCTGGTGGACCTCCTTTCTACAAAAATGCAACTTGTTTTATGCGCAGTAGGAAAACATGCATACCTCGTAGAACCTGACTGCAGACATCACGAATTAGTCATCTATACATTACAACAGGAAGAACCATTTTGCATAAAACTTTACTTTGTAATTTGACATTTTGAGGAAATACGCACATTCACTGTCTCGCCGAGAGGCAGACGAGATCATTGATCCCACTCTCATATTTGCCTGTTAAATTTGAAACAGCCAGCAGTGGCTCAACACAAAGACAGGAGGCAGGGGGAAACAGCTAGCATGGCTCTGTCCAAAGGTTTAAAAAAACACTAGATCCTACTATAATCTAATGCTGACCAAGGAAGGAAGTCACTGCACCTACCCAAGAACTAGTCCAGCACATAACCCCCTGTAAAACCACAACTTGTCATTTTCCAACTTCATTTTTTTGGTAAAGATTAAACCAACAACATATAACATGTTAATTAGTGCGCTTTAGACGTGCTGCTAGTGGATTTCTTAAGGCTAGCTGTTTCCCCCTGTTACCAGTCTTTATGCTAAGCTAAGCTAACCAGCTGCCGGCTGTAGCTTCATATGTAATGGAAATACATGAGAGAGGCATCAATCCTCTTGTCTAACTCTCAGCAAGAAAGCGATTAAAGGTATTTTGAACTACACCTTTAACATTGGTTGGAAAGTTAGATCTTAATTTACCAGCACAGATACTGTGGCGAGCCACAGCAAGCGGCACAAAGCAGTTCTCAAACCTGAGACTGGATTCATGTAAATGCTGCTGAGCTGTAGTTTTTTTGGCTGTAGATGTTTACATCCATTTACATTATAGCCATTTGTCTGCAACCACAGCTTCAGTGAGTGTACAGCAAGAATTAACGCCTGCATGAACAATGTCACACGATTGGTTTTGAGAAATGTGAGGGGTCTTGTTCTTTGGGGTTTTTTTGTTGTTGTTGTAGGCTCCACACAGCCCATCTGGTTTTCATCAGTAGAAAACACACGGCTAAAATGTCTCACGGCACACAGGGTAGAATGTGGAACATCCTCCCCCAACCCTCGGACACTGACTCTCCGACCGCAGATATGCAAAGACCAAGCGAGCTCTCTTTACACCCTGAAAAAACACCAGGCTTTGAGGAACCCTAAAAGATTCTTTGACTTGTTATTTAAATCCTGAGGTGTCATCGTGAACTTTACCTCCTTAATCAATGGCTCGCGGACCTTTGGAGCCTTTGACATATAGGGGTTTGGTCTGAGGGACCTGAGGAACATTTCTTATTCCCACAACCCCACCAGCCCAGACTTTGTACTGTTTTTGTGCATATTTTCTAAAGATGTAAACTAAACAACACATTGACTCCTCAAGTTAAAGCTCTGGGTACTTTGTTCTCAGGGGAGGGTACGTTTGTAACACATTACTACACTTAAAATGCTGTAAACTTTACCAGCATGGCTGTTTCTGGGAAAAGTAACGAGACACATGTTAAACCATTGAACATATTAGTGTTAAAAACAAGATTTGGGTAGATTAGCACAACTTCTCTTTCCAAAGAAGTAAAAACCCTGTCACAAATGCCATAAGGCTACAATATGATCACTACATTAAAAACTATAAAAGCCATAAAATGATATTGCAAGTATGTTTTAGAGCTGAATTTGAGCACTCATTGTTAAATACACTGTGGAGTCCCACAGATGTACTATTTTTCCATAGGGGATAAAACAAAAAGGATTAAAATACCAACATATACAATGTAAAATAATAATATCCCCTCACCTAATTCCAAAGGACCTTCTTCTTCTTCTTCAGTGTCTTTTCTGGAGACTGCGCTCTCCGCTGTTTTACCAGTGCCGTGGGTCAGATGTTCAGCCGTTGTGGTGGTTTTGGGCGGTTTAGTTGTTGCGTTGCTGTAACCTGCCGTGAAGCCGGTGGTGGGAACCTCAGTGCTGTTGGTTCTCCCTGCAGGAAAAAGGCTCTCACGTGTGGTAAAAGCTGCCTCTGAATCCACAGGGGGTCTCACTGTAGCCGTGTCATCGTCAGGTCTGGCCGAGGTTGGTGTGAACGATGCACACTGCAGAAATAAAAGCAGAACGAAGTGCAGAACTCCTGCCATAGTAACTCTTCCCTGCAGAAACCCCATTGACACTAAGCACTCATTCAACCTCCCTGACCTGCCGCTGTGCAACACTATCAAGTCACCCACAATGCAAAAACAACTTCCAGTCATTTAAAAAAATAAAAGCTGTTGCTATACAGTGCATTGGGTAAGGACCATTGGTGAGGAAAAAGAGTGTTTAAGTAAGTAAAAAGTAAAGTTCAAACAATTAGTTGATCAAAAAAAAAATATATATTTTCAATTACTTTGATAATCAATTAATCCTTTAAGATGTTTTTCTTGCAAAAATGCCCCAAATCTTCTGATTCCAGCTTCTCGAATGTGAAGATTTGCTCATTTTCTTTGTCCTTTAGGCTATGATACCAAACCGAAACATATTTAGGTTTTAGACGGATGGTTGGCTAAACCAACCTTTACCTTCGGCTCTGGGAGATTATAATGGGCTTTTTTTTCCTGTTGTTTTTTTTTTTTTTTTTCTATTTTCCGATTTTTT
>CM022490.1:26584683-26665985 GCA_011952105.1 Coreoperca whiteheadi | reverse complement strand
ATGGGTTTTTTTTTTCTGTTTTTTTTTTTTTTTTCTTACTATTTTCCGATTTTCTATAGACCAAATCATTACTCCGAGAAAGGATCACTAGAATAATCAATAATGAAAATGGCCGTTGGTTGCAGCCCTAGGAAGAAAAGTACAAACTGTTGTCAACCATCAAGTACAAAAGACATATGTAAGGCATGCCAGCTATCTAAAAAAAGACAAAAAAAAGTCTTACACAGTCAGTTTTTGGCACAAAAAGTCAAGCTTGCAATGTTAGTTGGATATGGCAGGCTGGAGAATTCACCAACCTAAGGTAAGACTTAATTTTATTGTATACCACCATTATAATAAGGAACAAACAGCTGCCGTAAAACATATTTGTCTATCTAACAAATAGCATTTAAGGCAGATTTTCCCCATCAGCTGATTATCCAAGATAACCACCCAAGCTGAAGATCCAAGTTGATCATTTTTCAAACTGACCCAACAGGACATTATTATTGCTTCTGATTGTCAAGGCTACTTTCAGGGAGCAAGTTTGAAAATGGTCACAACAGATGCAGCAGAGATGCAAAGTCAGTGGCGAACACGTGCAAACTAAAACACACTAGGTGAAAGTGGCGATGGCATGCTTTTATTTTGAAGGCGTAATCAAAGAATGCTGGCATTTGACTTGGCACTGGTCTCTGCAGAGCTGCTGTACTAACACCCACCCGACCAGAGTTTATTCAGGGATCAAACTCAGTCTTCATCTCGCCATCTTTCCTTTACACAGAGGCAGCACGCATGGCTGCAAATGTAGTTTTAGCCCCCGAAGTCCCCATACAAAGAGGTTTAGTGATGGCTGTATAGTGGCATCTGGTGTCCTTGTTTCTTTGTTGTGTTCTCCTAAAGATTCAGATTAACTTTAATTTTGTTGATACTCCGGTTCTCCAACACCACAGGTAAACACAATTTAAAAGATGCCAACTTCACCATTCTGGTTAAATAGCTTTAATGGCACAGACAAGATATATTGGTGGGAAATGTGTACATCCAGCAAGGTTAGTCCCATTCCAAATGCATGTATGCACTGTGGAAAAAATGCCGGACAACAAATTGAATGTATTATTTGGGTTTGCATGTTGGAAGAACTAAACCATTTCAGCAAACAACACTGTATATATAGAGATTTTGGGGGTGATGCCATTCAATTGTTGTTGGAGCTTAAAAAAAAAACAAAAAACAAGACAAACAAAACACTATTTAACCAGGTCTCCTAGGAAAAAAACAGAATTGTTAATAAAAAAAATATATATATACAAAAAAGTGGAATTTTCAAAACAAGAACTGAGTATCTTGTATCTACACTCCTCGCCTTCCCCTCCTCTCTCTGAAGCTGAAAGAAAGTTCCTGAATGTCTGTAAAGCTCAGGTGCCGAACAGCAGAACCTTATTTATTTTAACTGCAACTGACACAATATCATGGATGAATAAATGAAACAGACTTTTTTTTTTTTTTTTTTTTTGGGAAATCTGGACAAATTGGGAAGCGTCTTTCTTAACATGTGTAATGAACAGTTACAGAGTATTTGTAATTATCGTGTGTCTGGCATACATTTTGAACGGATTCTTTCCAAAATCATAACCCACCACTTGACACTGACATGACACCTAATCTTACACATTCATAAATAGCATAAAAGTAAAGCAAATGATGTTGCTTTGTTGGATACACATTCAATCAGTTCTTTGTTGGACAACCTGAAAGCAGTTTCTCAGACTTACAGGTTCAGGTAAATAAGGCTCTACTGTGCAAACACTCCCGAAACACCCAAACGACCATTAGTTGCTAATAATAATCCGCTGCAAGGCTTCAATGTTAAAAAGAAAAAAAAGGAAAAACCTTAAAGCACCTGTACACATTTTCAAAAAACATGCAGCTGGTGTTATTGAGATCATGAACATGTATACCCAAACCTTGAATTCACATTGACTTGACCCCCCCCAGTGATGTAAAACGACAAGAACAAAAACGAAAAGTGAGGAGAGCAGCTGCTGTGTGAGAACGTCCGGTCTCCGCCTCAAGGCTTCCAGAGCTTCAGCAGGCCGTCCTCACTGTAGGTGCCGATGAGGTTCTGGTGGGGGTGGTGGCCGATGCCGATCACATCCTTCTCGTGGACCTGGAGGGATGTACGCAAGAACCGAAGCTACAGTTACAAAACCGTAGCAACTATAAAACAATGTGTTACCAGCGCCACGAAGGAGTCAGCAGTAAACTGCGAGGTATCTCTGAGAGATATTAACAAAATACTGAGCCCCAGCATACCTTCACTGACCAATCAGAACTCAAGATTGTTCCAAATAAGTGCAATCAAAAAAGGACATAAGAGCCTAAAATTCTTCTTGAGGTAATTTTTTTTTTACTCGCTCACAGTTAAAACAAATTTAAAGCCTTAGTGTGTGTTCATCTCTAGCTAATCGTTAATTTCCTCCGAGGAACTGAACCCCAGGCAGTGTTAGTCCCTTGCTCTTGAGTCAAATGAGATGTACAAACAAGCCTTCATACACACTGCTTCATACACACTGCAGTATAATTCTGTGTCAATTCAAAGTGTTTGCCAAGTAATCTGGTAAAATCTTTAAATTGGCCTCCTTGCATGTTATTAACTTGTGTAATGAAATTTGAAATATTAAAAGAAATGGTGCATACACAGACTTAAAATACCTGATGGTAAGTGATAATACTGCTGCATTATACAGTATACTGTATTTACAAATGCACAATAACACAGTAGATACGACAAGCTGAGTGACTTATGTTCATGGTCTTCTTAAACAAACTGGCAACATACAGCAAGTCACTTAATAAGGAAGACAAAAAGAGTTTCACCCTCGCCTTCAAGACTTCAATCAAAAGTTTACAGTGGGAACTTTTTGTAGCAGAAGCAGAGGAGGGAATGAGCTGTGGTATTTTTGGACACTTTGATCTGATCTGAGTGCAGTAACGTACCGTCAGCGTTCTCTCCAGCTTGCCGGTGACGGTGCTGAAGCAGTAGAGCACAAAGTCCTCACCCACGCAGTAGATCCACTCGCCGCGGGGCGACAGAGTGCAGCACACAAAGTCACCACCTTCCCTCTTACCGGAGCTGAAACTCCTCACGATCTGAGTGCATTCGAACAAAGCGTGTATGTAAAAGGGCAGGCAGGTAGGCAGGTTCAGTTTCATAAGCAAACGCCGTAAAAAAAACTCCACTATTCCATACTTACTACTCAGAATTTAAGTTAAAAAAAACTAACATTGAGCTCAAAATGCCAATCAATCATTCAACAAGTAATTCATTTCTTCTAAACAGACAAAACCACAGTTTACAGAACGCCTCACGAGCCTCTTTCAGCAACCTGTCGTTGCTCCTTAAAGCACGTATAGAGGAACACTGTGCGCTGGGCGATGGTTTGAACTGACCTGTCCCTGCATGTTCATGATGACCACCGTGTTGGAGCGGTTACACACTACAAAGTGCTCCGGGTTCTTGGGCAGCAGGATGACGTTGTTGACCGTGATGTCGGTGCCGGCCGACGTGCCCAGGGGCTTGAAGGTGTTGGAGCACTCGGTGGTCTTCATGTTCCACACCTGAAGCGGGTCGAAACCCGGCGAGACGAGACACCGGTCGGAACACACTTGGCTCAAGATACGCCGCACACGTACAGGCACTTTTATGCCGCTGATGATAATTACCGTGTAGCTGCAAATAGTATAGAGAAGGCCATGAAGAGGCGCCTTATCTTTGCGGCCGCTTCTCTCACCTTGACTGTACCGTCCGAGGAAGCGCTGATGATGTGGTGGCCGTCTGGAGTGAAGGTGGCCTCGTTCACAAATGAGGAGTGGCCGCGGAACTCCTTAAGAGTTTTACCTGACTTCAGCCCATGGATTCTTAAGCAAAAAGAAGAAACGTTCAGTAAAGAGTGCCGGTGCTCCATCAACTCGAATAATGAATTGCCGGGTCTTTGTGGAGTACAATAAAGGGTGGAAGGTGTTTACCTGATTGTCTGGTCGAAGGAGGCACTGAGGAGCTGGCTGCTGTCTTTACAGAAACTGACGCATGTTACTCCTTTACTGTGGGCGCGTTCAAACCTCCTCAGACACTGACCACTCTGGATCTTCCACACCTACACACACACACACACTTACTTTAATTTGTTTTTGCAACATGACACTGCATCTGCAGGCAACTATCAAGAGTACTCTGAAACTCAAAAACAAATACAGAAGATTATGTTTACTGGAAATAAAATGATTTAATTTAGTAACTTGCCTTTCAATTACACCAATGTTTTCCTCCCACAGTTCAATGTCAATAATCAATTAAGACATTATAATTTTGTATAATAGAAAAGCTAAAGGAAAACACTGGGAATAAGTGGATTCCCAATGCATTCCTGCTGGGACAGTGCTGTCTTTAATGACATGTCATTAACATTGGAGACTTTCAGGGTTTCAATGCCACAGAAAGTTTCATTTATCTCGGACTTTAGAGCCTTTCACACCTCATCAAAAACAACATGCTGTGCATTGTGCTCGGCATTACAACCAGGGCGTTTTTTATGGTTTTTTTCCCCAACCACAACACCAGCTCTTCAGGCTGATATTTGGTGTGTACAAGCACTTGAATCCATCTGTGCTAGGGCTAGAACCTGCTTAGCAACCTTTTCTTAACTTAGCTGTAAAGGTAACAACGGATGTAAGAGCAACGAGAGGAACAGAAGTAATGTTTCACCTTTATCTTCCCATCCTGGGCTCCGGTGGCCAACATCTCTGTGTCTCGACTGAAGCCCATACACAGGACTGCATCGTCCATCATCATGAAGTTATCCTGAGCCTGGTACTTCAGATCCTGTAGGACGCAGTGCACGCAATTACTGCAAGCCAGCAGTAGTCATTTTGAAATGATAACTGTAGTGTCACATTCAACCAGACGGTAAATCTGGTTTATGTTATTTAATTATTTTGCTAAAGCTACCTTTCTGATTTTGCCGGTGGTGAAGTTCCAGACCTCGATAAAGCCGTCCACGGAGCCAGTGACCAGGTACTGACCATCAGGGGAGAATCGGGAACACTCCACGTGAGATTTCTGTCCAAACTGTGCAGGGAAGAAGAAAAAGAATAAAGTCACGTAAGAGCACTTAAAATGTTTAAGTGATGAGATTTAACATAATTCTTAAAATAAATTGACAGTATGCTTGGCTGAATGCACAGTTTGGAACAGTGAAGCAGTCCAATAATGGTGCTTTCTACGATCCATACTTTGGGCCAGTGCGGGTACCTTGATGTGTCTGGCGAGCTGGGTGGGGAAGCGCTCCTCCTCCACATCTTTAACGGCAGCTTTACCCCTGAACAAGTCGATAGTCATACCAGGAGGCAGCAGGCCCTGATGCTGCTGCCACTTCAGAGACTGGAGGAGGAGAATCGAGACAGTGAACTACATCATCAGCTGCACAACTTGTATGCATGGGGAATATTAATCAAGAGACACAACTATGTGAATGTGTTGCAAATATGTCCGGATTAAGATGTAGATATTTTAAGGGCAGGGTTCTCGATCGCTTACCTGCCCCAGCAGAGCCATGAGACGAGAGGGCGGCACCACACTGACCTCCCCTGCCAGGGCCTGGGCAATGGCCGCACGGCGCTTCTCCTTGCTGCTGCCATCTGGGTACGCCTGGACAACAAGGAACCCAAACATCAGAAACTCCATACATTTACATTTAGTCATTTAGCAGACGCTTGTATCCAAAGGGATTTACTTAGAAGTAATTATAGCAACACAAGGTAACAAAAAGCATAAGTGCATCAAAAACTAGTCTGTTAAAGCCCAGCACAGTATACAATGCTAAGGATAGGAAGTTGTTTTGTTTTTTTAAGAGATAGAAAGCAAGTAGGAGTTAGTGATTGTCAGTTAGGTGTTGACGGAAGAGATGCGTTTTCAGGTGCTTTTTAAAGGTGGCTACAGAATCTGCTGCTCTTGTAGGATCAGGCAGATCATTCCACCAATGTGGAATAGATCCAGAGAAGGTGCGCCAGAGTGATTATTATTATTATTTTTTCCTTCTTGGCATGGTACCACCAGAGGTTGTTTGTTAGCAGAGCGCAGGGATCTGGCAGGAACATAGGTCCTGTATTAGTGAGTGAAGATATGTTGGTGCAGAACCAGTGGTGGTCTTGTAGGCCGAGAGCATCGCTTTGAACTCGATGCGGGCGACAACAGGGAGCCAGTGTAACCTGATGAAGAGAGGGGTTACGTGCGCTCTCTTCGGTTCATTGAAGACCCCTCTTGCCATTCTGGATCACCTGCAGAGGTTTGGTTGTGCAAGCAGGGAGTCCAGCCAGCAGCGCATTGCAATAGTCCAGTTTGGACAAGACAAGAGCCTGGACTAGGACTTGTGTAGACTGCTCAGACAGGAAAGGTCTGATTTCCCTGATATTGTAGAGGATGAATCTACAGGGCCGGGTGGCGCTGGAATCTTTCAGATGTTCTCTTTATTCAACATTTCGAATTTCACCAATAAGGAGTTTTGAAGGCAGATGCAAATATATTGTATTGTATTACATTTCCATCTTTTGTTCTTGTGAGGATGGAGAATGCTATTAAACAGTATTTAGCCGAGGAGTCACTCTTAAATAATGCTCAATAATGAACAGGTGTCTCTGATGAAGGGTCTTTGGTATTTGGAGGCCACAAGCAAAATCACCAGCTGTTCCTAAAAAAAATGAGCGGCTGGTTGGACGAACACGAATGAACAAATCTCTTGTTACACGTTTGGTTCGGACTCACCTCTCTGGGATCGAAGTAAGAGCGAGCCAGCAGGTTCTCCAGGTGGATGTATCTCTCTGGCTGCGTCTGTTTCAGCATGATCATGGGGTCGGTCTGCCTGAGGAGGGAACGGGCCGCACCCAGCTCTCTCAACTCGATCAGCTCCAACACCACCTGGTCAGGAAACGAGACAGACATTCAGACTCAGAGGAAACGTGACCTCAGGCGCCACCCACCAGGTTCTTTTCCCAGAAAGATCGGTGGACAACAGCAGAACAAATGCTGGTGGACTAGGGAGAAAATAAAATAAGGCAATGACACGTCTCCTCTCCTTCTTATCGATACGCTGGGAATGCAAGAGGACGTCAAAATCCTGTGTGAGCACAATGTAAAGCTGACAATGAGATAAGCGCTAGACCACTATTTATCCAAACCTCACCTGTTCATAAAGGTCTATCAGGGTCTTATCGGGCAGCTTGAGGGACTGGATGGCCTGCAGGACAGTATCCCAGTGGCCGCTGTTGATGTCTGCCACAAAGCTCTCTATGCTGTCCACAGTGTTCAGGGACACCGTGGTCTCCTCCTGCAGGGTGGCCAGAGTCCGGTGCAGATTATTTTCCTTTAAGTACTGCATAATCAGACGGATCACGCTGCGGGGGCACACAACTCAGCAAATTAAAATGTGTTGAATACAGGAGTCAGAGTGAGATGTTAGTGGATCATTTAACAATAGTAATATACAAAAAAAAACAATCAATTGACTTTTGGACATTTGTTTTCCTCCAAAGGGAAGTGAATGGTTAGAAACACCACTGGACATTATCAGCGAATATTGTCTTATCCCAGATTATCTGCAGTACAGACAGGCCACGGAGGTGGAATGGGAGACCTTTCTTGCTATACATTCATGTTACAAAAAAACAAGAAGCAGCCAATCGGTTGTTGCACGACTTTGAAGTCTTAAAACACTGATATCAACCTCAAACATCGGGCTCCAGTGAGAATCAAGTATCTTGCTCATGGACACATCAGCAGGGAGAATATTTGCTTTGTAATATTTGTTTTGAAAGTGAGACATTTCAGCGGAGAAACAGCCGGACCACCGTGCTGCCCTGAACGTGACCTCGGAGCTAACGCTTTAGCTAGTCGGACTGTTGAAATACCATCGGTTGTAAATATAACGTTACAGCAGAGTAAATGCTAACGGCACCTAGGTGAGAAGCGCAGATACTGACATTAAATTAGGCAAATTTACTATGCAACCAATTAAGTCGCTTTAATCATTTGGTCGCTGTTTGAATAATTGCCGTTACAGAGCAGAAGCTGTGGCAACTGGCAGTGGAACGTTAGCTAATGCTAACTTGCTCTAACTCGCATATCTTTTAATTCTGTTAACGTTACTCCAAAGTAAGTTACTGAAAATACAAAGTACTGTAATTTTATGCTTTAAATAACAGAGCGACACCTCAGACTGATATGACCGCCACTCCGGTAAAAAAACAAAAAGAGCAAATGACATCCATGGGGATGACTGTAAGTTAGCTTCGTTAGCTTAGCGCGCTAACGCTAGTGGACTACACCAAAGGATGAGGCAGGCCTCGTTGACAGAAAATATGATCCAAATGGGGCATTATTAGCGGGCGAGTTATCATAGAAACTGCCCTGCTTTAAGAGTAATTAACTGGACCCCTTACTCTGCGGATTCCACCTCCAAAGACATGACTGGGGTTGTTTATCTCAACACAGTAGCCGCAAGACGCTGTTCAGTCTGCAGCAGCAGGACACACGCAGGACAGACGGAAACACGAAGGCACTGGTGGGGGAGGCCCGGAACTTCAAAATAAAACGCTCATTCTACCACCCCTGAATCTGTGATTTAGACAAAATTGACAGTTCAATAGGATTTAGTTTTTCTAGACGACTTACCAAAAGCCTCTCAAAATGTATTACCATGTTACGTGCACAGAAATGTTATCTGTACAACATCTGTACCATGCATGTTACCCAGTGCACCAGCCTTTCACCTTACTTTTACAAAGCCTTTTCATGTTCTGCTGAGACTGTCAAGTGTTGATTTCAGTCTGGGATATGATATTGTTCTCATGTTAAGGCGTTAGTAACTTTCCTTCTATATTGAGTATAATTTAATGCGTCTGTATGTGTAATTTATGTGTCAATGTGTTTAACTTGAGGCCAGTTATATTCAATTTAATTCAACTCCATCCATTCATTCATCCACAATAATAGGCCTTCATAGTAGATTTAATATACACCTAAGATCATTATCTTAAAATGGAGTCCAGGGACCAACAACTATTTTGTCATTATTGGTTTTCATTGAACTGGTTTTTGTCCTACCTCCTTCCATATGAAGTCAAAGCGTAGCACAAAGCATGTTTGTGTCCCCATGGGATCCTATCAATAAGAGGACCTATAATGTGATTGTTATGAGCCTTTCATGCTTATCATAAGCATTAATGTGCAGAAGTTTGTCTTGAAGGCTTACTGGCAGAAATGTATTCCCAATCTGCTACATTACTATTACTTGTTTTTCCCTAGTATGATCAACAGAGGGCGCTATTTGCACTGCTATAACTCAGAGGTCCTCTTGACTCTCGTCTCTCTGCCAGTGAAGGTCTTTCAAGGTTATGATGATGATGGTGATGCTCAGTGCACCACCACTTCAGTCTGCAGTCCCGCGCCCTGGGTTTGATTGTTTTGGGCAATCATGACATAATCCCACTGTGAGCCTCATCCACATTGGAAATGAATTTGGCACCAAGAACACAGCAGACCTTGTTTGGTTTCATTTGCCTCTGCAGATGGAGAGGGGAGGAGTAGTGTTTCCACACAATATACCATCCACACCGCAGTAATTCTGAATATATTAACAGAAGAGCAGAAGAAAGACGTCAATATAATTTTGCTATCTTCTGGCATGACAAAGCAGAGGCTTCTTTGAGAATGCTCACCAGCGAGGGAGACGCCACCACGCTGGAAGAATGACAGCGACACAAAAGGCTGTAATGTAATCACTGCATCCTTTCTGAGAAAAACAAAGAAAATTCTAAATTTATGTTAGTTGCCATTCTCCGTGTGAAATAAAGTTACCCTTTCCCATCATAATTAGAACGCATTACCGCCACAAAGAAATTGAGCCTTTCTTTGGTCTGTCAGGAAGGAAACTAACACTTTGTGCGAAAAACACGCATAGATTCCACCTGCTCAGTGATGGAGGACAGTGCTATGAATTAATGTTTGGCATCAAAACATGATCCCCACAATGTTTTCAAGCTGAAATAGCGAAACTGAAAGTACTTTCACAGTGTGCCATTTGTTTACTCTCTGGTCAAAATGACCAAATCCTGATATTTATGAAGTAAACCCTGTCAATTCTGGAAAATATAAGCATTTATCTGCGATCCACTGCTTCTGAGTCATGTTTTTTTTTTTTTGCAAAACACTACAGACAATTCTGCATTTCTGGCACGATCCACACAATGCCAGTCTCCTGTGTTCTCATGGAAACCATTTCAAATGAAATGACCACTTGGTCACACTGAATACTCACAGCTCTGACAATAATAACAAGTCAAGGCATAGAGCCAAAGGCAACTTGTTTAAGAGGTAAAAAGATGAATCAATCAACAGGTGACAACACTGCAGAGTGAGCCAAAGGGAGAGGATGAGGGTGAGGGTGAGCGAGAAGTGTAAGTGGATGACCACCTAGGGATTCATGCAGGGCTGGATCTGTCATAACAGGCCAGTTTTCCAGAAAGGGAGAACACTGGCCTATGACAGGAGGAAGTCCAGATTACAACTTTTATTGTGACAACAGACAGCTGCCCTACTTTCTCAAAGTTTGCTCCGTTCTGGATTTGTAGTATGCCCCAAAATACCTAACTGATGGCAGAAATGTTAGCAGTTGTTACGTCACTATATTTGTGCTGTGTTTGGTCAATATAGAAACAGCAGGCACTTTAGGAAATGCTCATCAGGATGCATGAAATGAAACGTAAATGGATCATGAAAACACAAAATAATGGAGCCTATAGGCAAGTAAAGGCATTGCAGGTGTGAGTTAGAAAAATCTAAAAAAGTATGCTGGGTTGTGGGTTTCATTTAAATACAAAAGTCAGTGCTGACATGACATAAGAAGGATTTGAATTAGTTAATTAAGCCAGTTAATTGCAAAGAAATGCAAACAAACTCACATGGGAAATAGGAATGCCTGCTGTACGTCATAGCTGCGATTCAGTGGCATTACGTTTTAATGGGGATAAAACCAGATAAGTAGAAGTTAACGCATAAGGAAATCTTTGCAATGTGTAAGCTAAATGTCTTTGCAATGTGTTTGCAGCCAAAGAGTGGATTTCAGGTGATTTTGAGATTTGAGCAGCAAAGATGCTTTGCATGCATGCTGCGTTTCAGGTAAACTCTGCACATTACCAAATGCAGATACCCCGAATCAAAATTTTGTATTGATGGCTTGACTCAGGATTAGATGTCTGGCTCATGGCCAGCTAACAAGGAGGACCATAAAGCAACTTCTTCCTTTACGGATTGGTAACGTACCCGCTGGACATATAACTGGGCATAACATAGCAGAGCAGAGTACACGGCTAAGCACAGCACTGTGTTACCTTTGTGAATGTATCTGTATTAATTTGGTTCATTGAGTTTTATCGTTGTGATGCGTTTTCACTGTTAGGTTATTTTAATAGCCATATGCTAAGTGGATGTTAACTATCCTCTTTTCCAACCTGGCACCGTTTATCATACACAGTTCACACGTACACTTCAATTTGGCCCTTTAACAGAGCGACACTCACTGTCTAGCCAAGCGGTCGCTGCTCAGCTGCCCGTTTGAATTCGATGTCATTTGTTTGATGCCATTTTGGACCCAAGCAGCCGTTTTGGATCACACACACACAACCTTTTTTTCTTTAGTTTAGTGCATTTAGGGTTAGACTTCATATTGTGTGTTTTTGCTTTGTTCATCTTTTAATAAATGCGTGCGTATAATTATGCTGGTTACTTTAATGTTGCACAAGAGTGAATCAGTTGCCAACCTCTATGTTGAACTCCAAATCTAGCTATTAATGGCAATTCTGGTTATAGTTATTCATTTAATTATTAATCTGATTCACAAATTGAAAGTTCAGTGTACTTTATGACACTGAATCAATGAATTTGGCTATCTTTTCCATTGTTTAAGAGTGGTGCCCCCCTTGGACTTTATTCATTAAAGCGATTATTTATGATTATCTTTGATAATTCTGATAGCCATAGTTAATTGATTCCCCGTTTAAATTGTAAATCCCAACAACTGTATGTTACATGACGGCACAAAAGACATGAACTGGGGCACTTTCACGTGCAGTGTGAACTGAGCTGTACGCTGTGAACAGCTCGAGTGGAGCGCAAGTGAGTACCTTACTCAAGCGTACAGCATTGACGACAGTGGGGGGATAATTGAACAGCGATTTCCTTGCTGAGATGTCTTTCACTGGCTGAGGAATATGAACAAGTGAGCGACAAATCTGCAGCATGATTCACTAACCTGAGCACATCTGTCAAACACATGAAACTAATAGTTAAGTTTTGGACACATTTCTGGTCATGTTTAAATGAGAAAAGCTTAATCTGTTAAGGGCATACTTTAAATGGGGTCATAAATTAACCTGGATTTTAGTCCAAAAGCTCTGCAGCCCTATTCCATACTATAAGTTGTTGAGCTGCCCCTTTGAGGGGTCTTCGTGATGAATTGAATGAAAAAGTCCTTGTATCTAAACACATGATTCAGTACCTTACAAATCAACGCATATCCCCAATCAACGCATATCTGCTTTGCAGTCTCTGTGGTTAAGGTTTGGTTAAGTTAAGTTAACGTTTTAACTTAGAGGGCACAGTCATTACTTGCAAAACTGCAAAAGGCTGCTTGGAAGGACACATAGGTCAATCTGAGAACTGGAGCACACAACCGATGCTGTCATTTGTCTGGTGGAGACAGATAAAAAGGCAACAAGCCAGTTGCTGAAGGAGGATACACACCGGTCTAATCTTAGCACGAGCTATTGAAATCTGATTAGTTAGGACTTGAAGGCAAAAACATCCACCCATCCATCATACTATTCCCGTGTTCCTATTTTCTGTCATGTCTCTTTTATGTGAATTTACACAGAGCATGAAAGTTAAATGCACATTTGCATTGTCATACAATTCTCATTTCACAAGATTTCCAGAAACCATGCCGATGCAGAGAACATCACAAACAAGAATTGAATTTAAAAAAAGCTAGATCAGACGACAAAGCCTCATTGCTTTGTTTGGTTTTGTTTATGTCTCTTTAAGAGCTTTTCCCTTGAGTGTGGCCCGAACACATTGAACAAGGGCCCATTAATTTGCTGCTGAGAAGCAACTCCCAACTCCTTGCTAATTGCTGATTTCTTCACCAGTCAATCAGCCCTCGAGTCACGAGTGGTCAATGGGCTTATTAGAAAGCCTAAAGGGACTCACTGAGAAACCTTTATTGATATTCTCAATCTTCTTGACAAAAAGACGGGAATAGGGAGCTACAATGTAGCTGCGGGACTGTATTTAGTTTGCTGGAGAGGAGGTGCACAGACCCATACAAAGACACAGAATTGGGTCGTTCATGCCGTAGCAGCTTGCATTGGTGCGCGATAAATTACAGGTCATCAAGGTGATAAAGCACCGAGCTGGAAACGGGATTGTGTTGGTAAGGCGGTGTACCAGGCAGCGCACATGTGAACTGATGTACTGTATGTTAGTCCCTGAGCAGTCTGGATAAGAGAGGTACGCAGCAGGGCACATTTCTACCCGTGACAATGTGAATGGAGGCTATCCACTTACCGCGTGAATGCTGCCTCTCTTCAGCTGAAAAGCTCCCGGGGTTGTGTTGTATTGACAGAAAAAAATAAACCCCACACGAAGTGCTGACACAAGTGGATGATTTTGAGTGGGGCAAGCTCTCTTTTCAATTACTGGTCTATCGCTGCTTGTTCCAGCACCTGCATTCTTGTAAGTCTGACATGTACAACTTGAGGTGTCTTTTTAGCCAGGTTGTTTGGGAATTCACTGGTGGGCTTCATGGACATTCATGCAACGCACCAGATTCTTTTCGGCTGGCGTGGGTATGAAAGGCATGCTTTTGGAGACTTTTGAAGGCTTTTTGGAGGGGCTAGGATGCGTGTTGTGAAATATCAGCCAATGCTTGAACGACGGAATTGCTCAGTTGTCAGTGACTCTCAAAACGACCTTCGTTGCCCTGGTAACAATAATAAACATGTGATTAACGCTTTGAAACTGTCGCAGTTTGGTTAGGTTTTAGCCCCAAAGCTACTTGGTTAGGTTTAGGGAAAAGCTCATGGTTTGGGTTAAAATAAGTACATTAGTTACATAAGTTAAGTACGTAAGTTAAGTTACGTCACACGGCTTATGGCCTGTGTTTGACCCATCCATCCACCCCGGGCCTCTTCTCTAAACGAATTTTGACGCTTTTTATTTTAATTTACCTGACTTCCTCCTTTGCTCCTGTCGTAAGTACTACGGCCGCTTGAGGTCACTGCCTAGCAATAAACTTAAATATGGGTCATAATAAGCTGCTTGCACAGACGACCTATAGGTCCGTATTTTTGGGGGAAGACGGTCTGGTTGTCTGGCTATGTCTAAAGGAAAAGTCTTTATATCTGTTCCGAATGCCCACACTCCACAGTGAGGTGAAAAACCTGCCATCATAGCCTCCTCTAGATGAATCCCACAGATGTAAAATATTTTCATCTAAAGACTGGATTCTTTCAGAGTTCTGACTAGGCTTTCACACGAAATGGGCAAGTCCTTTAATCCAACCAGGGAAAATCTCAAGAAGGGTAGAATCAGAAGGGATGGGATTACAAGGTTAGATGATCGTAATCCACAATTTGACCCTTAGCATTCTAGCTCGCTGCTCTGAAGCATACAATGAAGATGTAATGCTCTCTACTTTATGCTCTGCCTCACGCAAACTATGTACACGTTCATGTTTGGTATTTAGACAAGTAAGGATTTCTCACAGATCATGAAAACACTGTTGAAGGAAACAGTGACATGTTTGCCTTTCTTGCTCTAGTCTTCCAAACCAGTCTCAAGAATCAAACTGACAAACCTCTCTACCCTTCAGAGAAGCACATTCGTTATGATAGTGTGTAGCCTAGCATTAAATAGGATATATAAAATGACGCATACATTTATGAAAATAACACAAATATGTGCACCTTACAACTATCAAATCAAGGTAAAATTACTGACAAAACTTAATTCTATACTACAAGATTTCGCTATTAGACATAGGAACCATTTGAAGCTCAAATCATGCATTTAATGTAACATGCAATAAGCATATGTTACATAAGCAAAACATAGAAGACGAATTGAGGCTATTTGCAGTTAATTGATGTGGTCATTTTCTTAATTACTGTCTAATCATTTATACAGGAGAGGGAATGTGGATACTTTTACTGGAGCGATTGCCTCGTTTGTAGCCTGACTTGACCGTGCATTTGCATGGCCCTCACACTCTTCCCGGGGAGTTATTGATTCCCCGTGTCTCGCTCATTGGCATGCACAGGCACGATAATAAGCAAATCCATCTTCTGTCAGTTCCTGCTTAAGGGAATTACAGTCCTAAGGGGAGGAGGGCAACATATTCAGGTCCAATTTTCCTGTCTTTTGTTAAGGATTAGCATCATGTTGTCTTCTCCTGTACAGTTCCAACACGTCGCACTGAGCTGCACCAGCGTATGAAGTGCAGGGGGGACTCAGACACATTTGGGAGATACTCACCAGCAGAGAGAATCCAATAATAGAAAAAAATTCATCCATGGTGGTTTAATTAACGTGTGCTGTTGGAGTGGAACAAAGCTAGTTGATGGGATACAAACACTCAAACAAAGACATGAGTGTACTTCATGAGAAACAAGCTAATCTACAGGGGAGATTATGTATTCTGTCCCTCTCAAACATGCACAAGCCGTGAAAAAGACCAAAATACAGACATGTCAAAGTATTTGACTAATCAGTTGAAATTGTGCCTTATTCCTGGGCCCCTTTCTGAAGTACACACAGTTTCTTTGTAGCATGTTAGCATGCATGTCAACTGTCCACTTGGCCTCTGGGTTTGAAAGGAAGTCCTCGACATTTCATTCTTTGCTGATTGAGGCTATTTTCACTGTTCCACAGTAGCATATCCCAGCATGGAGCCGGTTTCAAACTGAAATAATGGGCCCTGGACTGTCACCATGCCCCATGGCAGTTGTCATCTATAGAGACAGGACTGGCATGCATGGTTCCTTTTCAAATATTGGATTGGGCTGAAAATCACTCATGGGATTTCAGGGAGGCGACAGCATAAATAGAACAAGAAATCTGAAATGTCACTGCCTCTCCTCATCTGTCCTATAGCACCACTCTGTGTTACATTACTTGTTCAATGGCATTTTGTCTCTGTAAAAATGGACCTGATGTCACAATTGAATGATAGTAAGGGAATAACCCATCTGCAAAAGTCACAGCCTGATAATAAGAGTCGGATGGCCTTGACGCTGGCCTGGCCCAATCACAACCTCAAACCCCTCCCCAAGCCTTTGGGCTTCGTTAAGAGGGATTCTGCAAAAACAGTGCCAAAGTGCCAAAATAATACAAAAACAACAGTGTGAATGATTGGCCCAGGCGAGTGGGCTGCCAGGTGCTGGCCCACTGTGGTTGGGTATTATAGCTGAGGAGGGTGAGCAGAGAGAGCAGCCCAGTGAGCCCACCGACTGTTAGTCAAGGTTCTGCAGCAGAAGACAACAGGGATAAGCATGGTTTGGGCTTGGCTAGCTGGCTATTCAGCTAGGCCTATATCGGGTGCCTTATGTCAGTGGGCTGAGGCAACAAGTCCAGGGCCATTTTTCATTGCCAGTCCAGCCCTGTCTATCAGCGATATGACTTCATTCCGGGCAAAAACACAAATGCAAAAATCAGCTTCTGACTGAAGGAGACACTTTCCTTTATTCTTGTATTCTTGAGGATGAATGCTCACTGGTGCAGAGAAAACACCTGCGAACAAAAACACGGACACATGCAAATGTTTCGCCAGCGCGTTCACTCGCACACAGACGCACACGCACACGCACACTCACACACAACCAGACGCACATGCACATGTACTCAGGTGGACGAGTGTGTAGCAGAAGAAGTGGAGTGTGAGCATCCGCCAATCTCTCCTTACCCCGTAGCTGAGCTTCAAAGGGGAGTACGGTCAACAGGACGTGAGCAGAAAGAGAACACGCCGGCTGCAGCATCATGTGGTATTACCTTCCACAGCTGTCTGATGCACCCGGGTAGGCCACAGACATTTGTCACATTCGGCCCACCCTAGAAGTTGTGGGTTGAAGAATTGTAGGAGAGATCTGGTGCTGTGTTGTACGTGCGTCGTACGTGGTTTTCTTCATGTGTTCCTTTATATGAATTAAAGTCATCCATATTTAATAACACACAGAGCACGTACTGAAACACTTATCGTGTATCCTGTTAATCAAATGAAACTCACGGGTGGATGTGTGCGCTCACTTTCGTACCGTGTGATCTGCGAGGGGTGAAACAGGGGCCAAGTCATGAGAAGCATGAGCCTCATTTCAAAAAGTTTTGCATAGATGCATAAACACCTGGCTCCCGGCTAAGTGAACGGGTGGAACAGACTGCTCTCTGTTGTTTCAAGCTTTTGCAGCGTGAATGTTAATTACTGATTGAGAGACAGAATCACCCTGAAGCTTCAGAAAATATCTGAAAGTTTAAATGAACATTTGGTAGTCATTAAATTGGTATTCTTTTATCTGATGATTATACAGTTTGATACACACTAGTCCATCAACCAATCAACCTTTATTTAAAGCTTAAGGACATGTGGAGGTTTGGACACTAATTCATTCTGTTGCAGCTCCACCAACTGTGGATGTGTGTGAGAAACAGCTCTGACTCAGAAAAGTTTCAAAACTCACCAGGAACTCAAGTTGTTTCGCTTATTTTCTCCCGGACCCACTCATTTTGCTCGTGCTGTCTCTGTACATCCATGGAATCGTGCAGCTTTAGGATTAATAAAATAATATTTTCCTTCATTTTGTTGTTGATGAAGTCTGAATTCATGTACATGGCAAAAATTGTTTTGTCTGCTCAGCAATGGCTATTTTATGGTCATCCTACCTGCCTACTTATTTATGTCAAACCAAATTGGAAACAAAAAACACAACACAGTGAATGAAATCCTTAACCTTTGCACTGAGCTATACAGAGACCCTTTGGGCCGGCACTGACAATATAGAGAGCTGGATGGACACGCTGTTGCTCCAAGCGACTCACATTCCTTTTAGTCAATATTTATTCTGAAAATCATTATCAATCCCATTTTCCTAATTTACTTCTGCGAAGAGGCGTGAGGAAAAAAAAACATCCCCAGGCTTCTCCTGCTGAAGCGAGAGATTATGTAACGCCGAATGTCTTTTGTGGCCGAGGAAAGTGGAAGGAATGAATGATGTCAGAGAGCAGAGGTGTTTCAAAACCTCCATTCAGTGGGGTAAAAAGCTTATACAACACTCAATCCCACGCAAGCCAGCGCTGGAGAGCTGATAAGACTCAAAAGCAAATCCAATACAGTAGGGTGCCAGTGCTGGTTTGTCCCTGCGGAGAGAAAAACCCCTGTGTGTCCACAGCTAATAAGACATGAGAGGCAAATCTGTGACTTGAAACAGATTTAGTCCTCCCTTTTAGTAGTCAAAAATAATGTTAACATGTTTTTTTAAAGATATATGGTTAATTGTCTTTTTATCATAAAAAGGTCTTTGGGGACATATCAGAAATGCTCCTTTTGGTCTCAGCCGGCTGGAGCAGTGTGTCTCGGTCAGTTTGTTTGATCCAGTGGTGATTCACCAGTGTGCTTTGTTCTAAATTATTTAAACGATCGTATTGAGAAAAAAAGGACTTGTAGGTGCTCAAGGGGCGGACTGCAGAGACTGAAAGAGGAAATCAGAAACGTCACTGCTTCTTTTCTCTTTCCTGTGGCTCTGCTCTTACACCTCTCCTCAACGGAAATTGCCTTTTGTCTGTGGAGGAACCAGCCGGGCCGACAACAATTTGGGAAATCAAGGAACAATCAAAGGTCCCAGCCTGTTAATGAGAGCTTGATGGCATTTTTTTCATTTCAAATAGAATTTTTATGATGCATGACATAATTACTGTTATTTATTATATGTTCTTAAAATTGGAGAGTGAATTATCGCTTTTATTTTTGACAAAATAATCCCAATTCAAGGTCCACTTACTAGTTTTTCTCCCAGAACTTTCATGCATATCACAAATATCATCAGTGGATGGAGTGTGCTCCCCTGTCATGGAGATGGATCTGTTGACATGCAAGCTAAGTAGCTGTTACGGTTTTGTCCATAGCACTTTTAGGACTTCTCGCCTGTGTTGTCTTAAAAATTAAACAAAAAGGCTCATTCTGACCCATGGAAATAGTAGTTGGACAAAACCATTTCAACTCAGGGTAAAAGGCTCCCCTACTAGCTTATTTATTGTGATTTCACCCATCCCATATGTTCTTCATCAGCTTATAGACTTTATAAACTTTAGATTTTACTTACTTTAGACTTTGGATTTTTGTTATTTATGCTGCAATGCATGTTATTTGAAGAATACCATTCTAAACCATCTTTTAGCTACTAGTTCTTCCACTCGAGCCAAGTTACTTTAAATTCCAATAACCAAGGAGGGGCTCTGGGAAGGGGCTGCACAATTAATCGAAATATTATTGAAATTGCAACATGGCCAAGTGCAATATCCAAATTTTTAGATAAAGATAAAATGTGTGACAAAACAGCGTTATAATGGTGCTGCAAAGATGCCCCGGCCTACAAACCTTGGTCTCCAGTTGTAAGAAACCATGTTTGTTCGGAACAAATCCCAACAAATGTCACATCATCATGATTTTGTTAGTTTTTTTGACGGCCGCAGAATCACAATTTTCAGTAAAAATTAAAACTGTGATGCAAAATGATCGTTCCCATTAATTGTGGTATCGCAATCATTATATCTCTCAAAAGAATAATTTTTACCATATCATGCAGCCCTAGTCTGGGACAAGTATTAATTTCATGAAAATATGAAGTAAAATAAAATTCTATAAAAAAATATGTACATTTGAAGCATGTTATTACAAACAGACATTTAATATATTTATAAAGTTTTTTTTAAAATTTAATGTCTGTAAAACATTGTATTTTCAGGGGTTATGTCTTGTATGTGACTTTTAGGAGGCATATTACAGTGACGAGAACATTTTTTTTCTCTTTGAACTGCATTTCATTTCAAGTCAGATCGTAGAATTTCCTCCTTTATAAGTCCTAATTAAGTAATGTGCTTCATAGTGGTCCAGCTAGGAAACAGTGCAGATTTGGGCGGCTGTGGCTTGGGGGTCGAGCGGGTCGTCCTGTAATCGGAAGGTCGGTGGCTTGATCCCGGCTTCCCCCAGCCTACATATCGAAGTGTCCTTGGTGTGTGTGTGAATGTAGTGAATGACATGTAGTCTAAGGCGTTTTGAGTGGTCGGAAGACTAGAAAGGCACTACACAAGTACAGTCCAGTCACCATTTTTACCATTTCTTTTGCCCAATATAGTTCCTATAGGAACTGCTGGCAGTGTGAATATAAGCAGAAGCCGTTGCCTCAGGGCTAAATGATGTGTCCTGTTGACTAGTGTCAGAAAATCCTGACTCAGTGTCCTGCAGGGAAAAGAAAATACCTGCTAGTGTGCAGTTAAAGTCTCTTTCCTTCTCTATCCTCTGTCTCCTCATATGAACCCACTCGGTTTGTATTCAGTGCAACATGACATCATGCCATTACATTTAATTATTCTCAGTGGTTATTAAAAATCAGGAAGATCTTTAATATATTTTCTATTTTATTGCATTTTTATTTATATCCTTTATTGCCTTTTCATTCTTTTTTCTTAGTATCTTTATATCTTTTCTTCATGAACTGACATCTCGTTTCTTCGGTGCCGCAGCGAGCCTCTGGACCCCCCCCCAAGGGATCAATAGAGTTTATTTTATCTTATCTTGTTTCTCCAGGAAAAGTTGACTGAGCACAAATTCTCTATATCACTAATGTGATCAAACTCAGTCACAGCTAAAGGAACTCACGCCAGGATGCTGCTTAACAAAACCAGTCTGTTGAACACTGACTGAACAGCTCCACCAGAGCGGTTTGATGTGTCTCTGACTTGCTCAAGGGCACTTACACAGTACATTTCCTGGGGGAGGTTAGAGTTTCTCATCCAAGTTTTGATTTAGTTATTTCTTATTTTTGATTCACAAGAACTTTAGCTCCTTACGGTATCAGTGAGGTAAGCCTTCTCTGCAGGGTATCTGGTCACTCTCTATGTGATTTGGACCTATTTGCAGCTATGCCGCCACACTCCAAGATCTCAGCATTTACTTGGATGCAACGTTATGCCTGCAGCTATGAGAACAAAATCCAAGTTAATAAACCACAGCTTTTCTTTAAGCTAGATTCATATATCTGCGTCATGGTGTACAACAATTCCGCTAAATGTTTCTGGCATATGAAGTGATTTGTACATAGTTAAGCATTAGGTTTAGAGCAACAACAGAGGAGGGATCCCTCTCTCACGCTGATCAACAATTTCTGCCAAAACAATCCGCTTTAGCTTCTGGAAATACTTGGACGTACCATCACATTCTCAACATTTGATCAGTCATTCAAATGAAGCAGAAAAAATCCACAGAACAACTTGATGGGACCATGAGTGTAAGGTACCAAGCCATGAGTTGTATTTGTGAGAATATTAAAGAGCAACTCAATACCAGGCTGAAAATTCAGCAGGGTTTCTGTGTCTGTGGCACCGGTAACCACACCCAAATGTGATGTCACAGTGTACCGACAACACCCAGAAGTGCATTCCTACATTACTGCAGGAAAAACAAGATTTCCAGCTGCTGCTTGAGTTGCTCTTTAAAGCGTTTGGGATGCCTTTTCCTTTCAAATTAGTGACATGTAAAGAAAATGAATGATAGACTTTGATGGATTTTGAACTCGGGTCCTCCCTGTGTAGCTCAGTCTGGCTGTATTAATCACTGTCTAAGCCCTGAAACTCTGGGAGGAACTCTGTCAAAGACGCATCGAGAATGTAACAGCCTGGTCTGCCTGGTGGTTAAGTGTTTCTGCACTTAAAAATAAAATATTCCAGTCAATACATTACAAGAGCGCCATTTTTTGCCAGCCTTCTCAACAACCCAAACCCTTAACATCCATTCATCAAGCAGCGGAAATGTAAAATTTGTCTTGTCAATATTTAAAAATGTATGGTTTTTTAGCTAAAAATGCTGAGCCAGGCCAGCTTCCCTACAGATAATAAGGGGTTTAATCAAATTTGAGGGTAGACTCTAAATTATAAGAATGAAGCACGGTATGGGAGATATATAGAGTTCATCTTTGGAATCACAATCAGAATCAGTATCAGCTTTATTGTATTTACACATATAAGGAATTTACTTTGGTATTTTGGTGCCAAACAATAAACATAGTAGAAATATAAGAATGATAAAGCAAGTACTGCAGGTTAAGAATCCTAAATATAAAATTAACAATACGACATTAAAGGAAATAATATGTAAAATATGTTACTTAAGTTATTTAAATCACCTTCTCTGCGGAGCAATTGACACGCTGCAGTGTGCTCTTGTCCTTGGCAGTGGCAGCAGCGTATCAGATGGTGATGGAGGAGGTGAGGTGACTCGATGACTGCGGTGTAGAAGTGCACCATCATTGTCTTTGGCAGGTTGAATTTCTTCAGCTGCCGCAGTAAGTGCATCCTCGGCTGGGCTTTATTGGTGTTCAGCTCCCGCTTGAGGTCCTGGGTGATGATGTTGCCCAGGAAGCGGAAGGACTCCACAGTGTCGACAAGGGAGGCACACAGGGCGGCTGTGGCCTGGTGGCAGAGCGGTCGTCCACCAATCGGAAGGTTGGCGGTTCGATCCCGGGCTTCCCCCGGCCATGTGTCGAAGTATCCTTGAGCAAGATACTGAACCCTGAACTGCTCCCGAAGCTGCGCCTTCGGTGTGTGAGTGTGACTGGTTAGTTTAATTTGCCATCAGTGTGTGAATGGGGTGAATGTGATGTAGTGTAAAAGCCACAACCATCTCCACTGTCTTGAGAGCGTAGGGCTCCAGGTTGTTCTGGTGGCACCGGATCACCAGGTGGTCAATCTCCCACCTGTAGGCGGACTCATCCCCATCATAGGTGATCTCAAAGAGGGGGGTGTCATCCGCAAATGTCAGGAGCTTGACGGCTGGTGACTGGAGGTGAAGCTGCTGGTGTACAGAGAGACGAGCAGAGGGGAAAGAACGCAGCCGTGGGGGGGGGGACCGGCGCTGATGGTCCGGGAGTCAGTGACATGTTTCCCCAGCCTGACGCTCTGCCTCCTGTCGGACAGGAAGTCCGTGATCTACCTGCTGGTGGAGTCAGGCACACTCAGCTGGGAGAGCTTGTCCTGCAGCAGAGCTGGGAGCAAGCCCTTCTATATTTTGGCTACCACAGTGAAATGGCACAAATAGTACACACACGATCAGAAATGCACTTTGAAAACCTAAACTTTCTGTTTTTATCAGTGCAAATGAGATCAAGACCTTGATGCTCTCTAACTGGTTTTGATCTGACCTCCACATTTCCACCAGACACTCAAAAGTGTTTTTCTCATTAACACCAATGACATTTAGACTTGTTGGAGTTGGCTGCTCTTTCATAGCACAGACTGTAGCAATCATTTATAAACAGAGATGAGCTTTGCATCGAGGGCCAGATTAAGAAAAATGAACTTGGTCCTCAACTCAGGATGTAGCAGCACGTGAACCTAAAGTCAGATGCACCTCTGTTTTATTAATAACTAATAATAATAATAATTATATTATTAATAACAGTTTACTTTCAGTTTCGTGAAATGGCTCACTTTTCTTTTCATTTTCTGGCTTGCAGAATAGTTCACACACTATTTTGCGTTAAACGGTTATTTGTGAAATCGTTTACTGGCACTTTAATTTGCTAAGTACAAAGGTTTCAACAGCTGCTACTTTGCATCTGACACCAAATTGGTAATTAAGCCCAGAGTCTGTATGACTTCCTTATTGAATCTTATATTTACTCTCTCTTTTCAGGTAATCATTGTGTGATCTATCTGGCAAAACAAAAACAAGGAATGGTTTGATATTTGGACATTTATAGACATTTTACATCTATTTCCTTTCTTTCAGCGAGGTAGATGAAAAGACCAATACCACTCCTACGTCTGTGTGTTAAGTAAGTAGCTAAGGCTACGAGATGATTAGCGTAGCTTAGCATAACGGTTGGAAATGGGGGAAACAGCTGGCCATGCTCTCTCCAAAGTTCAAAAGAGCCCCCTAAAACCACATATATACAAACAAGATACATGGTGTTAAGTATTAAGCTTTAGAGGTACTGGCATATTTATTTATTCAACTTTAGACATTATGAGAGGCCGGGCAGCTATACAATGGGCTGAAACTCAGATTCAGGTGATAATTCTACCACTACCAGCGATGCCTTTCACATTTTCATTTGATTGAGAATTATGTTGTCTTGAAAATATCAATTAACGCCGTTTTCAGAATAGCTGAAAGCTGGAACAATTTAAAATTCTGCTCAGAGGTCACCTCGGCAAATGACAACTTTCTAAGTTGTTCCATCAGTAGACCTGGCACGCAACCGACGTGGACCGCTATCTTCAGCCTTATTAGCACACGTGTTTTGGAATTGGCCAAATACCTGCGATAACTGGATTTAAATCTTTCAAACCATGTCAAACATCTTGGTGAAATCACTCAAACCAGAGCCAATCCTGGCTGTTTTTTTCTGTATCCTTGTAACCCTAACCCTAACCCCACATTCCTGGTGGACACAGCTTTACTTGACTATACCATGTCGCTCAGACTTTGCTGAGGGTGAAACATAGCATTCATGAAAAAAAATGAACCAGTCCATTAGTAGTAGACACTTTGGAAATAGAACATATACAAAAGCGGCAGACATGGGTGACAAATGGCCTCCTTTAGCTTTAGCAGATCTTATCTGAAAGGATGAGATCTCATCTTCTCGCTGCTTTTATCGCCCATCAAACTCATTCTCCTGAAGTCGGCCTCTCTGCCGCAGGGCTGCAAAAACATGACAAACACAATCAGAGCGACTCAGGGGAATTTCAGGGCAGATTCAGCATGATATTAAAGGTCATCTTATTTTACTCTCATTAATTCACTCCCTTGTCTTTTATATCCTCACAAGGTAATAAATCTTTCCATCCTGCTTTCGTGCAAGCTCTTTCTCGTACACTCACACATACAGTTTTAATCAGTCTTCACGTCTTGTGAGTATAATGTTTGGATGTGTCTGAATTGCTCCCCCCCCCCTTGGAAAATGTTCAGTTGATAGGACATCACCCTTCTCGTTCCCCATAGTGAAACGGAATTAGTTTATGTCCAAATTCTGAGCGTTTGTATAGAGGGAATCCCTCTCGTAGCTCCAGCGCACTCAGTCCTGGCTGTATGTTCACTACCTCCACTCCATTACACTTGATGATAGACTCCTAATATCCATCTTGTTGACAGGCTCCTCACGGTGAAAGCATGCGTTTGACTGTGCAATTTATACCGAGGAGTCAATGAAACCCAAAGTAGGCCCTCGGACAAAAATCAATAGCATTTTGCCATGCTTTAGCTCAGGGTAAATTATGGTACATTGGATAGTGTTCATCTTCAGAGCTGGGCAGGAAATTTCCTAGATGAAATTCACAATTGATGCACTACATTGCACTTTTTTAGCTTAACATCCAACGCTGATTTAGTCCAAGTTTTACATTTACATTTAGCCTCAACAGTCAGTGCATTAAAAGTCAAATAGCTGGCGCATCAACTGAACAATTACATCAACAGCTATTACAACTGCAGTAATTTGACAGCAATTACTACTAAATTAATAATAGGCGAGAACAACACTAAACAATTCTCTAACTTACCCGACTGTGATGTTTCCTATGCCTTTAAATGTTGGTCAGATTGATTTCGGTCAATAAACTTACATATTGAAATACATCCTACATCTTACCCTGATCCAACAGAAATGTAATGTATGCAATTGGTGCATTGTAATGTAAATAGTTATTGCCATTTTTTGGCAAAACATATCTATGACTAATGACTTTGCATGGATTTCTGAATATACAAAATATTGTCACATTTGTTAACTAATTTTATGTACTTTAAAAAAATGGGTGTACATTTTTGTAATATACTCATGAAGACAAATGACTAAACATTGTGCTACTATACCTTTTGTAAAGCACTTTGTAACATTGTTAAGAGAAGTGCCATGCAAATAAAGATTTAAAAGAAACATAAGGCCACCCAGATTACATTTAGTTTTTAATGAAAGTATATGCAAAGTTACTTATGTTGCCTAAACCCAACGACGCGCAGGATTCAAGATGCAAACCCCAGCCTCCGGTGTCGGAGTGCTGTGCTTTGGATGCCCACCACATCCCGACCTCCTTCCTTCGACCTCAGTGTGACAAAAGAATGGCGTGTTACCTTTACTGAAAAAACGTTGTCAGTGAACATATAATATGTTCAGGTGTAATTGGGAACGTAATTGGCAAAACAGTCTAGTTTTATATGGGGGCGTACTGGTAATCAGAATTGGCTTTATTGGCCAGGTTTGTGTACACATACAAGGAATTTGACTCCGGTTTTCCGTGCACATGGTTAAGGCGCTTACCACATTACTGAAATATTACTTTCTCTCATTATTTTTTCATTACATACCAACATGTTTATACCGTGAGGGCAGGTATGGATTACTGTCTTTTCGCAAATATCTCTTCAGACGAAGGCTTATTTGCCTACTGCATTTTCCTTAGATTTGTTATTTTTTTTAGATATCCTGCTGGCAGATAAACATTCCTCTTCAATTTAAAATCTCATACATCATATTGGCCGTCCATGACACACTGATGCTCTCTGAAATCTCCTTCCCTGCCAATCCATCGTCACACACAAATGCGAGTGCTTTTTCGGGGCTCTGGTGGATCCATTAGGCCATTAGAGGCTCCTTCAGCAGTGTGTGTGTGTGTGTGTATGTGTGTGTGTGTGTGAGTGTCTGACTGTTCATAAAGTCCTCTGTCTCTTCCTGGTGCAGGTAAACAGCCCTTGTCGGAGACAGAAGTGTTGTTGTGATGCTTCCTCAGCCGTCAGCGTTCTCCCTGAGGCTCTGGTCCTTCCCCGAAGATCGCCAGTCAGCCTCCGCTTCCTCTGGCTTTTCCCGTGCCCCGTGTCCTCATCCTGTATGACAATAAAATATTGGCTGTTGAACAGCTAGTTGATAGCGTAATCACATGTTGCCTCGGGACGTTGCACACACGGCTGGTCTCTGGCGGACACGTAACAGCGGCAGGCAAGTCAATGTGTTCCTCTCAGAGCAGTTGCCACGATGCCGATTGTGCTCGCTGTTGAAGTGCGATTTTATCTTGGAGCGGGGTGAAGAGTCATGCCATGAAATTCCCTTGGCTTTTACTGCGATTTGATCAATTCTGTTTTCATGGCAATTTAAAACGCAGTTCTGCGCTGCCATTGTGCGCTTTCACCGTGAAAAATGAGTTTGAATGAGTTTGTAAGGGGTCACAAGTTCACAGCTGTCGTGAGGAGGAACTTTTGTGTAAAGATTGGCCCAGAGAGGAGTAAAAGTGTCATCAATGTTTGGGGCAGGTGCTCCTTTGTCAGGTGCTCCCTGTGACCATCAAGCATCATTTTTCGATTCCTTTTGCTTCATATTAATATGATTTTAAAAGACGTTCACTCATGTGAGAACATTTGAGCTGACCCAACCACACTAAAATCACAACAACGGGAACCTGTAGAGCAAACCAAGACCATAATCTTTCCCTAACCTTAAGCTTAAGCTTTGAATTATCTAAACACCAATCATGGTTTAGTTGCTATGATCAGAGGGGAAAACAAATTAAAATACATTTCCATTAAGCGTTTTGCAGATATGTTCATTAACATGTTTAAATGTAGGCTTTTCGCTGTTGCCAATCAGTTGTATATTAACACATTTTTCACGAGACAGGATTGCTGTGAAGTTTTCCTTTGGCTAACACGCAACCTGCAATGTGCCTTAAGCTTCATATTTAAAATATTAAAAAAAAAACAATAATTAAATGATCTTCCTTAATGTGTAGGTTTTTACTGACTGTAATATAATAATAATCTGCAGAAGGTGTTGTCATTTAACCTAACTCATGTCTGTATCATGTCTAACCTATAGCCTGACCATCAGACAGGAATGCCATTTATCCACTTTATCCACTTAGCCTAGAAAAGTGTTAACGTTGCCAATTTCTGTTTGATTTGTTTTGTTTTGCTAACCAGTGAGCATCAAACGACGTATTCATCCCGCCAACATAATTGCCAGTCAGCACAGACGCAGCGGTATTGCTAGGAGCACTTACATTTTTTTGCACGTGACAACAAAGAATAAAGGTGCTCAATTGATGATATGCAATTTTTTTCAAGATATTATCTGGTTGCCGTGGTGTCTGCAGGCATTAAATCTATTTTTATACTGAAGCATTCATGTCCTCCTTTCGTTAATAGCAGGAGTTCATTTCGTGGGTGTTACCTGCTTTGATAACCCACAGGACCAGCTCCACTATCAGATGGCAGCTCTCTTGGTGAGCATCGGTGACTTCTTGTACGTCCAGTGAGAGACGAGGAGTCAAGACGCCTCTCTCCTCTCTACAAAAGCTCATGAGTGCACTTTCATGTTCAGACTACAGAGATGCTGAAGTGTTTTGCGGGGAAGGCCTGTGTCTCCAAGCAACTGTCAACTTCCCCGCTGTGCCGAGCTGGCCGTGTGCAGTAAGAAAATGAAGTCACTTGTCCCAAAGCTACACAAGGCTACAGATGAATATTTCTCTTTAGTTAACAGTCCACATAGAGGCGTGTCGTGGGAATTATCTACTGAAGACGCAATAAGCACAAAAACACAGAAGGGATTGAAGTATATGAGGGATATTGTTGTAATTACACTAAGAGAAAACATGATTGCATGTCCGTGTGCTCCACAACCAACGCACGCAACATCTGGTTGTCGTCGAAGGCCTTCTCCAGCACAGGGTCGTCTTTCTTGCACGTACATTCCAAACCATGTAAGGAGTTGAGTGAGAGCGTGAGACAAGAAAAGATAGAAATCAAGAGGATCACAGCATGCTAAATGAAATGAACGAATGGGAAGATGATAAATGTAACGATTAATACGGAATTATTTTTCACAGGCGCACTTCCTTCTGTCAATGGGAGCTATCACAGAGTCATATTACTACTGCTGTAAAGAGGCTGCTGTGATTGTGATGTGTTGATAATGTCAAATATCAGATAGAAGAATCATCTTTAGTCTGTAATGAGGGAGGGAAATCAATCTCTTTATCCACAAGATTCTTTTTGTTCTTTGTGGTGTTTCTATTTTTTCCGAGTGTGAATTTGAAAGCCATCAGGAGCCGTATCAAGATATTGCTTTCCTGTCAGTCGTGTGGATGGACAGTTGGCTGATGTGTGTGTGTGTGTGTGTGTGTGTGTGTGTGTGTGTGTGTGTGTGTGTGTGTGTGTGTCATGTGCACCTACGAAGGCAGCAAGAGAATCACTAACTGCGCAGTTCTTCTTCTGCTTAGTCCAGATAAAATGGGAACATAACACACATCGCTCGCTGAAAGCTAGAGGCTTTTCTTGGAAAGACCCAGCAGCCGTCGGGGCCGTGTGTTGCTGAGAACACCGCAAGGGCTCCGGACTGTCCGACTCTGAAACCCCGCAAGAGGTCCTGTATCTGCTGACTTTGCTTAAAAGGATAATCACAATTCAAAGACTTAGCATGAAACCCGGTAAAGCACTGTGGGTGTGTGTGTGTGTGTGGGTGGGTGTTTATGCGATAGAACATTAGGTAGTGAACAACAAATAGTCAGACATAAATCAAACATGAAATACGAGCCTTACTTTACTGGCCACAAGTAAAGTGACATGGTTTTGTCCTTTTATTATCATCATGAGCTCCTGCAACTTCTTAAAGTTGATGCATTTACGCTAAACTCACAGGTGACACAAATCTGAGAGGGTTTAGTCATTAGAGCACGGGGTGAACGCTGATTAGGCCAGAGTGCTTTGGACAGCAAATGTAAAAGCTTTTTATCAACTGTAAGTACCAGTCACGTATTGGTTTAACACAATGGTCTTTAATCCCAGTCCGCGTGAGTCAAAGCCCCACGGGTTTTCAGTATGACTATGTAATCAAACTTGATTAGCACCTGGCTTGTACGTTCACTCACTTGTATGACAAAACCAGCAGGATTTGAGATCATAGAGAGGACTTTCACCCACACTACAAATCAAACAGTGCGGTGCTTTTCTGAGCCGTCAGTTTCTAAGATTTCGTTCTTCAAACATCTGTAATGCTCATCCAGCTGATTTGGTTCTTGAGATGCGTTTAGAGGATAGATTTGATAATGTTAGATGAAGTTCTCTTGAATAACAGTAGGCTCTAAATTGGAAATAGCTGCATCAAGAGTTGATAGTCAAAGCCACAATCAGCACTCATTTATTGCTTATCACATTACTATGAGGCAGGAATGAAGCAAAAGCTCCCAGCACACACTGGGGCAATACATTCATGCACATGCGTTTGAATTTCATCGGTGTTTCAGCATTGTCACTGGTGTTATTGTGTTCCATTTCTTTACACTTCCAATTAGGGCTGCTCGATGTGGTAAAAAACGTATATTGCCATTATTTAGGCAGATACTGCGACTGCGATATGATTCACGATTAGTGGGAATGATAGCTGAAATAAACGATTAAAATCATGATGACGGGACGTTTGTTGGGCTCTGCACCGAACAAACGTGTGTTCTTACATCTGGAGAACCGGATTTGTAGGTCAGGGCCTCTCTGCAGCGCCGCAGTACTTCATTATAATGCTGTTGTTCCACATTTTACCTTAAAAAAAAAGATTGCAGCTCCTGCGATTTGGATATTGCACTTGGCCACATTGCGATTTCAATAATATTTCGATTAATTGGGCAACCCTACTTCCAATGTTGTTTCATGTTTAGATTTTACAAGTGTGATTTGATCATGCGCGATATTATGTGATTTACCAGCTTGATACCATGTCTAAACTACAGAATATCCTTAGTAGTCAATTCAAATGATATTATTTACCTGTAGTTTACAAGCTAACTCCAACCTGTCATTAATGTATTGTTTCAGTCCAAGTACCGAAAGTCTCTACTTAAGAAGAGTACATTTTATGCGTTTAAGTGTTGAAATGACACATTTCCATCACAATAACCTAGTTAAATGCGGTGTTGTCCGATTCCGTTTGTCTTTTATTCCACTTTCGTTTAACTCTTTATTTTCAAAATGAAATCATAATTGCATAGTCGCAGTGTTTCTTTAATAACCTGCCGTGTAATCATAATTAGGATGTTAAGTATGTTAAGTTTTTACTGAGTTTATGTCTTTAATCTTTTTGTGTTGTGGCTGTTTTATTAAGCCTACGTGTGAAGCCAGCCTCACAGAACTAAAATATGCAGACTGGGGTCAAATAAACAGTCAAATTGAGCTAACTTAGTTATCCACATACAAAGAACAGGACCCAGGACTTCACTGCTTTATCCCAAAGAAACTCTGACACGTTGTAACGTATAAACATATCAGAATAATGTCAATAAACTAAATCAGAGGTGACACTATAACGCACATAACCTCTTCAGCCGGTGAGACGGTGCAAACTGCTGAGGAACTTTGGAACTCATCAGCCACTGTGGTCGGTTCGTTTCTCACCCCGGTGACAAGGACCTCGGTTCATCGTCTGGAACGACACCCGCAGCTCCACTGAGACGGATAGATGTGGAAACCTAATATCGAGGTGGCGCAGGACGACGAATGCGAGCGCGGGGAAGATGGAGCGATCAACGCTATCAGTGGTGTCAGTCCAATCTCCTTCCGCCAACGATCTGGGGAGGCAGTCAGCTACCGTTGCTGTGTACTTTCCGGACCATGGGGCTGCAGAACAGTTATTTAGATGGGGATTTGTTCTTTGCCATATGAACCAAAAAACTGTTATCACTTTTACATAACATTCATATAACACTGGGTTGAGGATAGATGCTATTTGGTCTCCCTGCTGACTCTATCCAATTTCACTGACTCTATTGTGTTGAATATAATTTTTCATTAAACAAAGGAGAAGCCTCTGAGCAAGAGCAGACAGTTTTACATTTTCCCGATGCATTTTTTATTTTTTTTTTTACCCGTTTTGAGAACATTTACTCAAACAAACTGCAGCTTCAAATGAGGTGGGTCACGCCGCTTGCTTCTCCCTTACTGTCACGCTCAGCAGGTATTTCTGCCTCCGGAGATGTGGAACCTGGATCTGTGATTGCGGCCACCTGCTGGGGCGGTGCTGCTGTGTCTATGGTGCTCGGGTCCCACTCGTTGGGCTCCACCTGGATCCATCCTCTTCCCTTATGTTGCACATACTACACTTTTCATCATGATTATATATACTACAATGTCATCACTGTCATCATAACTGTATGTACTATGATCTTCTGTTATGAATCTATTCTGTACATACGACATCTACTGCATGTCTGTGTTCGTCCTGGGAGAGGGATCCCTCCTCTGTCGCTCTTCCTGAGGTTTCTATCATTTATTTTCCCTGTTTCAAGGGTTTTTCGGTAGCTTTTCCTTACTCGAATCGAGGGTCTAAGGACAGAGGGTGTCGTATGTTAATTGTGATTTGTGATATTGGGCTATATAAATAACATTGAATTGAATTGAATTGAATTGAATTGTTAATGCCACAAATTGAAAAGCCAATTCCACATAAAATAACGTCCTTCTCCTTTGGTGTGACATATTTCTGTAACCCCATTTGAGTTTCCCTCGTCTCACCCGCAGTTTGTGTTTTTTTTTCGCTCCGCATTTCATTTTTTCTTTTTCTTTCAGTTTTTATGCGTGTCAGATGCAAATAATCTTGAATCATTCCAAACCATCTTCGCCTACTCTGCTTTACAGAATTGCATGGTCAAATATGTCATCCTGCACCAATAAACCAGAAACAAAGAAAATCAATATACATGTATTTTTTTCACATTTAAAATATAAAAAAACAACAACAACAAAAAAGGCAGAAGCGGTATAAATCAACGTCACTGCAGGTGTGTGATTACATTATACTGTCGGATAAGCGTTGTGCCTCGGTTGACCCCCAACACACACACACACACACACACACACACCCTGTCACCACAGCTCTGTCTCGTCTCCCTGTTGGACAGTCGGGACACAAACCCACTTTCTCTCTGCCAGCCTGAATCCACTCAGTGCTCAGAGACTCCACGTCACAAAGACCCTGACATCATCTCTTCATGTATTTCACCAGAAAGCAATCTTTTTATTTCAGTTTTGGAGGCAGCTTTTCGTCGTTTTGCCCGTAGAGACATGAGAGCAGCCAACGCTTGGGGCTGTCGCGTCCCAGCCACTGGCACAAGTTGAGCCGGTAGACGAAAACTGTCCGGCACGACAGCAGCGTGAGCTCGCGTCTCGTGCCACCCAGCGCGCGCACACTTCCGCCATTCGCCGTGGCGTTTCGCAGTGTCGCCGCATGCCAGCTGCACCGCGGCGTCAAGTGGGTGGAACAAATGTCAAGGTTTTTATAACCTTTATTTAGTCAGGGAAAGGTGATTCATCTCCAGTAATGTTGCTTCACATACACACCCGGGCTCTGTCCAGTTCAAATGCAATATCTGCAGCAGCTGGAGGATTGTGGATTGATAAAGAACGCGCCAAAAGGAGCTGGGAAGTGTTTCTAATTCCTTATCAGGTCAGGATGTTAAGCCTTAAGTCACAACCTATAACATTTCTCAAATCTACTATATTGAAGCCAGCCTTACGCTTTTATTATGTACCTCAAAGTGATAATAATAAATAATCTTTATTTCTAAAGCCTGCTCCAACTACAGGCATTAATATGATCTGAAAGATACTAGTGTGTGCCTGTGTGGTTTTATATCTATTTACAATTTATAATTTCATTTCGGAGGACAAACAAAACGCGAAAATGAGATGGGTCAAGGGGACATGGCATGTTAATTTGGTCTTCTCATGTTTAGTCGCGTGTTCTCGCCTTTCACAATAACCTGCACCCTGTTGCACCATTTACTGTATATGCAGGTTTGATCATAGCTTCGAGTGTAAAGTCAAATAATAACAGACTTCAACAAGTTAGTCTCTTACAAATGTCTTCAGTTACACAGTAAATGGTCTTTACTTGTAAACTCTAAATCACACTATAAATTAATTAATTTCACTGTTATTAAAATATTGCTACAGAGAGTGGTCTTTCACTTGGAATTTGACAATGTCCTTTTTTGCAGTCACGTATGAACCAGCATGTGTTTGTTTGCTCAACATTACCTCAATAATGGGGCGACAGTGACAGTTCCCATCTCAGGTGAAGGATGAAATAAATCTCACTTGTGCCCTTGTCTAATCCCAGTAACGGTAACTATACTGCACAATTCTTAGCGATCAAGTCAGTGCCATCGTAAAGGTCAGTTGCTTTTTTTCTGGACCAATTATTACCTTGCCTAAACTATCTATAGCCGTGCCTTTGTGCCTACAAAATGTGTTATTGAGCCCTTACAGGTCATCATGAGCAAAAGTTTAAGAACAGCAAAGTGATGGAAAATAAATTAATTTAAAACCATTACGCATACATATTTGGCAACCCCCAGTGACACTGGCAGTCTGTGTCTGACCCAAGGACACAAACATGCTGTAATTAGACCTAAAGTGGACACATTGACTGCACCAATTATTAGTGGGCTTGTCTCATTTCATGCTTTGAGAATGATTTGAAATAATCACATAACAATTCTACACATAGTGGCTTCAAATTGAGGCTCGACTTCAGTTAAAGAAAATGAACTTTACTGAGAACAGAAAACAGGTCAGGAATTTGACAGTCAAAATTGTCCTCGCCAACTCCCAACAGCCCCACCACCTCTCTCCCCCTATCCCCTGCCTCAATTTCATGAAGTTATCTGAAAGCAGGTTGAGGCACAAAAAAAACATGGGTGAGAATGGGCTCTCTCAAATGAATGTCTTCTGACATAAATAACCTCTAATATTGTCTTGTCAGATCTCTGCTGCAAGTCAATTCCAGGCTTGACACGTGTCTTAATTCCCTGTTTTACCAGTACCACACCGAGGGCTTCCCTCGGCTGTCATGGATATGTTCCTGTTCACATAATGACTCAGCGATTGTCTGCTGCGTAAAGACCTCACTAATGATGAGAAATGGCATGAAATGAATGACACAGCGTGTCACAAATGGCTCATTCCTGTTATTGGTACAACAGCCTGTGATTTCACCAGAAGCCTGTAATTTCTCCCGCGTAGCAAGCTGGGGGTAGGGAGAACAAGCAGGACCTGCGATTGGCCTATTTATAGCGAGAGTGTGTATGTTTGTGTGGGTTTGTAACGAGAGTCGGACAGTCAGTCGGCAGCCTGAGCCGCTGCAGCTGGGTGGGATCACTCTCTGCTGCCATTAGTGGAAATGTCAACACTGAGGTAAAGGCTCTGAATTATTTACTACTACTACTACTATAGACACAGTATGTTTGAAGTCATGCCATCTATCTTTCTATACATGTTCATAGACAGAATATGCTGACAACAAACCTCCTTTGTGTTCTCGCGTCATGTTATCACGTCAACTCCGTTGGCCATATTGGCTTTCAGTCTTCAGTAGAAACATGTCATTCATCTTGGTGAACGGGCACACATCTCATCTCTCATTAGATGTCTTGGTGGGACGAGAGCGATGCGGTCAGCCGTGACTGCTGTGACCGCGGGTCATCAAAGCTCGCGGCCGATCCAAGGTGGCATTCTGTCCAAGATGGGCGGCAGAATCAGACGCAGCCTCTGGTGTTTGTTCCTGAACCACATTTTTGTCTGGATTTCTGTTTTTTCCCTTTTGCTTGAATTTGTGTGTCTGTCTCCCACATGTGATGCATTTGTTGTATGCAAGTTGAGAGAGTGCGTTCGGCCCAACGAGTCAGAATAAAAGCTAACATGGGCAACAGCCGTGGTTCAGTCAGTTTGGGACAAGATGGCGACATTTTGATATCATGGAATGTTTAAAAGGATGTTTTTGGGTAACGGCATTAGTCCAACTTTAAGGGATAATCGCTCCCCAGATTCTTTCCCTGACCTTATACCCCCTTTAAAAAAATCTCAAATATGTTATTATTTATACAGTTTTAATATTTTCTCTGTATCATTTTTGGGATTTCTACAACTTTTTGCAACTATTTTCACTTTTGATATTGTATCTGGAGGGTCGTTTTGTAAGTGTTGTTGTGGATATTCTTGTTTCTTGACATGACCATAACATCAGCAGGATGTAATCAGTTTTGGGCCGGTATTACGTATACCTTGTCATGTTAACCATTTGCCTGGCTGAGACGTGGTTGGAGTGAAACGTTTTCATCCAGGGACACTATGTTTCATCTCCCCACGAAATCCATACATAAATGTATCTGATCTGTAACCTTATTACCGAACAAAACTGCATAAAGATGTAATTCAGCTAACTTGGAAACCAAGACGAAACCACTCTGATGCTAAAACCAGGGCCCAGGTAAATGTTTCAATGGCTAAAAGATGCTGGCTCCAAAACAACTCAGATTAAACTGATGTTTCTGGGAGAGCCAGCTAATCGCTCTCATAATGCAACTTCAATACGATTTGTTTTTCCACAGGTTTGAGCTGGTTCCAGCGAAATCCAAGGGGGTGGTAAATAAGCAGCATGTCTTAATGATGCATGCAGAAAATGCACTGGCCAGTGAATGAGTACATTCATAATGTGCGAACGAATGAAATACACACGTAAACAATCGACAAAACAAACCAAAAAACCAAGATTGGCACAGATTCAGATTACTGCCAAAAGCTTTTTTTGTGATTCAGTGGATCTAATTGCTTCTTTCTGACATCGTGTTTCATCAGGCACTGAAAAAAAAGAAAGCACGACTGCCCTCTCAGCACAGTATCTCAGCCAGCGCAATGGAATAACACTGGTCGATAATGAAGACATAAAACCTCAGAGGTGGAAGCCAATATCCACCTTGGGTCGGTCAGTAATTAATTTAGTTTCGCCTTAAGAACCTGTGTGTGAACCTATTAACATAGTGCAGCTTAAAGTCAGTGTTATTAGAGCTGATTTTTTGCAGCAGAAGTATAGCTTTTGGATTTTTTTGTTGCTTTTACAAGGGAGTTGAAAAGTCCTGGCCTGGCCTGCAAATGGCATAAACAACTGATTGTCACAATATTGAAGAGTAAGCTAGCTAAGGAGAGCAGGTAAAAATCAGACATGTTTGGTAAACAGCAAAAATGTTATGCTACTGGCATAATTGAAGTGCCTGTCATTTTTTCTCGTCATTCTTCCACCGATAAAATGTAGCAGTGGATGAGCTTTAAAGGCTGGAAATCTCAGACACAAGCCAGTAGTTGTTGAGTCGTTGGTGTTGATCATCAACCCCATCAACCCCTCAGATGTACTACAGTAATTTTGTGCAACAGAATGCAGCATTTGCAATAAGAGAAAGCTTGGAAATTGCAGTCAAACACACACGCACGCAGTTTTTGTCAACTGTGAGGATATTAACTTACATTACATTCATTTCCAGGAGGCTTACTCTGACCTTAATCAGAACCGCTGCATGCCTGATCACCACCCTAATACTAACTTTAACCTTTAGCCTAATTTTAAGATCAACCAAGAAGTCCTAACCCTAAAACAAATGGATAACCTTGTAAGGCCTAACGTTTTTTCCCCAGATGGAAGGTAAGCCCGTACAATGTGAGAGCATTTTTGGCCCCCACACTGTGATTTATTCCAAGTATACATACACACCAAACACTAACCGATTGCAGACACACACACATGCAACCCATTAATATGTACAACTCAGGAAATGTAATGCTGCCCAGATTGTGGCTCGTTGGCAATGATTTGTTCTAGTGCAAAAAGTGTGATGAAGTATGAAATCCTGGCGGCATTACGTATCCATAAAAAGTATCTGAAAGTTGTATGAGTATGAGTGTAATTTGTTGAAGACGGAATTTAAATGCCAACTCAAATAAACTCAGTTGCCATTTTATTAGATGCACCTAGGTAAAACTAATGCAGTCTAATATGTTACTGGCAGGTTTTTCTATTATTTCGTATAATGCAATACTATGCAATACTAACAGCAGCACAAACTGCAGTCTCTAAAGTGAACATGCAGTTGAATCAACACCTCTCTAAAACAGTTTCAACAAAAACTGAACATTGTAACCTTTGTGAAGGTAGGCGTTATTGCAGGACTGTTGTATTAGACTGCATTAATTTGAGCTAGGTGTACCCAATAATCTGGCAACTGAGTGTATAGCCTTGTACAAATACACACAAACACAAGTCTATATTAATGCATGCAAACAAGCAAAGGGACACACACATGTAAGCAAGCATCATGCATACTTGTTTGTAATAAAACAGACTTAGTTTTTCTATATCTTTTAGTCTGTTTCTGCCACACGCAGACCCGGACAGGCCATCGGGAGCACCTGGAGGATTCCCGGTGGCCTGGGCCAGCTGATTGGCCACGGAACAGCTACCTCTGAGGAAATGCCAGGCGCAAAACATACACGCCAAAAGTGAAAGATGATACCTATGAATATTTGTTCCATCCATCTTCTTCCGCTTATCCAGGGCCGGGTCGCGGGGGCAGCAGTCTAAGCAGAGACCTTCAGACTTCCCTCTCCCCAGACACTTCCTCCAGCTCTTCCGGGGGAATACCGAGGCGTTCCCAGGCCAGCCGAGAGACACAGTCCCTCCAGCGTGTCCTAGGTCTTCCCCGGGGCCTCCTCCCGGTTGGACATGCCCGGAACACCTCCCCAGGGAGGCGTCCAGGAGGCATCCGGGACAGACGCCCGAGCCACCTCAGCTGACTCCTCTCGATGTGGAGGAGCAGCGGCTCTACTCTGAGCTCCTCCCGAGTGACCGAGCTCCTCACCCTGTCTCTAAGCGAGCGCCCCACCACCCTGCGGAGGACACCCATTTCGGCCGCCTGGATCTTGTCCTTTCGGTCATGACCCAAAGCTCATGACCAGAGGTGAGAGTAACCATGTAGATCGACCGGTAAATAGAGAGCTTCGCCTTGCAGCTCAACTCCTTCTTCACCACAACAGACCGGTACATCGACCACATCACTGCAGAAGATACACCGATCCGCCTGTCGATCTCCCGTTCCGTCCTTCCCTCGCTCGTGAACAAGACCCCAAGATACTTAAACTCCTCTACTTGAGGCAGGAGCTCTCCACCAACCGGAAGCCACCCAATATTTGTTCTTGTATCCTATGGAAGTGCATTTGACTACACTCTTGAAACTGAAGACACTGGGCTTCAAAATAAACTTTTTTCCTAGTTTTTTAAAGTAGTTTTTGGTTCAAGTTATAGAACTAAAATGATATGTTACTGGCATAAACGGTAAACAGATAAAATCTTCCAACAAAACGATTATAGTATATGTCGTCTGTTTTGAATGTGTGGAGATTGGCCTGGGCTGATGTTAGATACCTGCCCTGAATTATTGTCCCAGTCCAGCTCTGGCCACAGGTCTCGCTGACATATTATCACACACATATTTTTGCTATGCTTGAGGAGACCCCCATGACATAATGCTTTTCCCAAACCTTACCCTTACTTTAACTCAAACGCAATTCTCAACTTAACCACCAAACCAAGCATTAACTGTCTGTCTCTGACAAACACAATAGTATACACATGTGAAGTGAATATGCAGTTCACAGCAGAGCCACAATGAGTGTTTTGCGTGTGTTTTTGTGTGTGACTGAGGAGGGGCCGGGCGATCACATCAGTCATGACAACAGCAAATGAGGCTTTTAAAAGCACTTTGTCCACACCATATGTCCTGCATCTCACCGTCTAACACATCGGCAGACGACCAAAGAGGAAGGCCAGGAACGCGGCTAAAGTCTCATTAGCGGGCGACTGGTATACGTGGCTGAGCTGATGAGCGCTGACATGAAAGCTTTCTGGATAAGTTTTTAAGCTTGTTAGAGCCCTCCAACTTTGAGCCAACTTTCTGTGGAAGGGCTTTGAATTAAACAAGACTGGGTGATTGCCTTGAGAGCGGATCCCTGTCAGCAGCTGCCAAAAGCTTCCTATCATCACTCTTTGATTCTGACAATGAGTGTCCGTCACACACAGAGCAACATACAGCAAAATGTGACATCCACCGAGGCATGGAGGCCTGCAGGCTGTTGTGCCTTTGTGACAACAAGGCTTCCTTCAAAGACAGTTTCTCCAGCAGGACCTTGTACAGTGTGTTGCTCGTTAAGCGAAGCAGAACAACACGCTGTGTGGCTGCAGTTTGTTTGAAACCACAGGGTCCACTGGTGTACGGCGCCTCAAGGCTGCCGAGCTACTGTGACAGTGGAACTGCGTTTAAAAATAGTTTCTCCAGCTAACTCCCACAGAAAAAAAGGGTGTATGAAACTGTGCAGTCTGATGGATGCCGATCTTACAAACTGGTTGATATATAGCACAAAGTTTCTATCACGCCATGTTTCACCTGCAGAAGATTTGAAATTTAGCATTTTTTGCAATCTACAGCAGCATGAATCAACTTATTTTTGGCCACTTGGGGCAGCAGAACAAGCTGCAAACACAACATTGACATATTATCACCTTCTTAGAAAAATATCTGGCTCCAAATGTTCCACTATGTTCACCAGAGTTGCCAACTCTGTCTGCCTGCTGTTTGGTGCTGGACCATGTCCCCAGGATAGGTGCTGGGCTGTGAGGTGTTTTTGGCATAGAGGCCAAACTCACTATAGCAACTTCTGGGAGCATCACAAACGGTGAATACATTTTTCTGAGCATCACAAACCCCCCCGAAGGGACTCAGAATTGGATCCATTCGGCCCAACAACATTTCGTAAGTCTAGAAGAGCCGTATTATAAACTTATTTTATCCTGCTCATTTGTGCGGGAAGCCAACAGGAAGTCAGCCGGCTCAGGAGGATGTCTCGGCTGAAAAGGGATCCTACTGAGCATGCTCCATGGGCCCGATGGGATGGGGGACACTGGGCCCAGGTGTGTCCCATGCCGCTGATTATGCTCCCAATTAAAAATCTGAAGCCCTGAAGACGAGAGAGCAAGCCACAGCAGTGAACAAAGCAGAGGGGCTGTCATATAATATAGAAAATGATTATTGCAGATTTAATATTCATAAATCAAGACCTCTTAAAGTTTTAGGCTGTACTTTGGCACTACCTAAAGTGTGAAATAGCACCACAATGGGCAAACTAGTTAGCTAACCTGCTAACTAGTTAAGAAGCTTGGTAGATGGCTGTGGACTTTGTGGGCAAACCAGATGATGTCAAACTGTCTTTGTGAACCTCTGCCATTGTACATTCCTTTTACAGTGGCAGAGGTTAAAAAAAACCAAAAAAACATGTACTGACAAGATCTAGGACTACATACAAGTTATGTAATAGGACATGTGCCAGCTCACTTAAAAAAGGAAAAATAAAGAAAACCATTATTTTACATCGATAGAATGAGTTTGAGGTGAAGCGTTTGACAGGACTTCATGGCAGACGGGAGCACAGATATTGGACTTTTAGGAAGATCAGAGTTTTACGTCACAGTGCAGCACTGAAAACAGACTATGCAGAGGGATGTTTAATGGGAATTGGGTTTGAAAGAAAGCAAAACAACTCAGACCCCTGAGACAACAAATACACTGGGTATAAACACAGTGGACTCATCGGTGGAGCATCGGCAGATGGAGAAGGTTACACTCAGTAGTGGTTGTGGTTGGTTATTGGATACACAGGAATTATATGACCTCAAATCTCAATCTAACTTCCACCTACGATGTCCCATTTCTCTCTCCAAGTGTAATTCAAGAAGCCAGTAAGATTTTGTGGGCACTGATGAATGAAAATCTGGCACTTCAAAAATATCAACTTTCCAGGAGCCTTAAAAAAAAAACAAGACACCAAGTTGTAACCAGTGAAGCTTGGTTTTTAGTAATAAAAAGAGTATTTGTTTCACATGTTCTGGGGGGAAAGTTCATTCTGGGGAAAAGATACTTTTCTGTTTTTTATTTTAGCCTGATGAAAATGCATCTATTACTTTAATCCTTCAATTAAAATTAAAACACAGATATCTAGTCAATATGAATTTTGAGGTTTGTTAGAAACAATGGGATACAGCACATCCAACCTCTACCATATGCTACACAACATGATCCATTGATGGGCTGTCAAAAAGCCTAACAGGGGTGAGATGATGGAAATCCTTGCGTTGTGTTGAGCAGAAAGCCTATTGTGAGGCTAAAAGCCCCTGATGTGTGTTGGACATGCTTCACTTTAAATTCATTTTCCTTAATTGCATATGTTCATTATACCATTTCTCATTACGTTCAATATGTTCATTTTCATTTACTCTTCCTCTGAAATAATTTTGTATACCTCAAATTCTCTTCACTATTTGCCTCAACTGCAAAGAAAACAAGGTACTTATTCAAAAAAGACATCTACAGAGAGGCCTTGATTCCCATTTTTACATGTTCCGAGTATAATTTATCTATCTCCCTGTTTTCTGACCTGCTCCTGCAAATGTAAACTCAGCACTTCTTTCTCAGATATTTATATTTAAGGCCTTCCCAGGCTCAAATGGCCTGATCCTTCACTGTTATAGTAGTCTTTTAATGTGAGTCCACTAAAAGTGAAACACAACTCTTCTCCAGAGTCCCTACCTGATCACCCTGATGAGGGCAAGAGAGCCAAAAACATTAGGTTTAAAAAAAAAAAAACGTGGTGTACTGGAGAAGACTTGTGTGACGTGTTTTCATTTTGAGGGACTTACATTGAAACTCACTCTGAACCTCGCATTGTGTACGTACCTGGTTAAGGAAGCGTTGTGTTCTATTGAAAGTAGCACAACACCAAATGAAACATCTGCAAAGAAGAAGGGAATGGGAATTTAAGATCCGTACGTTTGAGTTGCTGCAATGCTGTGGAGATGCACATTATAATGAATTTACCATGCTTGACATTATGGTAAAGTTAATTTCTCCCCTCTCCATGGCAAAACACGGTAACAAAGTGAGGCATTTGTATATGTTTTTATAGAAACCCCATTGAATACATCTCAAAGTAGGATACTTTCTGTTACCTGTCAGCGTGTCATATCTGCTAAATATCATGCATTTTTCTCAAAAGATCCACCAATTATTTTCAATTCATCTCTGTGTTGCGCCACAAACAAGTGTGAATTAAATGTCACAGTATATGTATCACATTATATGCGAAACTGTCGGCCTGCTGTGTAGATAGTACAGCTGTGTGCGTGTGTGTGTTTCATACCCATTAAAGCACTGTTAAAAACATGTCAACCTTCACATGCTATTTTCTAGTTAGTGTCACATCCGGAACTGCTGGACTGGCGATGAGTTTGTGCGCCTGTATATGTGTGTCCTTGCTGTAATGTAATGGTGTTTTGGTGACTGGTCCGTGTGTGTGCATTTACTGGTCCCACATTCGGTATCTACAGGAGTCCCCTGAGTGTCTGCAGCGATGAGGAGAGGAGAGGAGAGGAGAGGGAAGGAGGGGAGACGAGAGGAGAGGAGACGAGACGAGGAGACACAAAAACACAAACAAGTGGAAGAAAGAAAGGAGAGAAAATGAGTAGACAAGAAAAGAGGGGAGAGGAGAGGAAGGAGAGAAATAGATGAGGACACAAAGTGAGATGAGAGGTGAAGAGAGGAGACAAGAAAAGGGTGGGGGAGAAGAGGGGGATGAGAGAAAAAGGTGAGGAGAGGTTACAAAGTGAGACGAGTATGGGGCATAGGAGAGGAGAGGAGAGGAGAGGAGACAAGATGAGACCAAAAAAAACCCACAAGAAAAGTTGAAGAGAGGAGAGGAAGGAGGGAAAAGGGGAAGAAGAAATGGGAAGCCAGGGGAGGAAGAAGCCTCGACAGAAATTAATTTGGCAAAAATCTTTGAGAATAATAAGATGACTAACGGTGCATATGACTCATTTGAGGCGCAGAGGTATGGCCTCCGGCTGGCACATCCTCAGATATGTCGGGGTAGACATCATAAAGCACATATCTTAGGAAAATAGTCATTGAAAATTAATTAATGGAAATTCAATTCCATGAAATGAATTATTGGAAACCCCAATTTAAACACAGCCTGACCCAGCCAACTAATTATGCTTGTGGCTAATTTAATCTAGTCATGCTTTGGCCTTAACGTGATCCTTGACTTTTTACTGTCCAGTGATCATCCTATAGAATTACATTATAGCGAGTGCGGGGTATGTCTTGTTAAAATGGAGGATGTCTCATTTTGAAAAGTCTTGGCTTTAAATATTAAATACTGGCAGTGTACCACAGCATTGAGGGAGGACTTTAAAGAGGGTTTGGCTGATGAAAATGACTGCAGCCAAATGAGATCATGATTCATGGGAACATAAAAACGCAATCTGCTGCAATGCCGGTTCACTCAGGAGTCAGAAATCAGGAACAGTGTAATACTACCCCTGTTACTGCTACTAGTGCCAACAATGTGGCTGGTGGATTTTTCTATTCACATATATTACATATGTCAAAGTTAAAGAACCCATAGTATTAAGACCATTTACAGCAAAGATTATCAGGAAAAAGTAAATCAAGATATTTATTAAATAAGGATAAAATGTATCGTATATCAGGTTATTGGGCTTTTTGCAAATGGAACAAACTAAGAGGGGATCCATTTTGTGCCACCTCGGTGGTTCCTTCTCACTCTGCACGTGTAGAGAGGGGGCTCAAATAATGTAACGTAGCCAAGTAGTCATGTTTGATGTCCTCGTCTGGGAAAACCTTTGACAAGATTAGGCCTTGATGCAAAAAAAAAAAATATGATAACACAACAGGCATCGCTTCGAGCAAACACCGTTTTGCAAGAGCACAAATTGTTGGGAAACCAAATAAAATACGTTGCCTGGGAACATGTTGCTGATACATTCAGAATGATCATTTTGCAACTTGGCCTGATTTCCTGATTATGTTCATCAATAACAGATTTCATGTGGCATTGCATTTCTCAGCAAATGCATTATTAATATATAAACGTAATTTATAGGAGGCAGGGTTGCAACACTAAATTTTGTATTTGTAGGCTAATCACACATCTCTTAGCTCAAAATGGATAATACAATTTGACTTCTGTTTTATTATTTATTAGCTTATTGTATAACTTATTTTGATTATGTAGTAGCAGGGCACCTCTGTGAATGAGATATTTGCTGTCAACTGGTTTTTCCCCTGATTAAATCTATCTACCCATCAAAAATATTCTATACAGCATGCATCCTATGGCCATAAATCACCTGTATAAGCTGTGGCACAGAACTGGTAAAACAAGGAGATCCCTTTAGGTAATTAACATGAGCTAATGTTTTGTCAGGAGGCGGCAGGTGTTCCCTGCTCACCACAGCATACCACAGTGAGGGATAAAGGCTAACATATGATCTTCACTCCTACTCATTAGATGACCTTTCCAACGATTGCCTTGATTGAGCTGCACATTAGTCACGTACTTCCAGTAGAGCTTCTCAGCAAGCCGGGAACTCAACGTCAGGGACAGAGCGGGCTGAAAAACTCCAGCTGAGTAGCTGGATCACTGGAAAGTTCCTCAGACAACACTGTCGAATATGTTCAGGGAGCATTTCCTTTAATAAATGTGCTTATCTTCTTGTTATCCAGCCATTTGATTGTATAACAAATACCCATTTCTGTTGCGCAGGTTTTTCATCATGCAGTTTTTAAATTACACTTGCAGAACTTAGCACTTGTGGGGTACATTCAGTGAAGACGATGACCTACAGGCTGCAATGCCAAATGGAAATGCTTTATCTGGTTTTCTCCGGGTGTACGCTTTGCTGTGTGGGGTGACTTCAACTTTAAAGGGTAAGGGGCTGGCGTTATTCTAGATTCTTTTATTCTTTCTTATTGGCTACAAACCCCACGAAAAGACCAAAAGCAACCCTGTCTGTGACACTCAGTCCAATGGTTCCTATTGAAAAAGAAAATCTTCAGGTCACAAGTATGTAGTTCAAAAGAAGGCTCAGGAATTTCCTGTGCAAACATAACTCAAACAGAAGTAAATAGTACTTTGTTGGGGACTATTTTCAGCTGCTGATTAATAGTTGCTAGTGAGTATTTCTGGCATCAGGACCTGTTCAAGGTAAATGAAGGAACATGTCACCCAGTGCAACTGTGTTGCTCACTGATGTGTTTTTGAACAACAATTGAGCTTTGTTGATAATAAGAAAAATATATAACATTATTAGCCACATCCATTAACTGGGTTTAGAAAGCTGTTATGTTTTTCCTATTACTCTTCATTAGGTAGGTCGAATAGTTTTTTTATGTCTTCATTTCTGTCTGTTGTCACACCAGCCAATCAACCATGTTACCAGTTATTTACATACTGAAGAATTAGTGTAGAGCTTCCACGTCTTCCGGCTGTCAGAGATGAGTATAGAGGTGAGTTTAGTGAGCACTTCTAATGGTTCACAGTAAAACCTTAAAAACAACTGTAGCTTCAGAAAGCGGAACCTCTTCATCCTTTTGTTGCCAAGCAGATTCTTGTTTGAGTCACGAAGGACAGCAAACTTCAAACTTGACAGCAGCACAGTCCAAAGGCAGATTCTGAGCTAAAACAATAATTTCAGACTTGATTGGAAAGAGTTCTTGCAATTGTTTTATCCATGGTTTACATAACCAACTCTGGTCCTGCGATACCTGATGTGGTCAGATCAGCTGACGACCTAGTAGCTATTCTACTCACTTATTCTCTTATTAGAAGGCACGATTGAGAGTTTGAAGTCTTGGACCAAGTCGGAAAACCTGAAAGGGAAATTGCTATGGTTTTGTCCAACAGTAGAAAACTGCACATAATGAATGCATGAAAGGTAATGAGTTTGAAGCAGGGCTTTACTGAAAATGGCCCACCATACATTCCCAACACAGCCCTTTCACTGATATACAAAGGTTAAAAACATTAAACTATTGTGGTACATTCATGCATCAATACCAAACAGACTTGCTTTTCCCTCCGTAAATCAAGCTCAGGGCTGTATACAGACGTTTGTGTAGGGGAAAATGTACATGTTCTTTGCTTATATTGGAAAAATCTAACTGTAATGCTATTACAAGTTTAGGGACACGCAGAGGGTCAACAGGGAGAGTTCAACCCAAACACTGTTTTTATTAATCTTTTCTTTCAGGTACAAAGTCATAGTTAATACACGCTAAACAAACCTTTTGGCTTCCCAGGAGCCTCTGGTTTATACAGGAATTTAAGGGATGGTGTTACGGCCCGAGGTCGTTTGAAGAATTTTCTATGTATCTATATGTATGTGTTAGTCTCCTGTGCATGTGTGGGGAGCGCCCTCTTTAGCTCTGCTGTGATGGGCTGCAGGTGAGCTTGATTGACTGAGTGGATGAGGGTGTGTGAGTGTAGGTAATTGTAGTGTGAGTGTAAGCTTGCAGTTAAAAGGGCTGCTTCCCGCACATTTAGGGGTAAGACTGCATTAGGTGAGGAAATGGCTTGTGGTTCAGGGGAGTTTGGACGAACGGAATCTCGTTTTGATGTTGCGCCAGGGTTTCCCCTGGGCCGGGGCGTAACAGATGGTATACGCTACAGGAATAACAGTAGAATCTGAACTAAGTGTGACGTGAATGGTCATAGGGTGTCCCTGTGGGCCAGTGGTCTAAGGTGCATACCATGCAATTACAATGTTCCTGGGGTCCCATGTTTCCTGTTATTCTCGACTGTCAGCTATGTAATGAAGGCAAAATGCCAGACAAATAATCTGTTAAAAACTATTTATACTACTATAGAAAAGAGATTTACCTTAGGGACTGCACATGTGCCAATACGGACCATTTAAGAAAGATTTGGGGAAAAAAAACGTAATACTCAGATAACAAAAGAGATATAGAGGATGCCTGGATGAACTCAAGCTCTATAAGTATCTACATTAGGACCAGGGCCATGCAACTCACGATACTTCATAGGGGCTCATATTTCTCTGAGTAAATGCAGCAAGTTCAAGGCAGACTCCTCCTGTACAATTATCAAAATAAGTGAAGTAAAACACTCAACCCCAGCGCTTTCTGTTAGTGTGCTCTGCTCTCTTGAGGCCTAAAAGGTGCACAACACTCAAAAGCCCCAACAACTGTGAACTTTGATGTATTAACACAATCTCAGCGTGTTCCTCAACAACGTAAGAGTTGGCACATCGGTGTGTGAGCTTACATAGAAGAACAATCGTGCGTGTGGTTTGACGTGTCATCTGTTATTTTTTTATTCCTTCAATGTTTCCTGCTTGAATGCAAACTGAAACTGCTGAGTGGTCTTTTTAAGTCAGCAGGGCCAGCCAGCTCTTCAGTCATTGTACCATTTCAATGCTAAGTGTTAACCTACAGTATATGTAGCCACAAGGTACTGAGCATGAGTGCACTTCTGTTTATTGCTGTAATCAAAGTGTGCGACGGCAGAACGTCCTGAAGGTCCTCCTGGAGCTGTTGTGGTTCTAACTGAAAGCAAAGAACTCTTGATAACCTTGATCCAGGAGCTTACCTGCTCTTACCCATCTTTTCCCTCAAGCCATATTAACTCCCAAACTTAGCACAAGTGATAGTTGCATCTGCTGCTGTACAGCATGCGTGCAGATGTGCCGCATTTCCCACCCCGAAACTGAGCAAATCCTTGGAGCGGTTTGTCACCATTAGTTCGAGATGCTAAACAACAATCCTTCATTTCCCTGCAGGAGAAACATTTTCTGTCGACAGAAAACGATCCAATTTCAGCCACGTAGGCGGAAAAAATGTTTTCCATTCATAATTACAGTTCAGTTATTGAGGAACTGGGGGGTTTCAAAGACAATGCAATTAAGCCCGAGGAATTCCCAACTCGCTCTTTCTGTCAGTCTCTAGCGCTCTGTCTCTCAGTTTCTCTCTCTCTGCAGGTTCCTAAAAATGCAGCTGTCAGGAGTTGTATCCTGCCTCCCATGGTGCAATGCATTATTCAGAGGACCTAGATTTATCCTTTGATGTAGTTGAATTAAAATGACAGGTTCTGAGGCAGGCGATACATCTGTGGCATCTGCAAAGTAGCGCCAGGAAGCCATTTGTCCCAGGATCCACAGTGGTGGAGTTGCAAAGTTATCGCCAGCACCTTGGGACTTGAGTCTGAAAAGTGAAGATGGCACAAACAAAACCTGCTAATCGAATCTAAAAAAACAAAAACAACATTTTGAAATGGATTGGAACTGTTGGCTTAGAGAAGTGGATCCTGATGAAAGGGTCACATGATGGGGCTAAACTACACTTTACTTCCAGCCAATTTTAGTCTCCAGCTCACCTGTCTGCTGTAATTACAGCATCCATCACACATAAAGAGGACTGCTTTCTACAGCTGACACATTAAAGGCGGACATAGGAAGCACCCCAGATAATTGGGCACTTTAATTACCCACTGCCAGTCTACCCAGATACACTGTATGAACTTCAGGTCTCAGGAATACACACAAACACAGCCAAGCATGTACACATACAGGCATTCAAGCACACATGACACCCTCTTATTAGACTGATTAGCAGATGTTCACAAACGTTAAAGCTTAAAGCAGTTTGCTTTCATGTCTAAGGGTATTTTCACACCTTTAGTTCGTTTGGTCTGGTCTCAATCAGGTGATGAGCTTGCGAACCAAAATGCATTACTACAAGCCACATGAGAATGTCCCCCCCCCCCCCGCCTATTTGTCAGATGTGTCTGGGGCGGGAGCAAGAAAGCAAATATAGGAAGATGGTCCTGTGTTCTGGACTAGACAACACTGCTATGTGTTTTAACATCGTGCAAACCGAAAGCGCAGACGTGCTCGGTAAGCGTGATATGTTAATGGTAGATTATTGGTAGGTCACGTTCCCAACACAAACGAACCACTCCAGGGAGGATCGGACCGGGACCAGCTCCTCTCGCGAGTTTTGGTGTGGTTATTTTGCCATTACTGCGTACACATCTGCCCAAACGAATCGCACCAAGGGGGAAAATGAGTCCAATTTAAGCGGTTCACTGGATTTAACAGGTATGAAAACAAAGAGCTTTGCTTGCTACCGTGTAAAGAAAAGTTTTGGAACAGGAAAGCAACTCTGTCTTTACATATTTCAAAATGTATATGGTGAACATGTTGTGTGCGTTGTGGTTTCCTATCTGACCTTGTTATGTCCTGAGGCTTCAGATGCAAGGGCAACTTTTCTTCAACATCTTATCTTGTCTCCTCATCTAAGAGGAAAAAGACAGAAGGAAAGTCATCTTCCAAATCGCTTATCAGCCCTAAAACACTAAACTGTAGAGAAGCTTAATGAGGTGGAACATGCCACAAAAGGAACAAATATACTAAAACCATACATGTTTTGCATTTAACAGAAATCATTCAACATCACGCTTCAAATTCACAAAATGTGCTGTCTGTTGCATAATAAAAGCCTCTTTTCAGGAGCAGGTTGTGTCTTGCTCAAGTGAGGACTCTATAATGACCTATAATGAAATTAAACTATAATGACCTTTTGATACGACAGTGATTCTGTACTATGTAGAATACTGCTGCTTCTTTATTGATGTGATTAGGTCTGAGGCAAATACATAATTATCTTATCTATATACATGCACACTACACTACATGCATAGATCAGCAACTCGCAACTTGATTTAATCACACGCACCACTCTGCAGCAGAAATAGACCCTAAGAAAAGCTTTAAAAAATCTAAAATACTATGGTATGCAGTGGAAAGCGGGAAATTTGGAAAGCTCACTTATGACTGTTTCACTGGTTGAAAAAAACCAACCGAACCAACCAGAGCACTGCAGGCAAGATAAAGAATGGAGATGTTGTCATCCTGTGCCAAAGCCAGAAAAAACAGTGACGGACAAATTACCACAAAAATGGCAACAAGTAGGAATTAGATCAAGCTAGCTCCGCAGGCTGCTGTAAGTCGACTTAAAGAAATAACGGCTTTCAGTCTGTGCTGACTGAAAATGAAGTTGATGGGAAAGATACTGTATTCCCAATACTGATTGGTTAGGGTCAAATATCCCAACAATATAATAATGAATAATGAGGTCTGATTATCAGGCTTGTAAAATATATATGATTTTTAGTAAATGAGATAAAGCTTGCAAAAACATCACTGTGGTTTGTACGTGGTCATTGTACACAGAATACGAACTGACTAGTCAGCCTGAGCAGCAATAGCCACCAAGAGTGTCACCTAGAGAAAATCAAAACTTCACCAAAATGTCATTAAACCTCACCAGAAAAAGACATCACAGTACCACCCACAGTTTGTGACCTCTGAGACTGTATATTAGCACAACTAGAGCATTTTCACATCATTATACATGATAAGCAGCCGAATGGGAAAGACAACTGTTATTCTACCTGTAATTACAAGTAGAAGGAATGGGGGATTTCTGATTGTCAACTACTGCTGCCAAAATGGCTATAAAGCCAACATTGTACGCACTGCAATATCAGTCAAATTCAATAAAACTTATCTCATACAATAGATTCTGCTAATCAGAAATGTGCTTAGCTATGTAGCACAAATATAGCCCAGCTGGAACATAGCCAGTATAGGCTACTTTTCAATTCATATGGTGTGACTACACAGCTTGCAAAGCGGGGAACCATCTTTGAACTGTCTCTGATAACTCCCAAGTTATTACAACGGGTCTGCCAACATGGCGTGAATTTGGCATTAGCAAGGCAATCAAAAAGAAAAAATTACCAATTAAATCAGAGAACAGGGGTCCATACCAGCAGTGAAATATACATAAATTAAGACACTAGATAAACTAGACCCAGCACTGAGAAGCATACACGGGTAGCATTTTGAAGTAATTTTTATTCACACTTGTTTTTCATGATATTTGTGGGGGGTTTTTAAAGTCCTGTGTGGGCTAAATTGATTTGTTTCTGCTCACTGCTTCCTAATCTCACTGTGGCCAATTTGCCTTGCTTACATTTACATTTATATTTACCAGGGACCATTAAAATTTTGAAGGAGACAAGCTCCGAGACAGCAGCAGAGGCAGTCGCGCAGTTTCCAAAGGATCGTTTACGCATTCTGTCAACGCTTAAAGTTATCTTCATTACCCACACCAGGCTAAAAATCAATACTTCATCAGGGCTGTTTGGACCATGTCTGCAAGGAGCAGTCAGCGTGAAGACTTTCAACCACATCCATTTTCATAAACCTGTGTGCCTTATAAACTCCCTCAGGACAGGGCCACACGTGAGTTACACAATTCTGCCGAGGATATTGATCATTGTGTCAGGACTCCATTTGGACTTGACGAGTCTATATGTACGTTGAAAATATATCTATTCGAATAAGTCATTTAATTAATCTTGTGAGAATAAATCTAAACAACGACCTGGAAATGAGGTGGAAGAACATCAACGGAGTTTCACCTAAACTTCCTAGGTCAAAGGTCTGTATGTTGCATCATGGCAGAATTAGTAATTGACTTAACTACAATTAGGAAAGTTATATGCAACACAAGCAAACAACTTGTTGAGGTGGCCTTATAAGAATGACATTATATGTATTAGTTTTTTCATCATAAACTGTGTTTCGAAACCTACAATTTCAGGGAAGGAGAGGTTGTCCACGGTGAAGTTTGCAAGCTCCCAAAATGTTCTATTCATGAAACATTTCATCTTGCTCATCAAGCAAACCACAACATGACAATCTAGAGATTATTAAATTATTAATTCTGTGCTGTTTTTGTGTGGGTATAAATATTTCATCACTGATTCCGTATATCTAGATCTGGGCGATTGTAGTGGACTGTAGAAGTCTTTCTTTTAGAACAGATTAGGACTAAAGACTTGTTAAATCAAGGTCCATTCACTAGTATTTTGGACCTTTCAAATGCATCTTGCGGTCTCTCTAAGTGTCCTGCACTGACAAGGGCGGTGAGATGTGGTTGAAAACTGCAGACGAAAAACAAAAAAGTGGACCTTGATTAAAGAATATTTTTGCTAAACTGAAGATGATTGACTGCATCAGTATTCTCAGTTTGGAAAAAAATATACCACATGAACCAGAACTAACATAATTGTGGCATATCGTTAAATTGCAACTATAGTAACACAAACTCCTGCATGACTCTTCCCAAGCTTCAGATCCGAGGGTTTTGAGGCAGAGACCAGTGGAAACGACAAGACAGATAACCGTGTGACAGCAGCATACATTAGACTACAAATTTCCTTTGTCAGACTGTTCAGCTTTACTGAAATCTTTGCAGGACAGATGTGGACAAAGCACCACAAGCTTTTTCAACTTGCTCTGTTGAGATATTAATCAGTGATGGAGCCAGATGGGGCTGCGGGGTAGATTTGCAACAGCTGTAAAGCCACAAGTGTTTGGTGGTGTTAAAATCTTGCCCTTATCCAGGCAATTTACAGCCGCGTTACTGAGGCAGTTGGGGGTATCTTATTGTATCTTATTCAGGGCCAGTTTGGTTATAGCACAGCCACAGCCAGGGCAGAGCTTTAGGGTATCTCTGAGCCACAGATGACCAAAGTACTGTAAATAGTCAACATGCAGATTAGTTATGTTTCATTACGCAAATATTGTTTTTGAATCATTGTTATGAATGTAAATTATTTTGTCTGGTATCACTCATATTGTCAGTTCCCAACAAATCAAAATGACCTCACATACCATCACATTGCATAAAAAAGTCCTCAAATCCCACTTGATTTACTTTACTTTGAGTAAATCACCAACACACTCCCTCTCTCCTACCTCCTCCACCACCCCTCACCAATTTAAGACTATATAGTATATGGTATATTATACCATCCCTGCTTTTTCACCAGAGACCTGCTTCATTGCCCCAATTTCCAAAAATATTAACATCTGACGCCAGGGAACATTGGAACATCATGCACCGCCTTTGTTCCCCACACAACCCAAACACTGCTTCAAACTCCCACACAGAAATCTTTTAAATCCTCATCTCTGCTTGTAGTGAACATAGAGAACATCACATACAGCAAAAACACACACACACACACACACACCATGCTCTGTCTTTACAAGGACGCACATACACATACATGATTGAAAACGGGAGGCGATTTTCATGCTTTTGATGGATTCCAATTGTAATGGGTGTTTAGGTAAAACAAGTTGGGTTGTGTTCATTTCTGCAAATCACTCTAAACTGAGAGAAAGAAACAGGCAGCAAGAGGGAGAGCACAGACAAACTCAAACAACCATATTCCACTGATGTAGACGCATTGCAGATGTATGAAGGCGAGCAGGAGACGCCATCGACACTATCAAGTTTCTGCTCAATTCTGCAGCATTGCGGCTTCAAAACCCCCAGAATGCTTTTCTTTCTGTGCAGGGCTTTTAACTATTCCCTCTGACTGGTGTATTACTACTCCTCTGCAGTGTCTTGGGATAGTGTTTCTCTTTTATTTGGCGAAGTAAAAGTGAAACCAAATGTGCAGTGCAGCAGATCAACCTTCCACAGCACAAAAGTTGGAGCAGTGGTTCATTGTCAGGGGCACCGGGACACCCAAGGGTACACGAGGCGGGTTCAGAGGGTTACCAGCCAAATGAGGAATAGTCCAAAGCTCCACCAATCCATGTTTTTATATTAACAATTAATCAAATTACTATGTACTCTGTGTAATGTGAAAGTGATTAGTGATGAACCCACAGGTAATTATCACCCAACTCTGCAGCTTTACGGCGCTTTTTTGCCTTTTTTCGCTCATTGTTTTGATTTTTACGGCACATTTAACATTACGGTTTAGTTTCAGGGTTCTCACCAACCTTGTTTATAACTACAGCAGTCAGCAGTTTTAACCAAACCAGCTCTGATAAATCCACTGTATGCTATCTACCCAGTGGCAAATAGCACACAGGTGAAGTTAAGTCCTGTGGACTACACACACTACTTGATCAACCCTGGCTGGTGTCACATGGTGTCAAGTGCTGAAATACGCAAAATATCGAATGACCCCAGGTTACATCACTGTGAGAGAACTTCAAGCTGAAATTTCATTTCAGTGTCATCTTCAGAGAACCATATCATACAACCTATATGTGGATATGGAAATATTTTGCAAAACCTGTTCATTTGATGACAATGGTTTTTTCCACATCTTATGCTAACTTGAAAATGCTGACTGACAAACCCATACCTGTATCTTTCTGTTTAGTGTTGCTTTCATAGGAATAGGATCAAAGTTTAATATAAAGGCTTGTCTGTGTTTTGCACAAAGATAAAGACTCTGAATTCTGAGATGATGACAGCATAATTATTCATCTAATTTCAAAGAGATACACCATCTCTTGGCCACAGTCCCCTGCCCACAATGGCTGAGTGAAACTATAGAAGAATTTGCTCATCTCATCTCAGATTTTTCAGCCAATTGTGATATTTGCTTAAGAAGGCTGACTGCTACGGCGCCGCAAAATTGTTTTTAAACACACGAAAAAAGAGAACCCAGAGCTGCAAAGAGACAGAAGCCCTTAGACAAACGAGCGCCTTTTAGAAAGCTAGAGCGTGTCCAGGGAAACTGCATACAAGTCACCATCGCCTATCAGCTGCTTCTGTAACAAGCTGCATTACTGCTTTTGTCTCATTGAAAGTGCATTCAAAGATCTTATAAATCAAAAGTTGGCCATACCTGTCCTGGCGTTTTTTTGTATCAAGAGCAAAACCAAAATTTGTTGGTATCAGCCATCACTGACAGATGGCACGTGTATCTAAACGGATAAAGGCTAAAAAAAAAATTTCAAAATAAGTGTGGTGGTATACTTTGACAAGAGTCATTTATAAAAAAAGGAGAGAATGATCAGTGTTTTGATCCCTTTCTCCTCTGTCACCTGCAAAGACGGAACACATAAACGGGAAAGTTGCTGAAAAAAAAGTCATTTAGAAGGTCGTACGTGTGAGCTTTGCCAAGACAAAGGCCTGAGCTTATTTCAATCTCTAAAAACACGTTAGGGATGATGATGAATGATTAGTCAATGCATCGACTCGTTTCTGTCGACCTTCTGTTAGGGAAATGGCCGCTCTGAACAGCAGGGGATTTGCAGATCTAGAAGTGTGAAGAAATGTGACAATGTTGGTGCAGGGAAACTAGCAGGGCCATTCAATAGCGATTATGTAGAGTTGTGTCCCTAATCACATATTGTAGCTTGTGTCAAATGCTGCGCTGACCTTATTGTTATTCTGCCAACAGTTTTCCCATTAATTCTCCAAACCTGAATGAAAAGATTTATTTGCCATTGTTAAGAAATCCCAATGGAACTTACAGGAAGCAGGTCATTAGTCCTCCCTAAAGTTAAGTTTTCTCAGCAACTTCACTTACTGTGACGAATTGGAAATGTCATGAGACCATGGCTTTAAAAGACGGACCCCTTTCATAATGTTTTAGATTGTGATAAGAATATGGGCAGCCGTCTCTACCTGACACCAATCCGTGCTGGGGATGATTGGACGATTTTTTCTGCACTGAAATGTGAAACCCGAAGTGCAGCTCCAGCTTAAGTGGTGCCTCTGTTTTTTGCGGAAGGGGACTGCCTAGAGAAGGCTGCTATGAGTTTGCATCGAGGCAGACTGACTTTAAAGCATCTCTGTGTTTCCAGGCGGCCTCATCAGCTGCTGTGATTTTATGGCTTGTTGTTGCTATTACTGAAGGAGAAGCCAAACAGCTTGGTGATGCATTGGTGTAAAATAAACCTGGAATCTCCCGGTCGTCAAGCAAGGTTGAGGATTATAGAACATAGAATGGTGTGATACCGCTGATGGTGGTATTTGTGGACTCAGACACAGGAAGATGGGAGTCTTGATAACACAGATCTTGGTGAAGTAGGACACAGTAGGTTCTTACAGAGTTGCGATTTGCCTCTCATTCAACCATCTACACACTCCCACACATCTATGCATGCAAGGAGCAACTTGGGCTTCAGTCTCTTGCCCGAGGACACTTTGACATGTGGACCGGAGAAGCCGCGGACCTGTTGAGCCACAGCAGCATCTTTGAATCCTATACTGCTTGGTTTGCAAGTGGTGGGGAGGAAGGTTATCACCTCCCACCCATATCAAAGGACAACAAGGTAGGCTGTGTTCAACTCATAATCCTTTTCTCAAAGTTTAACTTCGTTTTGGTGAGAGTTGGTATCTGGTAATGCAGTATTAAGAAAAAGCATTGTTGCTATGGTGACCTGCAGTTTAATACACCTTGCACACAGATTTAGAATAGTGTTGGAACTGTTGATCAGATCTCTATTTTTATGTGTTGTTATGAGAACTGAACCACCACCTGCCAGCCAATCAGAAACTAGCATTTCATGTGGCCATGGCACGATGTAATATAACAACCAGTACAGAGCCAACATTAAAAACTGAGCTGCCTGCATTCAGTACACCTGAATAAAATGGACTCTGCCTTTTCGCTGCAGAATTGCCTGGACATTTCCTCTTGGCCACTGCAACAATTTAAAACCTCTATCTTTCCACTATCTAATTAAATCCATGTTAAATATGAGCTGTACTCATTAAAAAGAAAATCCAATATTGTTATTTTACTTGTTGTGAAACTGGTTTTTGAGTACAGAAAGGCCAACTTGGTGTGCAAAAGATACACAGAATCTGAAAGTTTGCTTTCCAAAATGTGCTTTGCCATTAAGTGTTCAGGCGGAACTGGCAACAACAGTTTTGAGACTATTGCGAGTGCTAATTAGAATGCAAATCAGAGGATGTACTGCCAGCAAAATGTTCTGTCACCACATCGTGCAGACAAAGAATGCACTTTTTCAGTCATTGCGGCTCCAATCACTCGTAGAGCTGACGAGGAATAAAACGCGATTAGAATGCAAATGGCAGTCAGTGTTTCTTTATCACACAATGTGGGCTAAATGATGAAATGGAGGCTGATTCGAAGAGTTGGGACTTTAGTTCCAAAGTTCGAGTGTGCCTCACTGTTCTTTACTTCTGTTGCGTTTATTGTTTAAAATCTACATATCAGTATCATTTAATAATATGGCTCACTGTACATCATGTACATCTACTTATGGTTATCTTAAGTCATTCATTGGTGTATGTTTTCTTGAAGTTCGTTTATTACTTTTGTAATGAGTACCTTGGTATGTATTCTGTATACATACATTACCGTACTATAAAGTCCTTAAATAAACGAAAGAAAGTGGCCCATAGTTTTTGGATATCTATGTAGCAATATTTAATACCTTTAACGCTCTGCAGCTCTTCCACCAGCACCACAGTGAATTCAATCTAATAAGGCATTGGCCCGACTGAACATGCCAAGAAAATATCCCAGCTGTGATAAAGAATTAGGGTTATTCTGCCAAATATTGATTGTTAAACCCCTATTTTATTTTTCTGATTTATTCATGGATTTTAACTTGTTTGCATGTTTGCCTGTATCAGGGGAATGTGTGAGTTCACCATTTGTCACTGACTGCAATCAAGCACCCAATGAGAGGATTTTCATTTCAATTAAATCAAAGTAACAGTATAGTTAGGTTTTGTACAAAGAGTCATAACTATATGTTATGAAAGTGGACATTTTCCAGTGCTTTTTCCAAGGCTGAAGATTTACAGTAGCACTGGCAAAACATGGTCCTGCTCTCTTTCTCCCTTCTGTAACCCTCCTTATGTCACTCCTCCACAGGCCTCTGTTGTAAATACAAATGTGTTCTTAGTCTTCCTTAAACTCTAAACGGTCAAAGGCCGAGGCCCAGCAGTGCTTTCAATCATCGTGTCTCAAGAGTTGTTTGTGCTATTAACTGTGGACTGAAGGTCAAAGAGATATTGATGTTGTACAATCAGGACATTTGAGAAAAAAAGTGGATGTAGCAAGTAAAGTAAAGGAGTTTGGGGATTCAAATTGCACTCAGGACTGCTGATCGACTTACGAGAGGAGAACGACATTAGTGTTGATGCTGATTAATTATTATCGAGGAAGGTGAATGACATTACTTAGTTTGAGCTGCACACGTTCCAAAATATATAAATGTTATAAATATAAATATATATAAATAATATAAATGTTCATGCTCCTGTGCTGCATTATTGTATGTTTCCAAATGTAAAGGTTTGACCTGCATTGTCTTGTAGGAATTTGCATTGGACAAATATAACTTGAACTAATTAAAACAAAAATAAATCTGCTCTGCTGTAATGTAATCTAATGTGCAGTAATGTAATCCAATTGTTAATTTGGACAACATGAGTCTTCCTGTTATTGCCATAACGACAGGACTGTAATCGGGTTGTGTAATCACTGCGAAGCATTTAATCTCATCTAATTTTGTCTTATTATAGGATTGCATGACGTCAAGCTTTGTACCATATTGTCACGATGACTGGGCTGTGCTCTGAGCTGCTACTTGAATGTGCTGTTTTAAACGACCGCAATTGATGTTTAGGTCCAAATACCACAAAACTGTAACTGACATTAAGATTTGAACATATATTTGAAAAAGCACTTTTACGCCATTAACTATCATTTGTGACGGCAGCAAGAAGAAAAAGTGAAATACTGAGGGTTAAGAAAATGTTTAAAGATGGGTTTTAAAAGAGATTCATCTCAAAGCGAATGTCACATTTAACAAATACTGTGCTGTTTATGTAATGGCTCCAAAAATCAACCTAATTGATCCCAACAGCACAACTCCCAGGCAGACAGGTTGAGATAAAAGTTCACGTTCACTTGAATCACAATAAAAGCAAGTGGACAATCAGAGCAGGCAAACTTATCCAAAAAAGGGAGCAGGCCGGGAATCATAAAATAATCAAACCATGGAAAAGGCAGGAGGTCAGGCAGAAAGGAATAAAGGCTAGAAAGCTAGGGTGGATGCACACTGGGAAAGCATGAGTGGTGGAGGGGACTGATGGGCAGGTATACTATATACTACAAGGCTGATTAGGGAAACGGGGAGCATGCAGGTGATTAAGTGGGTGGGGAAGGTCAGGTGATGGAAATGGCGGGAAAGGGTTTACTGCAGGACAGGAGGAAGTGGCTGGATCATAAATGACAGGGAGAGTTAGTATATGGCAGAGTGAACAGAGCAGGCAACCCGAATGAACGCTAGCAGCTGGCTGGTGTTTAATAGTGCCCTCAAATTCATAATCACCGCACTCTGCCTCATTGTTTGTGTAGTAAACGAGTAAAAGGTTACATTTCTCAGAGGCAATGACTGTCTTTCAGATTTTTACCTCACCTTCAATCATCTGAAATACATGTATAACCGAAAGTGTTGTTCTTTTTTTTTCTTCATCTCTTATAATAGTAATTCCATTTTATTTATCCATCCATCCACCCATCCATCCATCTTTTTCCGGGGCCGGGTCGCGGGGGCAGCAGTCTGAGCAGAGACGCCCAGACTTCCCTCTCCCCAGACACTTCTTCCAGCTCTTCCGGGTGAATACCGAGGTGTTCCCAGGCCAGCCGAGAGACATAGTCCCTCCAGCGTGTCCTAGGTCTTCCCCGGGGCCTCCTCCCGGTTGGACATGCCCGGAACACCTCCCCAGGGAGGCGTCCAGGAGGCGTCCGGGAGAGAAGAGTCACCTCAGCTGACTCCTCTCGATGTGGAGGAGCAGCTTTTATTTTAGTTATCACCGTGAATTTTACTGTTGTCACTCACCGACCCAAAGCAGGTGATAAAAAGGGGAAACCTGTCGGATTAAAAAGCCCATCAAACTTTAATTACTACACAAACAAACTAAGTACTTATCAAACATGAAGTGTGATAAGTACTAGCATCAGGAGTGAGTGAAGCGGGTGAATAAACGAAGAATGTATGAATCCATGCTGACTGCAACAGAAATGGGAAAAAACCAAACCAGAACCAGCAGAGTTGTGGATCCTGGGAGAGAGACAGAAACAATGAGACCGGCTAGTAGATATAACCCAAGTTGAGGCCCCAATCAAGGCCCACACAGGCCCACACAGGCCAATTACCTGAGGAACCTTCCCAATCTGCCAGCTCCTGCAGGAGGCAGGCCAATAAAGCCACAGCAGGCAGGAAGTGAGGGGTCATAACACTGTGTACTGTTAAAACAACTTAGCAACTCCTTTTCACAATGAAAAGACTGGATTCCTCCAGTGAAGGTGACGTGATTCCAGCTCAGCAGGGCAAAGAGATAAAAGAGACAAGTTACCCACAACTAGAGAAGTTATTGCTTTTTTTCCATTCTGTCTTAACAGTCTAAACATCTGGAACAACCTCTCATCTGACTTTAGAAATACTGTTTTTCAAACTGTATTTCCCGCCCAGTTTTTCCTTTAACAGTTTGTCATTTAATTCTCAAGGTCCCAGATTTATTCCCCAGCAAAAGCCAATGATTGTGTTTACATGAATGGATAGTGGCTGGGCTCCGGTTACGGTCGTATTCGGGGTTAGCTTGAACCTTTGATATCTTGCTGTTGACTCTTCTGGTTTGCTGTGAATAAACCATTTAACAGAATGTTCCCGTTCACTGCAAAATTGTCTGTCAGCAAAAGAGCTTCCAGCTACGCACCCTTTGAATGAGATTACTTCCAATACAGGGGAAAGAAATGATGACCCCAACAGTAACCGAATGAGTTTCATGTCGTTGCACGTCTGAGGTTGTACAAATGGGGAAAAAAGCGAAGTGAAAGAACTGACATTTCCATGCAACCCATCAAAAAACAAGATTTATATGTTGAAAAATACACCGAGCTAGCAGTATATTTGGTTCACTTGTGCAATATAATGCAGTTCTGTGCGTTTGCATTATTGAATTACATTATATTTAAATGAGAACAAGTTCAGAGCCTCAAAAAGCACCATGGAGTTTTATCAATACTTATGTGCCATATTATTAAGAAAGTGACAAAAAACCTTACACAGGATTTATTACAGGGTTGTGGCACTGGATTGCATTAGATTATACAGGTGTACACAATTGTCTACTCAATGTAAAATGTGGTGTATTATAAAATGTTATGAATTTATGCTAATCTCCTCTATGTATTGAGTGTATATTGTCATTTATCTTTGAAATATATTTTGTTGTATATCAGGATGTGTACTTTGAAAAGTACTTTTTCTTTCTCAATTTAAAGTACAGAAAATATGGAATTTATATTGTATGGTTAATATGAACACTCATGTGTTCAGACTGCACGTTGAAAAAAGGGGGAATTCATTAAAAAAAAACCTCCTTCTCTATATCTTATTGTTTCTGAATGTATAAGTTGAAGCAGTTCAGCATATTTGATGAAGCTGATGGTTTGAGTTGCTGCTGCGAAGTGAACAGCCAGAGAGGACGAGACGGTTTCCCAGAGCCAGCACAGCAGCTCCAGACAGCGACACTCACAGCTCTCCTGCTACTGTAGCTGACATCACAACAACGGCACGTCTTGGCAAACTAGAAAGTGAGCTCAATGTCCGTGGGCAAGTCATTTAGCGATACCTGACCCACAAGCCATGGCAGGAAAAGTGTTGTGGTGCTCGGTCCGAGCCACTTTGTTTGTGTCCCATTTACAGAGCCGGGGCTGAGTACAAACACCGGAGTTGTTTTCATCGCCCACACTGAACAGAACAGCTGGCGGGCCCTGAGGAGATATTCCCTGAATTTGACAAAAAGATGTGTATTGGATCAGAATTTCATACCCGACCTTTAATATTTGAAAACAAATTGAATAGTACTGTGTATTAGACATATTTGAAAATGCAATGAAAACATATTATAATAATATACAGTAATATCCCCTAATATAATTATATTGCATAAAGTAACCAGTGCAACATGGGCATAAGCCTGGTATTGTAACCATGTTAACCAGGTTGCATAACGGTGTTGCTTTAGCTCTTTTATTGTTGACATGCTTCAAAACATGACATGCTCGTGTGTGTGTGCGTGTGTGTGTGTGCGTGTGTGTGTGTGTGTGTGTGTGTGTGTGTGTGGAAACACCTCCAATGTGTCTATTATCAGTAAATGAGAATTGTCCATTAGCAAAGCACATAATAACTACCTGCTGACTCATTCTGTTCTCCCCACAGAGCACTGCAGGGGATTTTACATTGTATCTGTGCTTTATCTCCCGCTGAGCCCAGGGTTGTTTGGCTATTGGCTAACCCAGTTTTAGTAAGTACATTTAGGTAATCAACATTAAATTGCTCAGTGGGCCTGCTTTTAACTGTGGCCCTGAAAGACTAAAATGTAAAATAAGAAGCATTAAAAATCAATATAAAGAAGCGATTGATCCGTACAGTCATTATAAACCAGATATGGGAGTTGTGCTGTTGTAGTTTGGACTAAGGGTTGAAAAAAAAGTGTTTGATTTTGTTTTAGTAAATGCAAAATTAATTTTTTGTGCAGTCAATCAGATGATATCATTTTGGTAGTAGGGCTTGAACAGCAAAATGAAAAAGCGACATGTCTTGAATAATAAATCAACAGGTTAAAGTGAAATTTAGTTAGGTGATAGAGAAACAAGCCTGTCTTCACAAAGTTCTTTTTGACATCGCTTTCACTTCAGTGATGCAATGCCATCATCGACTCTCAAAGCCAGGCGAGAGAGCAGGGTGTTTGAGGAGTGTTGGACTTGCCTGTGGCACTGAGAGTTCAGGGGGCCTCCGACACTCGACTCAAGACACTCTGAATCGAACTCGAACTGACAGCACCCAGCAAGTGACTTGAGTTCGCTGCCCGGCTGACATTACAGGAATGCCAGTTTGCTACATGCAACCGACTGAATGTAAGAGCACAACAGCCTACGAGAAAAGACTACAAATATGCATTTTAAAATGACTGAGCGCCTACAAATTACATTTATAAATGACTTATTACATTTTTTAACTATTTTACATCAGCAACATCCATATTGGGCGAAACCATGGTCCTACATGTCATTATAAGTCCCTCATATCCAGATTAGATTCACATGCAAATTATCACATAAGATTATATAGCTAGCCCACAACTAACCATAAACTAACACAAACACATTGATTAATTGCTTCTATGGACTACAAGCTACAAACGCTGTCATTACCACAGTGGACAGACTGGCTAGAATGCGTCTCAAACCACCTCCCATCCGATATCAAATCCATCTCAAATGCTTCTTGGTTGCATTTCCATTTGGATTTCATGATATTCAATAGCTATCTGACCAGCCCAAGACACAAAAAAAATGACTACTTGTTCAGATTACACAGAATCATATTCTACGTTTCCGCAAAACGCTTATTGTTTTTAAATTAAATATTCCTACACTATCTGCATAGGACAGCTAATGTGTGCTAAAGGTTAGGCAGCTAAAACCACTTGGTTCAGGTTAGTGATAGAGGTTATGGTGTAATAAAAAAAACAAGTCTGATGGTTCCAGTATGAATTCCAGTATGAGACTGGATTACAACCCAGGATGACAGTTTTGTTGGTAAATGCTTTACTGGCCCACTCACCACCCCGATCTCCTCACCTTCACTTTTCTCTGCATTATATCATGACGCTGCCTCCTGCACGGGAATGAACATTGCCATTAAAATCAAATGACTACTTAAAATAGTTGCATAGGCACGTAACCCTGGGTTGCTAAAAAATTTAGATCAGGAAAGACACTTGAGACTGTATGTGGCAAGTAGCATGCATTTATTTAACATGCATACAGTACTGTAGAGGGAGGCAGCCTAAATACGGTTTGGTGTGCTCTGCTGCGTACATTTGCTAGTAAGGAGGGTGATGCCAAGAAACCACATTGGGCTCTGGAGATGCTCCCCCTAGACCAGCGACTGGGCTAGTAAATGGGGACAGGTGAAACATTAAGTACGCAACGCAGAGATGATATGAGGAGGGAAGCCCACAATAACATAGAGGAGTGATCAATAGCAGAACAGTAGGAGATGGTGGGCAGATGTACTGGATAAGGTAAGTGAGGGAGTTTCCTTTAGCTTGAACTTCTGCTGTAAGAGACAGCAGAAGAGAGAGGATGACATGCGGCAAAGGGCCGCAAACTGGACTTGAACCCTGGACTCAGTCCCGTACATGGGGCGCACGCTCTACCAGGTGATCTACCCATGCCGCAACGAGTCTACCTTTCATGCAGGATACCAGTCCTGTCAGAGACCTGCATGTAACTTTCACCTTTTTATTGACTGTAACCATCATCCTTCCCTAACTTTCCCTAACCCAAAGCGAGAAATCAAAGCATTTTAGCACTCGACGTAAAAAACTTTGTCACGGGTCATAATCTGGGGGGTTTTCAGAATCGTCCAATATGAACGCTCTTGTCTGGAGATAGGGTTGCACATTGTGTCCCAAACAGGTGACCAGGTATCAGTCCAAATCATTCTTCTCAGCAACAGCAAAAGAAGGAAAAGTGCAATCGCTTTTCATTTTGGTTTCCTTCAAAGCACCACATAAATGGTAAGACTGGTGAACATGCATGTGCTGTGTGAAGCTTTCTGTTAATACCTGACTAATTCCAATAGCATCCACTGCCATTTGGAATAACCAACACCTAGATGATTACATCCATTAAAATCTTGCTTTAATCATTCAGCACACTTAAGTCATAATAACATTTTCCAAACATTTTGGAGTGAATCTTGAACAAGAACCAATTGTCATGAATTCATAACAGGTTGCAGCACAGCCGAGGCACGACTTCCAAACTGCTGTAAGATAGCAGGGCAATGACAGTTTTCATTGTTGAGATTTATTGCACTGGTGTAATATTCCTCAGAACTATTTGTTCTGAAATGAACAAGATCTGCTCAGCACGAAATGGGGGGTTGGGGTACTGGACAAAGAAATGGCCATCAATATACACATGGCTACTGGCTCCTCATCTCATACGCTATGCAAACCATGCAGCCTGCAAGGAAAATAACTGCGTTAGAGAGCGAAACAGAAAGCGAGAGAGAGTACTGGTTTTCTCTCGCTTTGCAGCCTCTGTCATTTCCCAAGACGTGAGCTTTTTTTTAATGTATTTTCTCATCTTTGTGTGTGAGGTAATATGATATGTATTCATCTGAGTGTGACTGGCACCACATGGGGCAGGGGACTGATGGAGAGGTTGCTCATGTGCAAACATAACATGATTTGCCTGCAAGAATCACAATACTCCAATCCTTCCTGTTCCTTGTTTCATTCATGGCACAGTGTCAGACCTCTGGTAGCATCTCCAGTCCAGCTAGAGTATAACCTGTGGTTTTTCTTTGCTTCAATAAGTATTTATATGTATTATTGTATTGGTTTTGCTCGAGAATTTTTTTTACATAAATACGAAGGGCTTTATTCCAGAATGTCATGCTTATTGCCTCCTGAAATTTGGAAAGATACAGGAAATGAATGAATGAATTATTTATGAAATCAGAGATTTACACATGATCAGAAACGTATAAATCCTTTAATGCACTCCAACTGGCCGAAAAAATGGCAAGCAGTTGACGCCACAGCACAAGTCTTGACGTTTCACATGACAGACAACTCAAAATAACTTGAATTACGAGTATAAAAAAGGGTTCACCTGTTCCAATTTGGCTACACTCGAAGGCGGGGCGAAAAGCCTACTGCACCCCTGATCTCTCTCCGAGAACTCTGTCTTTTGTTTTGAGATGAGATCATTTGTACGAATGAGGATAAAATGAACGCACACTTTTGGACTGTCTCTCCTGGAAGGCAGTCATTGTGTGCGACTGTGTGAAACCTAATTACTGTCACAGCTCTGCACACCTGGCCAATCGCTGTGTAAAGTGGGTGGAAGTGTCAGATTGTCTGTTTCAGAAATGTCGGACGCAGTCCTCCCCCCGCTCCCTTTTCGATCCAAAGCACTATATTTGAAACACTCTGAGGCCTATGGTGTATGTGTGATGTGCACTGGACTGATTTACAATGACCACCTGACACATGGTAAATACAGTATGACAAGGCCCTGTGATGGGACCGTGTGGGCCCACAGATCTTGAAATGTAAGTCCAAAAGATCTCAAAGGAAACTGCAACGGTTTCTGTTTCTTCACATTAAAGTCAAGCTCTTCTCTTCAAGGGACTATGGCAAGCCTGATCACCATTTCTAATGTGAGGGACACAGAAACCCAGTCAGCAGGTAGGAAGAGAGTGAGAATTAAAATATTCTTCTTCATCATCCGGTGTCAGGGTTTAAATCTTTGCTGAAATAACTTATTTAGAGGCATGAGTGAAGGATGTCTACTTAGGTGGAGAAAATGTTCTGTCCATTGCAGAGCATGTCTGCTCGCAGCACACATGTAATCTTCGGTTATCGCTGCATTTCTTTTCCCTCTGTGCTGAGAAAGGAAAGCCTCATCGAGTGAGCAGTTGCTGACATCGGCTGGCTAATATATAACATTTAATATGAAGCTAAACATATCGTCAAACCATTGCATTCGTATGAAGCAAGGGCCAACCACTATTAATGTTTCTTGTTCCATCATTTGGCTGGTGGCTGGTATTAATTTCCCATCTCTGACCATGTTTCTGCGGCTGGCCTGTGTGGATCTAATCTCTTGGGGAGCTGCACTTGGATACTTCTGAATGTCTGTTTCTTGGGGGGGAGAAAGAAGCTTGGGGCAAAGGGAGATAAAGGAAATACATTCTGATTCACTCTTTCTGATGAAGGCATAATTGAGTCCATTCAAGGCTTTTAGGGGGCTCAGATATAACCACAATGCCTGCAGACGTCTGTGTAATATTACATTAGCCTGAGTGCTGGGAGAGTAGCCACTGCTGATCGTACCTCAGACAGGCAGGGTGAATCAGTATTTGCATAATAATAATGCTTAGCTTTTGTTGACCTGTACTGAGGACTAAATGTGTGGGGTTTAGCACACCAGAACAACTCAGTGTTGTGCAAATTGTCAATTGTGTTCCTAAGTGTTTCCTGTGGTTATTTAAAATAACAGAATAAAGAACATTTTAATCCAGCAAGAGCTGGATACTTGTCCTCGGTATCATCCTATAAGACTACCATCAACAAAATCACCAAGACACAATCATCCATATAAATACACGTGCAGTACAAATATTCCTAATCTTCCTGTAATTATGCAGATTGTCACTTATAGCAGAGATGCTCTGCATACAAAAATAATTGCACTAACTTAATGGGTTGAATTAAACCCCAAAGGGTGGAGCTATTATTTACCTATTTCATTAACCTAAATCTTTTTTGGGTAAATAACTTTACATTGAACCACAGTTTGAAAAGGGGATAAAGCTGTCTTGCAATGAGGAGGTGAACTCAAAAGCAGGCAAATTCAGGTTTAACTTAAAGGTCCATCAGCAGTTTGCAATTGAATTTGAGTAACTGGCATCACCCTCCCCTTCCAAGCGTTTATGCCACGAAAGTCGCGAACGGCCCTCTCTAGAGCCAGTGATTGGTTTGTCCGTTCTGGGCTACTGTAGAAACATGGCGACCTCCGTGGAAGGGGACCCGCTCACGATGTAGATAAAAGCGGCTCATTCTAAAGGTATCGAAAACACAACGATTCTTATTTATTTTCTGGTGATTTGTACACAAATTAAAACATAATTATAAATATGATATTCTATATCTGCCAACTGCTCCTTCTAAATGTTACACACTGGCCCTTTAAGGCCAAAAAGGCAGATTTACAGTTGGCAACTGGAGGTCAGTCCAGAAGCAAATAAGCCAGGCCATAAACACGCAGGGAAAAAGGCTTGTTGTAGTGCAAAGCAACTGTTTGCAAAGTCCGCAAAGAGCCTTGTTTTTGTTGATAATCCACTGCCATCCACGGAGTAGACCCAAAAATACTTCCACAGTGCTTCTCATGCTTCAGCATCGTGGATATCTGATGAGCACGGCTTTCCTCGCTAGTGTACTCCATTTCTTTGTTGATGCGCTTAGTTCAGATCAGATCAGTTCAACAGGGTCAAGCTGAATTTTAAGTACGTGCTCATGTGGACCCCAAGGCAAACTACTTCGAATGGTCCGATGTCCATGTAGACTGCAACGTTTTAGTTCGAACAGCTCATTACAGATCGATAATTTTTAAGATGTTTGGATTTGGAATAAAACGTGACAGCCCTAGTGCAGACAGGCATTAGGGACAGGTGACACGGTCAGGTGACTGGCAGAGGCAGCACATTTTTTTGAGGGCAACTGCTGGACAGGTGTGGAATGACAAGAGGTGCGTTTCAACAATGGTTTAACAAGCTTGCATTGAAGCCCCCTTGGGACTCTATGTTTACAGTATATTAATATATTTAATATTTTGTATTACTTTAGATATTACATGACCAATTCTAAAATGAACCTCTAACAGTGCCTGGTACGAGACTTGACACAATTGCAAAGCCTCCAAAGGAAGCAACATTCAGGCTAAACATATTCATCATATTTAGAAGATATAATGATATTCATCTCCATGGGAACCTCCTTATACGGTGCCACTTTCTAGTAGAGGCAATGGAGAAAAAAAAATCCTTTTTACAAATATGTGTCACTCCCCTCGTGATAAAAATGGGATGTTTGCCATGGCTTGCTTAAACATGCACTGCCCTTAATGAAAGATGTTATCTATATCCGCACAGATGATTTTACACTGTACAGTTCATGTGTACACAGAATTCCACAGTTTTCAATTGTTGTTATTGTTTTAAGAAGAAGAAAGAACTTCCATTCATGTGGAAAGGAAAGGAAGTGGTGAAATAAATATTGGTAACACAGCCGAATATCCACCCTGCCATGACCTGGTGTATTCTCAGGCCAGGTCACAGGTCACTTTGTTAGACATTTTCAGACCGTAAGCTATATTATATTTAATTTATCTTCACAAAACTATACAATTCACAAGTCAGAAGTTTACAAGATTATACCCAAAGTCCTCAGAGATGGCTTAGAATGACAAGCTTGCATTGCAGTCTCAAAGATCAAACAGGTTGAACCTGGCAGGAACAACAGATTGACGCAGCTCATTATTGTACCTACCTGGATCATTCAGAAACCACATCACTGTCAATCAGTTCACAAAGTGAGACTCCTGGTTACCGATGTTTGGGCATTGCTGACGGAAGGTAATATACGAACCACAACGGTACAAGGGTTCCACAATCGTTCATCGACGCAGCCTTTGTAGTGCATGTGGCAGGGAGTCAGAATAAAATACAGTGTGTGTGTGTTCATGTATACATGGTAATGACGAAATGTCCCCGAGGGCAATTGTGTGGCTCACTGATGTGTTTTTGGACAACACTGGAGTTCCATGGCACAGAAGAATGGACTACATCAGACTTTGGCTTCACAGACAACACTTGGTATAGGGATCAATTCATTGTGGGTATTTTAGAGGATTTGTTGACAATAAGAACATTATGGAATGATATAGAACAGAAGTGCCAAAATCAATGCTATTTTAATTTAATCACTGTAGGAAATAACAAGTTATCAAAGAAGCAACCTGGTTGGTCAAGGACACGCCGATGGCTGGCATTATTTGCACAATGACGAGGACAGAAAAAAATTGTAGCGTTCAAAGCAGCTTTTTAAATATATTCACAGTATTACAAGTGCTATAAAATCCAATACAATGTAGATAATCTTTATATGAGGTGATTTTAGACCGAAGAAGGTGAAGTTGTCATAAGCAGCGATATGTAGTATAAACTAATATAATTCACTGTTGTATAGGGAGAAATTATGAATGAATTCCTGCTATTTAATGCAGTTTCACTACCTTTCACCACATTTATTTTGCACCCTATTTCAACTAAACTGCATAATATCTCTTTGGATCTCTGAATTTTAGATTTCTGAGTTATCTAATTGAAAGACTCATCCATTGCAAATTCAGTCATAAAAGCTGCAGTATGTGTAGTCTTCTGTCCTTTTTTGCGGCTTCATCTGTTTTCAGTTTTAAATGTTTAATAGCATCTGGTCTCTCTTTCTTCTTTTCAGCACTAATGGCATACATTAGCCACCTTGACAAAGCATGCTACTCAGTTTTTTTCCACGTTGTAAAGAACTTTCAAATGCTACTCAGAATGCAGTATCCACTCAGCGTACTGTTGGTAGTACTGCCTTTTGTCTGTCTAAAAAGATGTGAAAAACACTTCAAGGCTGCAAGCAAACCACTGCAGTGTAAATAATTTTAAAAATGAGTGAGTCTGGACAATCTCACAAAGCTGGTGTGGCACAGTACTACTCTGCTGTATTAGTCCTGATACTAATGAGTAAAAGTTCAAAATAGGTTATTAAATTCTCGCGTCTGTCTTTTGTAAATGGATGGCATTTCTTCAGGTGTGACGACGGATCATTTTCATTTGCCTTAACACCACATTCCTCTCACTTATTTCAGCGTATGCTCTGGTAACGACAGCAACCTTCACAATGAGCTGAGAGTCACGGTCAGCGAGCTTCGCCCTCATTAGCAGCTTGCGCTCGCCGTTGTCACCGGGGGGGGGGACAAGCAGAGGAAGACACATCCTGCGACGTGGCTCGGGTGAGAGGGTCCCTGCCCACTTTCTCTGTCCCCAAGCTCGTCCTTGTCCCTTCCTCTGAAGCCTGAGCAGGGACAAAAGTGTCAGCAGCACAAGGTGCCAGACAGGCCTTCACCATGTGGGTTCTGGGTATTATTTTCTGCTCATTAGGCGGTATAACCAGATTTCCCCCTTCTGCCCAAATCAAATAAAGGCTGTGTGATGATAGCCTCAGTGACCTTAAGGTTCCTAATGAATCTGACAGGACAGCATTTCTGCCTCTCCGGTATCTGTGTGTGTCTGACAGTATTTGTCTTGTCTTGGTGGACATCCTGCTCCTGGAATATATGTGGGGTGACCTGCTGAGCTGAATAACGAGAACATCCATGTGGAGTAGAAAAAAAAAAACATTATCGAAAAGTGGTAGAACTGGTAGAAACGGACAACAATTTTTAAAGCTGCATTTAAACCACTGGAGAATTGGACACTAGAGGGCAAACAGAAAATACACAATAAGCTGAACAAATGCTACAGCAGGAATCGATTGTTGAAAATAACATTTGTCTTTTTATTACATTGGCAGTGATTACCTTAGAACCACAGGGATAAGGTGCACTTATTTGTGAAAAATAAAAAGAGGTGAAACAGCAAAGAAATACGGCAAGTTGATTAACTTTGACCGCATTTTTCTTCAAAAACTAATTTGCTGTGGAGACAGTTGTGTTGCGCGCCTCTTCACTTCTTCACTGATTACCCTTTTTGTAGTACAAGTAGAATAGCTAGCAAAGATACCAAAAAGTTGCCTACTTACACCTTGAGCTGTCCCAGTCTGTCACGAGACCCTCGCTTTGCAGGTTGTAGCGGTAGGCGTGACTTTTTTCCATCTGAGGAATGTAAGTCCAATTCATTCTCATGCCATTCTCACTCCTGAGAAACATTTCTAACCCATGTGTATCTGTGATTTTGATATGTAATGAGGTCATGGTACCCAAATCTCAGGATGAGGGTGTTCATTTCCAGATTTTAATGTTTTTCAAATGGAAAAGGATTGTTTTTCACCCTTGCTCAGTGTTTTCCATCACGCCCTTTGCTTACTTTTCGGGCTTGACATAATGTGATTAAAACGATGTGCCCATTTACTGTCTGCACATTGTGTTTCTCGCACAGTCTTCCATTTTGTCGGGCAGATGTTTCTGCCTGGATGTTTTGCACCTCGATATGGGTCTGACAAATGCTACGAGGAAAAAGGCAGCGCCAGAGTGTGCGAAATTATCAGCATCTGCAAGGTGATGCTGTAAGTGCTGCGCTCTTCATCGGATGTCTGCACTCCAAAATGTCAGGCTTGCAGGTGTTAATGTATTCACTCACCTTTGGAACATAATGCACTGTCTGCTTCTATTATGTTGCTATTATGTTCGTCATATTTTGGATCCTGACCATGGACCAAGATCTGTATTTTAGTCTTGGAAAAATCATTGTTACTGCCTTCAGCATTCAACTATTGATCTATCTAAAACTATTGATCAAATCTATTTGAGAGTTGCAAATAATTCCATTGACATGTTTTTCTATTGATCAAATGTTGGATCAGGCTGTATACGTGCACCCAAAGCAGCAACTGAAGTCCATGGTTTAGAAACAGTAACAACACCTCGACATTTTAGAAAGTCGGTGGTGACCTTTAAGAACTTTCTTTCTCCAACTTGATTTATTGAGTTTAGAAATTTCCTTCGAACTTGATATATTGAGTTTGCAAATTCATCACTTAAGACTTTCTCTGGCACACCTGTCGCCCACACAAATTCCCTGAAAGCCCACACAAGCTGTCGTTAAATATTAATAATTTCTATTAATGCAATATGAGGGCATAGCATGCAAACAAAGGCAAACCTCCGCTGTGTTCCAGATTGATCATTTTAATTAAACTGGCTTGGGGACAAAGGAGCCTCAATGCATCATGGGGTAACTGGTTATTTGTTATCTGCAGTGAAAGCTTTCTCGAGGCCTGTGATGTGCATGGAGGTCCTTTCTTAACTGCTGAAACTGACGGTGTAGACATCAAGCTTTTTCACAAGCTGTCCTTTTTTGATGTTGTAACAGATGAAGTTCAGTGTCTGGAAGTCTGGAAGGTACATATTTGGAATGTGTTTAAACTTTGCTGAGTTTACATTTCCATCCCTCTGAAAGCACATTTTGAATTCCTGAAAAGTGTCTATAATATTTGCTAGTTTGCATGCCAGGATTATTTCTGTCTTCTTCTGGGAATCAGCCAAAATGAGCCAAACATTTTATTTTTCACCATCAGTGGCCCCATATCCTACTGAGGTTGACTGCAGTGTGGCGGCTGCGGCGGCGGCAGCGGCGGCGGCCTATTTGGTTTCATGCTGGCATGCATGAGGAGCGGAGGAAGGTTTCCTACAATCAAGAAGCTAAAATAAAACAGAACCCGGCAGAAGCGGCTGGCCAATAGAGGGCACCATTAAACCACAACAATTAATGTGAACATGTTTGCAAATGACCCTCATGCCATCATTCCCCTTAGCAAAGTCTAACGATTTGCGGACATAAAATGTGTAGGGAGTGCTCCGGGAAAGCCGATTTCTTTCGGGGGGGAACCGTGACTCCTCACAGGCTTATCAGGACTACGCTTCATAGTTTAAGTTCATGAGAGCAGAGATTTGGAGCAGGCCATTGTTGGCAAGCCACAAAATGAGACATGTTTTCCTCAGTTGTCAGCAGGTGCCATTGATTGCCATGGCGCAAATACAGCTCTTAGCCAAAGAAGGGGTTGGAATAAAAAAGTTTGTAGCTTAACATTAACCAAACAACTACCAGGATGCAGATCCATACCGGGTCAAGAAACATTTGCTACTGGGCCATGAGGAAACAACGTGATTCTGCAAATCTAAATAACAATCATATAACTTCATATAATATAATATAATATGACAATAAACTTTATTTGGACGGCCCACTCTTCCTCCTGAGCATCTTGGCCTATCTTGCTTAGCTTAAAGGACTGATTATCAGCTGCACTGCGGACTGATATTAACAAGCATCAGGTCCCCCCCATCTCACCAGCCTGTGAGTGTGCATGCTGTGGAAGCTCCCTGCAGAAAACGATGATGCTTGTGCAGCCCACAATAACTGATGACTCGTCTTTGCTCCAACAAAAGGACCTATTCAGAGACTCCCACAAGAGCATTAGATTTTACCAAACCCCCTCTTTCACTCCAGGACAAGGAGCAATTACACACCCCTCATACACTTCTAATAAACATCACCCCCGCGCCACACCCCACGCTCAACGCACAAGGGCGAAAAATTGAGAGACATATCAATATAATCATGTACTTTACTCAAGAAAGTTTGGGGAATGGAACAAAATGGTTTAACATAGCATGCTGTTTGTAGCAAAAGTGAGAGAAATACAGCTAGGAAGTTGTTTTTAAAAACCTCTTAACAGCACAGTGGAAAGCATGTGTGCACAGGGGTTGGGCTGGATGGACTACCTCTGACATTTCCCCCCCTCAGTGTCCAAGTGCCCTTTTTTAACCTCTTATACCCCACAGACCTGTCAGTGGGGTTCTGTCATTACACACTCATGCTGTGCGTCCAAAACCGCTCAAAGTCTATAAAGATGCCAAAGTTTCCACTGATACCAAATGTGTGTATAAAAAAGTGCACAATATATTTCCATTTGATACAGGCATAAATAACATTGAAGCATTGGAACAAGCTGGAAATAATATACTGTCAGATATTGTGGAACCAGATCTTTTCCAACCGTTAAGCTACTTAAAGGGACACTAAAGGGGAAACTGGATGTTAAATGGGCTGGAAAAACTAAAATATAGCTAAACCCTAATAAAACATTTACATGCTTAATTTTTGCCCAAAGTCTCAAGTTCCCATCTTTTTGCTCTGTTTGCTTGTTTGTTTTTTCCCCATTCAGCTTCAGGGACCAATACGTTGGGATTGAAGCTGTTTTTGATCACTTTATTAAATTCTGCTCCCCATCTACTTAGCAATACGACATTAGGTAATCTGACTGAAGTTTGAGATAAATTATGATAAATCTTTTCAAATGTAATATATCAGGGTCACTGGGGACTCATTAGTGGACAATGAAACTTCATCTTCCATGGTGACTGTTCAAAATACAACTGGCTAACAATAATAAAGTAGGTTCCATGATGATATTCAATTAACATCCGCTTTAGTGAAATCATTTTCCACTTGGAGATATAATTATCTGTTTCTCAAATACTGGCAATTCTTGAAGAATGTTGCATTTCAGCCAATCTAAATACATTTTGATCACCGTTGATATTGTGTCTTCTGTTTCCAGCCAACACCTTCCCTCTCTGTCACGATGCATCACCACATCTGTCGTCCAGTCACATGTGAATTCTACAGACACCCTCCCAAAGCCGAGCCCATTCAACATCATAACCACAATTCCTTTCGGCAGCCCATTTCCTTCCACAGAACATTATTACCCATGATTCATTTCCTCCTCATTGAGAGCTGTGGCTATGTGGCCGATTTAGATGATAATGGGGGGAAAAAATGAGCAAATACATATTACTGAGATCACCCCATACATATCTGTCTACAGATGACTGTCTTATACTGTAATGGCCCCTGTAGAAGAGGGATTACAATGTGAGCGTACACAATTTGATTGTAAAATTAATGATAATTTTGCCAATGGGCAACACTGGGCTCAATTGTTGACCCAGACATAATACAGGCAGACATAACAGAGGGAAAATGAATTTCTGAACATTGAGCATGGTAGCTGAAGTGCAAGGAAACGAAAGAAGGTGGTTTCTGTGTCACTTGGCTTCTTTGCTCAAGCTGACATGTCCAAAGAAGCGGTCCAGATCAGCAGAATAATCAGATCAGAATTGGTCACACATTGAAAGGAATGGGGAGTGAGTTTCATTCTGACCTCATCTACAGAACTGTGAGGACATGTAAAGGTGTGAGTGACTGACAGCTTCTTCACGTTCCTGTTAGTTCTTGTTAGTGTGATTACCAGCCACACCAATTCCCTTCTTAATGCTCTTTGTTATTCTCACGCCTCATTTCACGGGGATTATCTACTTTAACACACTTCAACTTTGAAATTTCATTCATACTTTAAGCTCGTTTATGTGTTCACATTTATCATGCTTTCCATCCTTTATTTAAAAAATAAAATCTCCTTTTTCATTTTTTCACTGAAATTAATGGGCAGAATGTCTAAACGTGCCCCTATTTTAACCTTTTCAACCCCTTCACAATCATACTGTCACTGACAAAACGTCATTAGAGCTATTAACCAGATCTTTGCACTTTCTCACATTAGTTCAGCTTTTTCATAACTTGCATAGGTTTTCAATAATCACAGTTAGTTTTTAAATTAAAGTGGTTGTGGTCAGACACCATTCTTAACTTCTCAGCTATTCGGTCTAATGAAATACATACTGCATACATGTATATATTATTTAGTCACTCTTCATACACAATTTACACATCAAAAGGTTCGCAAACCTTTCCTCTCACACAATGTAACTAAGGACTTACATATCTTATGCTATGAGCTTTAACCAGCAGAAGAGTCATGCAAATGTCTCATAGTCTCCAACTTTATCTGAGCCTTAAGATTACTTGGCTTTTTGCGATATTTCATACATTTTTGATACTGAGAACATACACAGGTATATCAATATCTTCAGCAAAGCCTTCTGCACTACTTGATGAAAAGATTTCACCAATACAGAGCGTCTCTCAGTCGCTGGACACAGTCTGAAACACAGCTGACTGTGATTGGCCGATTAGACATCAGCTCTCTCTGTCAGTTCCTCTTTTGTTAGCTGCTCTGTCACTCACAGCTTTTCAAGCAATGCATTTCAGCTCCCAGCAATCAAATCATATTTTCTTCTCTAGTTGGAACATGGACTTTGGTGCACTCATGTAATTCCAAACATAGCTTCAACGAACACAAATCAAAGGTCCAATCAGCGAGAATAGCTGAAAACACCTATGTGGGTGTGCAGGGCCCTGGAAAAGATGAATGGCAAAAATATCTTCACAAACTTCAATATGGCAGGTCCACTGGATTGTTTTTGTTGGTGTTAAACTATATTTTACTTTGACCACTAATCAGCTGCAAAGCAACAAGATCTGTAACCGATTAAATCAAACTGTGAAAATTCTGAAAGTCTTCCCTCCCCTTACAAAAGTATTATGGGTTGTTTTGGACTTCTGATTTTAGATTTTTCTTCATCATACTGTAGATGTAAAGCACAGCTTAAACCCTCCAAAAAATATAACAGCCAACAAAAGGGTGCAATGAGTTTGATTTAGACTGTAGCTGCTCCAATCGGAAAGTTTTTTGGCCAAGCACAATTACCCAAAATCTATGATTATGTTGCATGGCAACATTAGATGGTCGTTCTGAACAACACAGTGCATTAGCAAATACTTGAGTATTGCTGCCTCCATTGAGACATTTTTGAAGAATGATGGTTCTGGTACCAAGTAAGAGAGTCATTTGTCTCGGTTTCTGTAGCTTTCCCTTTGGCTATAGTGACCTGGCAGACTTAAGCGGTGATGGAGTACAGCTGCTACATTTCTAGAGTCGGTTCCAACTCTGATTCCAATTGCTGGAGTTGCTGAGGATGAATTGCTGACTCCTGTGTACGCAGCACCCAAAAGGTTAACCTGCTGTAGCTCTCTAATGAGAGAATAACCTAAAACTACCTTGTGTAAATTCAAGAAATCTGATAATGTCGTAAGAGCAACAATAAATAGGATTGTTTCAGGGTTCTTCTCTTCCATACCATTAAATCCATACTAACTCTGCAGGCTGTATACCCACATGGCTACCTAGACATCTGCAACTCAACTGTAAAGCCACTGCAATCTTTTGTGCATTTCTGTTTTGATCTCCCGGGCTTCGTACTTCATCCTCCGCAATACATGTGAGAGCTCAGAGATACTTTAGATTCTGCTGAGGTGGAGGGCCTGTTTTTCTGAAAACTGGGATGTCTGCAACTCAACGAGGCCTTTGGGTGGCATATATTGGCCCCGTTGAACAATTTGGTTTTATTATGAAAAAAACATTCAAAACTACAGGGCAGCACTTCATTGGCGAGCAATTTAATAATGCAAGCTCAGACACTGTGAATGCATATTAATAAAGCCTCAAATCCTCGAGGTCTACACACAATAAAAAGCAACGACACCAAAGGGACTGATATAGCTGGGATTATTTATCAGTAATTATCTTTGGTAAAGTGTAAGCTTCTGTATATTGACTATTGGCCTTATTGGCAGATTCTGTAATTTGCATCTCCATGTAATTGAGGAGTTTGATTTTCTATTGTTTTTTTCGTCTGCTGAGGGCTGTATATTCAATTCATTTCAATTTCATTTTTCTAGCCCAATATCACAAATCACAATTTTGCCTCAACGGGCTTTACAATCTGTAACATACGACATATATGAGTGTATAGTTGAAATAATCAGAATTCAGGGACAAAACCTGTTCCCACAGTCACATTGTGGGGACCTACAACCGAGCTTGGCATTAGCATTAGGTCCCCACAAGGTTATACATCTATATTACCCTCTGGGGAAATTCGTGGGCTGAGCGCAGATCAGCAGCCACACAGGGGAATAAATGCAATACGTCAATGGCGTCTTGCAGCCTTCCCATGTTGATTTGCAGGCTACCTCGCCACTTAAACGCACAGATCAGCTTTGTCGGGTGAGTGGGGATCCTCTGATGTGGGTGAATCAGTGCGGGCATTACTGTTCCTCCTGCACTGATAACGAAAGACACATCACCAACTCCTGTGTAGGAAGGCCAGACACGGTGAGAGAGAGACATGAGAATGTAGTACATTAGCGTGGGCGTGAGTTGCATTAGCCCCGATGTCAGGGGAGTACTGTATGCGTGCGAGAGAGGGGAGCGCATGATGGCATGTGTGTGTTTTTGTGCTCCTGTGCATGGCCCTCGCAAACAGCAGTGCACCCAGGAGGAAGTGAGGTTTTCATTTTCTTGCTCCTTTTAACAAACTGAGCTCCCAGGGATATCGCATCGGGGTAGAGGGTCACGGTTGGATTTAAAGTTAGGAATAACAGTTAGAGTCTCACTTTATCTAATCCTTCATGGACGAGAACATCATTTTCATTTCACTTTTGAGGGAACTACTGAGAAACTACACTACTATACAGACAGGTGTGTTTTTAATAGGATATTCATGTGTATGATATGCAGCATATTCCATATGAGACCTTTCACACTTAACATGACATTGTATTTAGAAAGGGGCATGTTAGCTATACATTTTTTTTATTCAGTAGTAATGGATATAAGAAAAAAGACTTACATTAAAAAAGACTCAGTCACTGACGATTGATTTTATGTAAATGTACTGCTAAACATAGACAGAGTCACACAAGAACGTGGAGGTTTCCTGTTTTTCAGATGGGGTCAAATTAAGAAAAACACCTTTTTTTTTTTTTTTTTTTAGAGAGAGATCGTGATTTGAACCCACAGCCTCTCTTTTATCAAACCTGCTTCACCAAACCTGACAAAAAAAGGAAAAAAACTCCAATGCTTCATTCAGTTTTAGAGAAATCCTATTCAACCAAACACAATAACTTCAGTCACTTGTGTGACCCTGCAGACTGTGTGACACCCACCTCCAGTGCCACGCTGCCACAGGCTCTATGCATATTCACAGCACGGTAACTGATCATTAAGTTTCATCAGAAGGCACAGTACAAATAAAACACATCCAAAGTACCATTGGCAATGCAATACTGCAATGACAGTAATGGCTCGCTTAATGTGGGGTACTATTGATCTCAGCTCCTGATCGACAGCCATTTCAGAGGCTGATGGAGGGGACTTATGGAGGCTTGTGGGTGAACCCAAATGACCTCTGCTTTGGCCAATAGCCATCCAGTGAGGCGACCTGTGGCAACGGCAATAATGTAGTTTGACAAGTGAAGCTTAGAGAAATGAATGGAGAGCAGAATCATGCATACATTTCTACTGAGCACTGTTTTCAGATGAAATGTTTTACATGCTTTATATGAGATTTTTACACATCAGTTTGACAATAGTCCTTATCACAAGGTCCACTTACCTGTTTTTTTCGGAGGCTTTCAGCCACATCGCATATCCTCAATTTGACATGTTCTCTGTTACTGCATTAAAAATAAGCTGCAATCTGATCCAGAGTTTAAGTGAGCAGTGATAAGGAATGCAAGAGTCAACACTAATGTGCAAAGCCTTGCATTCTCTAAACAACTGTACAAAGTTGCTAGATAAAGTAAGAAGAACCAGACAAAAAAGTGCATGGCCTGTGCACGAAAGCTGCACTCAGCCACTTTGAGCAAAATGAGAAGGAGTGGTCACTTTGAAGTTCAAGGACTTCCAGAAATCCGGTAAGGTGACATCAGCAAGGCAGGCACAATGTGCTAATGCTAATCCGCCCAGATGGTCTTTGATGCTTTATGTCAAAAGAAACCAAAGGGATGAGAAGAAGGAAGGAAAATATTTAGCGCTGCTGAATCCAGCTCTTCTCTGAAAGGGGCAATATATGTATTTTTTTTATAGTTTCATAATTTGCTTTTCAGTTTCAGTCCCCCCC
>CM022490.1:26557654-26579233 GCA_011952105.1 Coreoperca whiteheadi | reverse complement strand
ACGTCGTCACTGTTTCCCCTGGCCAGTCAGTCTTTCGAGGTGATGGTGGACCTGAGGTTATGTCACAGTGAATCTGTACGGTGCAGCAGGTAGAGATGTAAACGCTTGAGGCGGGAACAGGATCCGCTTCATTGAGCAGCAGCGTGAACGTGCAGCTCCACCATCCCGGTGCGGCTTCGGTGCAGTCAAACGGAGATACAACACCACCCGCATTCTCATTCATTTACAGTCTGCCATCAAACCTCTCTTGATGTAAAATGTTATTGGTGTTATTCTATGAGAAGTGCGGTCCAATATGGGACATCTGGTGCAAACTTACACGACTTGTAAACAGCTAGTATGGTGAGATTTCTGGATGAAGCAGAGTGAGCTTGTCATGTTGTCGGTCGGCCAGGTGTTTCTCATTATTTCACTGATGCCATAACGCTGCTGAAGTGTGTTGCCTAGCTCCTTTTTCCACTGTTTACATTTTCACGGGGGCAACATAGGCCTGTTTACTCCTCTTCAGTTTGTTCAGAGAGGGCTGTCTGAATGAGCGCATTGACTCGAAAAACATTAAAAATGTATTTAGATTAAAACGGCTACTTAATGTTTTACAGCATAATGATTATTTTAAAATGTGAAATCTAGCAAATGCACACTTCTCTCGGACATATTTTATTCATATAACTAAACCAAAGCTAACTAAAAGGACAAAGCCATAATGTGGCTTTGACAACATTTTATGCAACCTGAATATCTACTGCGATGGATTACGCAACAATAGCACGTTTCAAGAGTCTGACAATAGATTTGTATATCATACAGAAATGAATAGAAACCAATGGTTACCAGAAACGGTGAGGAAAATAAATCCAAAAGTACCATTTGTAGTTTAAACTTGCAAAGGCTCTGGTATGTCGCTTTAAGGCTGCTGGTCTCCGCGGCTGTGTTCTGTTTGTTTGCGTCAGGAACAGTTGCTGTGTGTTCATCATGTACTTAGATGTGTGTGTAGTTCACTGCTGGTGGGTGTGTTAGTGGGTGGCCCGGGGGAGCTGTGGGTGCCCACCGCCGGGCTCGTACAAAGCTCCTCATCAACAAAGACAACGAGTCAAATTCGCCGAACTGTGCACAAAAGAAATTTCACACATGAGGAAAACCAGACAGTTTGTGCCAAGGTCTTCACCTTAAGCAGAGTATTTCTTTCCGTCTTGGGGAGCGAGCTTTCCCCGTTTTCTTCTTAAGGAGTAATGAGTTTTCAGTGTGCGGTGGATTAGCTGTGGGCTGTTATCTCACTTCTCTCTCTCTCTGCGCACTCTGAGGAGAAACTCACACTCCATCTGCTCCCATCCAGGCTGTGCAAGGTCAACTCGCTTGACACCAAGGAAGCGCTCGTGTCTGTCAGCCACGACCCTTTCAGCCTTTGAAATGCAAGTCATGCATCAGAAGTTCCCAGAGGCTTTTCACGTCTGGGACCCCCCAGAAAATGAAAGCTCATCCGAGGAGGGTGTCAGTACAGTCTGTACTGGGGTATAAGAAAAGACCATCCTGGATGTTTTGCATGTGCTCACCGCTAATCTTGTGGATTTAAGTGTAACTCCATCCAGGCAAATACTAGTCCTTGTGCTGTTGACTAGTGCTAACTACGTGCTTTCTCCATAGTCTGTGGAGCACAGCTTGGTATTGTCACAAGTAGGCTACAACAGACCGCATGTAACAACACCCAGGTGTGATCATGTTCAACAAACTGAAGGTCTGGTTAAACCAGCATTTAAAACCTCAACATTGTTCAGTAAAATCTATGTATTCCATTTCGGGCTCTAAGTAGATCCGTGCTATGAGCATTAACAATCGCTCACCTTAGAGACAATGGGGAGCTGGAGAGTTAAAAACAGAGAAAGCTTCCATAGCCTGTTAGCTGTGTTGCACAATTCACTCTTTATTTAATTAACCTGCTCTGCTGGAGTATAAACTGCTCGACAAATAGGCATGGTTAGCCGACAGAGACAGCAGGCGATGGTTCAAATATGCCTCTGAAATAAACAGTGTGAGTGCGACTGGCACAGAGGACCATATGATGTTGGCGGTCTGGATATATCCTGCAGAAACTCATTGTGTTTTAACCACAATTTGCTTGGAATCACCTTATACTGCAGAATTTTGTGAAGCAATAAAAAAAATGTTAATTTCTCTTCAGTGTTTGAATCAAGTTCATGACATAAAATGGTCAGCACAAATATAAAATATAAGATTTGCAGAGAAAGGTTTACAGCATGAAAACACCCGTCTGGTCCTTTAACCTGTAGTAAATAAAATCAAGTTAAATGGAGCCTTTCCTTTTTTTTGATTGGGCTCCCCAAAAAAGCACTTAAAGGAGTGCTGGAGCCCCTGAACCACAGTTTTAGAACCACTGGCCAAAGCTTATCAGTGACATGGAGGCAGAAAAGTAAGGACAAATGAGCAAGCGATCTGGTCTGCCGGGCAGTTAGAGCAATGTGTGTGTGTTTGCCTGCATGCAGGGCTCTAAGCCCAAGTACGGGAAACCATGCGGGGGGAGAGGGGAGGATTTATTGCCTATGACATGATCAAAAATGCTCGTAAATCGAAGTCAGCTTTCTCGCCTCTTTCTCTCGATGAAGCTGCAATTCCAGCTCCTCCTCCCTCCTCCTCCTTCCTCCTCCTCCTCGGGCATCCTCTGCCCTGAGCCTCTGCAGAAAAGGAGGAGAATGAGGTGTAGGAGGAGATGAAAAGTGACAAATTGATCTTTAAAACCGGGCGTTATATCATCAGCGGCTGACGGTGAGGTTGTAAAGTCACGCTGCACTCTGGACCGGGGCAAGTCGTGCTCTCCGTTTAATGGGAGATGTTTTCTGTCTTCTGCGGCCTTGCAGTTTCTCTCCTTATCCTCTTTCCTCCCCTACTTCTATTCACTCCTTCATTCGTCGTTCTTTTCTCGACTCTTTTCTCCCTCTGACCGCCCCTCCTCCCTCCAACCTTCCTCATCTACTCACGTCACATTTCTTCCTACCTTTATTCCACCTTCCTTTGCCGCCTCTCTCGGTTCCTCATCACTCCCCTCTCTCCCTGCACAGCTCCCTAACCCTCTTTACGTTTACTCCATCGCTCTCTCGATCCCCTCTTTGCTCTTCCATCCTTCAGTTTTAAATTTCCTTCTCGTTCTCTCGTCCCTCCTCTCTCCCTGCTTTCGACGATTACAGTAAATCCAAAGGGCGAGGCGAGGAAACCTCCATCAGGCAGCCGCCGGGGACGCTGGGACGTGCGTGTGATTCAGCGTTTGCTTGGGTGCAGAAAAAACCCAAAATTGGCAAGCCACACACAAACACATGGACACTGACACACGCCACCAGGACAAAAACACCCAATTCAAACCTGCTGATTAACAAGCCCGAGCACACACACACAAACACACACACACACACACACACACACAGGGAGTCGTAGTCAATGGCATGCGAAAATCCACAGCAGGGGAATGTTGAGGGAGCTCGGGGGGAACCGCACAGAGGGAACGGCTCAGACAGAGCAGCCTGCAGCTGAGGCTTTTACACTCATCTACTGGACAAACACGTAAATATTCTCTAAAACAAACTGTGTGTCAACAGACAATAACACTGCGTAATAATAGTGGATATACTGCGGAGCATTTGGGCAGGATGCATACACAGATACTGTATGCACACTGAGTCGGGGGATTGGAGGGACTAATCAAAAGAAAACTCACACAGCTGTCAATCATTTTTAAATCGGAATTCCTCTGCGTGGCTTACTTCCTACAGCTCCATTTCCTGTGCAAACCAGCAGTGTTAAAGCTGCACTGTCTGATTTTGGGAGGAGAAATGATTCCATCAAAAATCTTGAATGTTATTTTGAATTAAAACTAAACACTTTGAGCCGCGTTAGGTATGGCTGCCTTTGTAGGTGCATATTGTGGGCAGAATTGCTCCTGCTGCACAGTTGAACACTCCATCTGACAAGGACGTGTGGCTCCAACCTTTATTTATTCAGGGTGCGTTTAGTGAGCACATAATGCAGCTCTCGATGATCCGTTGGCAATGAGCAGCTTCTCTGGATGGAGGTTGATAAAGGTAAGACAACTGAACAGGGGACCTGCAGTATCAGTTACAAGACATTTCTCTAACCTGAGGCCACAGCTGCCCTTTGAATGGATTTCCATCAAATTTGGAGAACAGACAGAATGGACTGATTATGGAATTGATCTGGATTTGGGATAATAATACTCATAACTATGGAATTCACTGAGACGGAGCCTGAGTTTCAAATGCTTGGGGTGTTTGCAGGGTCAAGAAATCGATTCAACATCAAGCTTAAAACCCATTCAAATTAATATATTTTGAACGCGACATATGGTGTCAATAAAGGGCTACTTAATCTGATAAGGCTGTGGGGTATGTCAGACTAAAAAGGCTGCGAACCACCCATACAAAGCATTGACCTTGCCTTAATTTATCTAGGAAGTAGACATTGTAAATAACCAAACGGATAACAATTCTCTGTACTACTACTAATGGCAACATAATCCTCGTGACAATAGACCCAGCCTATACGCATTACTGTTGCTCCATCCTTGTAACTCTTCGTGACTAAGAAAATTCTGAATATTACAACCCTCCGTCATTTTCAAAACTCATTACATATACTAAAAATCTTATACCACGTTCAAACTGCAAATCACGACAGTTTATTAGCTCCTGAAAGGTAGACATGCTGTAAATACACTGTTTTCACTACACAGTGGTTGCTGTATACACATTTAGTCGCGCAAATACGCACATACAGTGCATATGGTAAACTAATGTAATAGGCCATGCAAGCGTGCGAATGTGGTCCTTATGAGAGACAGTTAGGTGACATTCATTGTAAAGCGTCATGACAAATATTAATAGCGTAACTGTGAAAATGTAATATGCAGTATACATTCCCTGTGCTCTGGTTGTGTGGTCACATAGGAGATAAAACATAATTATCCTAAAGGATTAATTAGGATTAGGTTGAAGAACCCTGGACGATATAAGTCTATAGGAAGATATATAACTTCTGTGTGACCTCATAAACCCCTGCGGGTATATGGGCTGATATTTGTTTACTTGTTCAAAGAGAGAAACATTTGTATGTTTTGTATAGTGTCTGGATTTCATTTGTGTGTTCGAATCGGACATTTCTTTAGCTAAAATGGATATATACACATAATGTGCATCCCCTCCCTCAAAGGCACCCACATCTCTGAATCAATGGCTTTTACGTTGCCTCTTCTGTATGTTCTCCCTCCCTATCTCTTTATCCTTTTCCGTTTCCGTTTCTTCTCTCCGCCTCACTCCCCTCTATCCATCTCGCTCTGTCCACTCTGCTAACGAGGCTGATATGGACGCTGTCTTTATGAGCTCTAGGCATGACCTCCGTCCTCCTGCTGTCTTGAAAAGAGCCGTGGGACAGACTCATACACACAGCCTTTGTACAGCTACTAGAGAGTTGATTGTAAAAACGTTATCATTTTTCTTTTTCTTTTAAGCTTTGATTTAAACAATGGCGACATGGCCATGTGAAGCTGAAATGGGATCTTTGTATAGTAGCAGTCCCATCAGCGTGACTGTGATATTACAGCATGTTATTATTAATGCCCCTCAGCCCTGTGCATAGAGAACAGAATCATTAGTGGTTTCAAATACTGCAAAATTATTTCCTCAGTCTTTTCAAAATGCCTTTTGTGTGCACTATTTATTTCATTCAGACCACCAACACATATGGCACACCTTACAAGAGGTGACCATTTAGCCACAAGCTTGGATAACATGACATGTAATTTCTATGCAACACACACTTTGTGCTGGCTTTCATATAAAACCTTTGCGCATGGGTGGGCAGTCTCTGTGAGGAGTTCAAATGAGTTTCTTCACACTCAACTGGCTTTCAGCTGACCCGACACATAAGAATAATATTTTATGGCAGATATCAACCTGTTTTAACCCAATTCAGAGAAATGAGCCAAGAAGGGAGGCAATGTAATCCTGATAAATTGATGTGCGGTAATGATATCTTCCGTCTTTAGACACCTCCGCTGCACAGCACAGCGGTTTTGATTATTTATGGTGAAGAGCCTTACGTTGGAAAAGAAATAATAAAACACAGATTTTAAACTCCTTTGTGAACCCGAAACTTGGCTCCAGTTTCATTAAAATGTAACACTCGCATAAGTTGAAGACTTTTCATGACTTAAATGTTTAATTTTTGTCAAATTTTTATATAATTAACATTTTAATGAGAGATCTTAGATTCAGTGAGGCAGTACCAAACTTTCAGTACGCGTGGCAACATATCAAAGTGGGTAATTCTTACAATGTTTCATCAGCGAACGCCAGAGTTAGCCACATACGTAAAAGCTCATTTCTCATTTTATAATAGGCCAGTCAATGGTAATGTGGTTATAAAGTTCATAATATGGTAATATGGTTAGGTGGAAATCTATTAGCAGGAGACAAGGCTCATTATCATCTAACTGAGAAAAGGGATCACACCTCTGAGATATCTGTTAGGACATTAAACATACAAAATATGCTTCTCAAACGTGTTTTAAAAGTGGGGTACGCGATTCTGGAGACATCCAATACCATGACAAATACCATGATACAGAGCGACAACAACGACACAGCAAGTGATTGAACTAACGTTAGCCAGGTTGCAGGTTAGCAAACTGTCGCTACAGTTGCTGCTGCGAAGCTAACAGCCAGAGAGGACGAGACGGTTTCCCAGAGCCAGCACAGCAGCCCCAGACAGCGACACTAACAGCTCTCCTGCTACTGTAGCTGACATCACAACAACGGCATGTCTTGGCAAACTAGAAAGTGAGCTCAATGTCCGTGGGCAAGTCATTTAACGATACCTGACCCACAAGCCATGGCTGGAATAGTGTTGTGCGGCTCGGTCCGAGCCACTTTGTTTATTTCCCATTTACAGAGCTGAGGACAAACACCGCATTTCTTTTCAGCGTGCACACACTAAACGAAACAGTGTGAGGGCGGTCGTGGCTTGGTGGCAGAACGGTTGCCTGCCAATCCGAAGGTCGGCGGTTCAATCCCCCAGCCACGTGTCGAAGTATCCTTCAGCAAGATACTAAACCTCAAAATGCTCCCGAAGCTGCGCCTTCGGTTTGTGAATGTTCTCATATGTAAGTCGCGTCTGCTAAATGACTAAATGTAAATGGAACAGCTGGTGGGCCGTGAGGAGATACTCCCTGAATTTGACAAAAAGATTAGAATCGCATACCCCACCTTTAAAACTTTACCAAACATAGTTTGAAAAGAGGACCTTATTCTTCCAGTAACGAAACTTTGAGTGTCTTAATGTGTTGAAGTGAAGCAAATACAACTCCATGTTTTAAAGCCTTCCACACATCAGTTATTGTTATGAAAGTGAGGAGTACTGTTACCATGGGTAATATGTTTTAATCAGTTCAGGACGCAGACCGTAGAGAGTAATGGTGAATCTTTAGAGGAAATAATCGCTGTGTCTTTAGAAAAACAGATCCAAATTTCAAATGATTCAACTAATTCAGATGGCGATAATAAGCATTCAGTTTGCTCTCAAGTATCTCTGCACTGGACAGGAAAGCTGCTGAGATGAGTGACCAGACCCGGCTGGGCTGACATCTCTGGCTCTGGAACCGATTCAACATGTCGCCTGTGATCACGGATTTCCTCAATGGAAAGAAACATAGACATAGTTCAGCATTGTCGATGGCCAGTGTTTGCCTGAGCGTGAGCACACATGAATGAGGGCACTGAAGGGAGACAGTGGGAAGGTCAGAAACCATTTGTTTGCATTTATTTTGCTTGTTTTCTAAAAAGTTACAAAGGCGGATCGCTCTACAGTTATACAGTGAATTCCTAATATTTCCCTTGTGTCAGGATTGTAACATTCACATGTACAAAACAAACAACAACATCATCATCTCATCAAGTTGTAAAAGTTGTAATAGCTATACAGGGTGTTATGTGGACAACTTCAAACTATCTATTATAACTCCATCAGTTACTCCAGCCCTGATGTACTGGTGTGTTGAGGCTTTTTATATCTATACTGATTATATGAGAGTTAAACAAATGTGTACATCAGCTAATATGAATTTTTAACATGAGCAAACAATTTGGCAACAGTCGCTGCCATTTGGTTAATAAGTTTGGCTAGATACAGGAAAAACAATGTAACAACAATGCACATTTTGCATAGAAAACTTAACTGGAAAACAAATGCAAATATTGGAAATGAAATTATTATATATGTTAAATGTGTACATTGTAAAATTCCTGTCAAAAATATGATAGTGTAAAGCATGATTCTTTTTGCAAATCTGCCTACATATGCCAATATGAAATATCTCTAAGAAATATATATCTGTGATAAGCCTTTAACGGGCAGATAATATTGGCCTGCCAATACATCCATCGGTAACTACTGTACAGCAGCTGGATGCACATCTCTTTGTGCCTTTTTAGTTGAGTGGAATGAATGCATGCTGGCTTTTTCCATCTATATTTCAATTTCTTCCCCGTATCACTTCTCACAGATGTTCGACCCAAAATGGAACACAGAAGTGTGTGTTTACAGTATGCTGGATGCTCATTTTGCCAATTCAATCGGCCCACTCCTTCTCAGAGCTAACTGCATGTTTGTGAAGTCCGGCCCTTAAATGATGCTTTTGTAACACTTTCGAAAAACACCATCAAAAGGGAAAGAGCCAATACTCCAGACTCTCTTCCTTCAACAAACACAGGTCCTCCACCTGGCTCTTCTGAAGGCTCCACTTTTTGTATTCTTTTAAAGTGTCAGTCTGAAGATGAGTGATGTATTGATATTTTATTTGTCGTCACGGTCCAGCAACTCACCCTGTGAGTGTGTTCTGTTTGTGTTATAATCATGGTGAAGTGAAAGCGGCCAACCTGCTGGGATTTTCTGAAACCCGAGTCAGGTTACAGACCACTGGCTTCAGAAGCAGCCATGTCCAGTAGATCTAGTTTGGTAACCTATGAAACCCACGGAGGCTTCAACTGTCGGGACTGTCCTCAGCAATTAGAAGGGAAAGGGTTTTCTTTCAACCCGGTTGGTTCTGGGACTGTTTGGAGCAGACGCTCTTTTTCAGCGTGTGAGTCATGCTCACAGTTAAATGTGGTATATTAATCCCATTTATCCCTTCCACTGTTGGCATCTTACTTGTTTCCCAAGAGAGCTGAAACCAAGTCAAGACTAAGGCCTGTCGTAATCAAGACCTATTTAAAAGTAGGTGATAAAATGTAAAAATAATGCTTAAATGGCTAAAGGATCTCCTTAGAGTACGTACTGTGCTATACCTTTACACTTCAAGCTTGAACATTCAGTTAATGAATGGCCGGAAAACTGAACTAAACAATGAATAGAATGAGTTGGAGGAAAATTTCATGCCTCTCCTTATACAGGTGTTATCCGTAAATCATATGTATTGCTGAACAGAAGAAAGTTAAGACCGACAGGTTTGAGAAAGTCTATCCATCTAGCTCACAATCAATAGAAAAGCCAAATCGTCCACATCAAAACAAGTCTGTAACAAATTTTTACAGACATAAGAAATTCAAAACTCAGACTCACCACTTTGGCTTGATACTAGAATACAATAAGAAAACAAAGTTTCCAAAAGCACTTCAAATCTATACCAACCAGAAGGGGACATCTCTTTTGCTGAAGAGTGACACCTGAGATGAAGCGAGACAAAATCACAGCATCGTTGCAACGTTGACAATTTAAATATCTCTCAGATTCAAACCCGGTCCAACCGGGGCCAACGTTTGTCAGGTCCTCTTGTCTGCAGACTTTTACACCCAACCAGATGGTCTTTGTGCAGTGCTGAACTATATTTCTCCCTTATATAATAATGGCAATTGATTGACGTATTCCAGTCTGTGGGGGTTCTCTGCCCTGCAACAGCCTGCTAAGGGGGGGGGACAGTCCAACTACTGCAAGGGAGTCCCCATGTGGCCGACGTGGCTGTCAATCTAATTCTTTTCATTTTCAACATGAAAAGTCCCCGACGTATTGTGGAAACAGTTGCAAAGACAGGAGAAGAATGGGCAGAATAGCCACATTAAACGGCTGAATGCACACCTGTACGAGGCACATGAAAAGCCTAAATACCAGCTCTTTGAATGACATTTCATTCGTAATGTTTATTTCAGGTTTCAAACGTATTCACATGCATTACTCATGTAGAAGTACAGATACTAGGGTTTAAAAAGACTTCAACAGTGGAAGTTGAAGCATCAACTCAAGCTTTTTACTCAAGTAAAAGTACTGGTTTCAAAACTACTTAAAAGTATAAAAGTAACGTAAGGGAAAAAATGCCATTACGGACAAAAGCTTAGGCTCACAGCTCCTCAATTTTTTCTAAAGGCAAAATTGACTATAATGTTACATTAAAATGTTAATGTTGAAAAATGTGGGACGCACTCGCTACCTGTTTCAGCCGCATATATGCCCATTGAAAATAAACTCATGTTAGTACAATGCAATGACATTAAAGAACCATATATCATATATGTGACAGACATCTTGGTACTCGGCTACATTCGTCTGCTGTAACTAATTACTTTCTTTGAGTAATGACCCCAACACTGGCTGTGTCCCTGCTGGGGTGTGACATGATTTGTGTCATGTGCAGGTGCGATGGACAGACCAATAGGGTGCGGAATGGTGTACTTCTCACCCAACCACAATCAAATTCCCTCTATCCGGATGGCGCAATTTATCTGGATAGGTTTTATTTTTATTTTTTTTAACGTTGACAAGCCGCGATGAAAATAAGCCGAAAGGAAATAGGAGTAACGAAGCTATTTTTAAAATTTAAGGAGTAGAAAAAAACAGATAATTGCATGAAAATGTAAGGAGTAGAATTAAAAGGTTGGCTGAAAAATAATCACTCCAGTAAGTAAGGTAACGAAGTATTTGTACTTGACACCTCTGCATATGGTACAGTATTGTTTCACATTGTCCAAGCAAGGGTGGTATTTTCTCCAACCTACTCACTCATAACTACTATCCCTCAGTGTGAACTAATGGTGGGATCAGACTATGTAACATTTATGTCTTCAGAGACCGTCACTGTGTCAGACTTGGTGATCGCTGTGCCTTGGCCGAGAGACGTGGGACATGTCTCTCGGCATGTCCACTCCCGCCTGAGCATCTTTTCATGATTGCATGATAGAGTCTATAGACTTTCTGTGACAGGAATGTCAACAACGATGGCGCCTTAAGTGTCACAGAGCACTTGTTGCCATTTCCCCTTTCGATTGGGCTAATACCCATGTAGTCTGATTCTGGCTATACGAACTGATGTTTCTTGCCACTTGGGGGCAGTGTAAACAAGCTGTAAAACACAACACTGACATAGTATCGCTTAAAGTTATCAGAATCAGAATCAGAAATACTTTATTAATCCCGAAGGGAAACTCTTTAAGGAAAGCTAAAAGTTAGAAAAAGTAAGACGACAAGACGGAGCTACGGCAACGGGCAGCATGCACGGTGGCGCATGCGCACTAATCAGCATGTTAGCAAAACAGTGGCCTACATACACACCCACCTGATATGGAGCGGCCTTTAGCATTCATCCGGAGTCGTGTTACTGGCCAGTTTGACAAAAGTAGGCCTGATATTCACTCACCTTTTAGCTCTATTTTGGTCTCCACCAACTCCTGAGGGAAATATCTGGGCCTAGCTCTTAAACAGCTAAATGATTATTAGCTAACTAGTTGCGAACACTGTCTGTTTCTCGCGTGATGCTCTGCAGGTGGCGTACATTGGGTTTTTCAAACCTTTTTCACCGAAAGCAATTCCCTAACACTGGGACTGAACTGTAGCAGTCGCTCACCTTGTGGGAGCATTACAAACAAACGTGCCCAGTTACAGTCACACTAAAACCAAACTGGCAATCCCGCGCAGTCATCCTTGCAGACAAATGAGCCTCTACAAAACTAAACAGACAAACACATCAGTTATTTTGCTTCTCGGCGCTAATCATGTCTCCAAATGGATTTTCTTTTTTTCCCCTGATCTTGGTGGGGAGTTCAGGGAATCAAAACACTCTACCTGCATTGCCAGGGGAGCTGAGCGACGCCGCGCTGCATGAGAGCCACTGACGCTTATTACTCATTCACGCTTTGACCTAGAAAGCAGTTAATAGCGTATGCTGAGGCCGCATGACACTTAACTATACGCTACGGTGAGTGGGACGACCGGATGGCACACCTTAGCGTTATGGAGCACCCTCTCGATTGTGTTTGTGTGTGCATGTGTGTGGCTGTTCATGCGCCAGAATTATTCTGTAGGAATGTTGCTACTCTCATTTGGCTTGTTTCACTGAAATTTGCAGTTGACTCGGTGCTCTTATTTTACTATCTAATCTATCTACTAAGTTTTTATGGCTCTCAATTGGCCATTTCCCAATGTAATATAAAATATTATGCAAGGTATAAATGTTCTGTTTGTATTTTTGACCCCATCTGTACCTACTACATCTGCAAGTATAGTTGACTTGTGCCCTTGAACATTTTCCTCAGTTCAGTGTTTATAATAATTGTTGCTGTTTTTCATGTAAAAATGAGGCAGGAGCCTTTTAAAACGCAAATATCTTGGACAGGAAATGGATCCCACAGGTTTGTTGGCAGAACACTGACACAGATTTGTGAGATCAACACCAAGAGTCTATAAGAACACCAGCTGGCATCCTTCCAGCCACACCTAGCCAGTTGGGAGATTGGGATTAAGTGGGGAAGAAGCAAAGTACTTGAAAGTGTAAGCGTTCATTATGCTTATTCTAAGACTAGAAATGTGTTGTTTTTTATTTTAATAGATTCCTATAAAATTTCCTATCATTCCTATCAGCTGTAGCCTAACTGTAATGTCAGTTATAATATCATCTGATTATAATCCCAGGATTTTTACATTAACAAACTGTGTTAATGCACAGCTACATATCCTTGCAGCACAGAGAAGGGGATGAAAATTCGAATGTTTGCCTTAAATTTGTACTCTAAATACATGGTAAAACTCAAAGTAATCTTTAATCTGTGTGACTGCTCTTTTTTACTAGCCCTATGTTACATTAATCAATAACAATGACGGCCAATAAGACCCAGATTGTAAACAAAACAAGACTCTTTCTTTAAGGCCATATGTTTATGGCTTCTGTGCAAAGCAATGCAATACAATTTCCACGTAAATTTCTGAGGTTCCCTATTTCAGCAATCTTTACAAACCACTTAAAGTGTCACTGTAAACGTTTTGATATTTAATGAGAAGAAAAACCAAGCATGAATAGTCTACCATTAGTGGTGTGATTTGTAGAACACTGTACAGTAGCAGCTCATGATCAGGAAAAGCAAATGGACCTCCAAGCAGTGCTGCCGAGGTTTCATGCAGGTATGATATGAGTTACTACGACAGACAAATAATGGATGAGGGCCTGTTTCATGCTGCATCCTCCTTTGGCATGCTGCTACTCTAGGCCACTGGCACTTAGCAGACCAATGTCAATCCCTTCTACCGTAGAATAGATCTGTGGATGTGCAGATAATACATTTTTTTGTTTAAGAAAAAAAAAAACCCCACGGACCTGCAAATACCCTGTTATCAGTGTTATTAGACACACTGCCAGATTATGTCCATGCCCTGTGTCCAGTATATTTCAGTTTATTGAAGTCATAGTGACAAATTAGACAATTGTGTGTCTGGCTGCAAAACAACATTTACATAGGAACAGAATAGTCAAGAGCTTGGTGTTGAAAAGTCATGTAGGTTTGGTCAGCATGATGATAGATGGAAGGATGTGGGATTGATTATTCATAATACTGTACATGCCAATAGTTATTCCAATAATGTATTCTAATGTTGACAGTTCACTACTTTGGAAGTTGGTGTACAAAATGAATGCACTTAACTGTTTTTTGAAAGACAAGAATTGATGGACATCAATCAGATTGCAACTTTGGAAACCTTTTTTTTTTTTTACTGAGATCTCTTTGGTTGATGTTGAGCCACAATCTTCAAATCTGTCACTTTTTTGAGGAGCACCTTCATTTTTGGCATACAAGCATTGCAGGACAATATTGTCCAACAATTTCACACTAAATGAGCAACTTTAGTATGCAGTATGCTGGCAATTTTTAAGTATGTTTAATTGACTCATTTTCCCACTGTGAAAGTTTGAATTAGTATGTAGTTTGCACATTAGGTACAGGGTTGACTTTGCACAAGTACACAGAAAGAAGAATTGGCCAGGACAGCAGGTCAGTTGACCCAGCAGCATCCAGAACTTTCTGCAGGGGTCAGCAGCTGTACACTTGACGTGCGCAGACACACACACACACACACACACACACACACACACACATATTGGCAGTGGCAGGGCTGTCTGAGCTAAGGGCAGAAGGTATCGGTGATGTGTTGTGGCCTGCTGAGCTGCCGGGAGGATCCTGATGCAAAGCGACGCCGCCTGCTGCTGTGACACACGAAGGGCCGTGATGTTATCAATGACCGCCGCAGGAGCGGTAGAAGCTGCCGAGTTTGTTTTCTCCCACACAAGTAGGGTCGTGAAGTGAGTTTTTAAGCACATGGCCAAGAAATCCCTGAGTCACTGTTGTTGCTCAACAACCTTAACAACTACAGATGTACCAGGGGCAGTTTGTGCAATCAGGCTGCACAAGTCAACTTATTGCTCTATTCATGATGATGAAACATACACTCATAAACATATGCATGGATAAATATGTGCATGTGCAAGAAACGTTTGTTTCACTATCCCCTTGAGGACAGTCATAGACATAATGCCATCCCTAACCCTAACCCTAACCCCCTGCCTAACCCCAACCCTAACCCTAACCATCACAACTAAATGCCTAACCCTTATCCTAACCCTAACCAATAATGCGTACCCTAAAACCAAATTCTTAACCCTCAAAAACCAGTTTCTACCCGTGGGGACCTCAATTTTTCCAGTCCACATGGGTCCGTGTGCATTCAGGTTAAAGTCCCCACCGGAATAAGAACAAGAAACACGCACAAACACACACGACAACACGTACAAAGACATATACAAAAACTTGTTGACAAATGAAACAAAAAGGACAGATTCACTAGTACACATTAACATACATAAAGACTCAAACATGAACCCATCATTCATTCAAAAACACAACCGTGTTCAGAGGCACAGAGCAGCACATTAGCCGCACACATGCACACCACAGATGGGCTCCCTCTTTACCTCTGCAGTGACTGTGCTGGGAGGAAATGAGTCATCTGTTTGGCCTGAATATTTGCACCTACATTGTGCAACATCGCTGTGCCGACCTCCACTGTCCATTTTTGGCGATTTAACATCGAACAACACCGTTTAATTTGGGTCAGGAAAATTTGAACCGACAGAATACAGAAGTAGTTTTATGATAATTTCAGGGCCAGATGAAAGTATAAATATAAAAGAATATACACAACATATTTAATCAGCTCAGCCACTGAAGTGTGAAAGTTACTAAAAGGCTCAGATTCTCAACAGGATTCTCCTCATACAGGCAGGTACAGGGAATTAGAAAGTTGGATTTTTAGCTACATAAAAAATATTTAAAGGCAGAGCTGCTCTGAATGCAGAAATAATCTGTTTGGTCGATTTGAACATCAGTGGGTGAAGCCAGGGAACTTAAAAGGGCAGGTTAGATTATTAGCAATCTGTAGTTGTGAAGTACCGACCAGGAGCTGCTAGCTCGAGTAGAATTTTTCCCTGCGGTTGATTCTCATTTGAAAGTTTGCTCTTAAAGATATCCTCAATGTATCCTTCACATGCAAATACTGGAGCCTCTTATGATGCAATTTATGTTATGGGATGTATTGCAAATGGCTTTAAATACTACAATGCCCATAAGCTTTCGCTGCTACTGCTATGGAGAGGAAGGCAGTCAGCGACGACGTGAATCAAAGCAAATTCAGAACGCTGTGTTAAATGTTAAATTAATCTAAAATTGACCCAGAATCTGAAAGTAAACTTAATTTAAATGTTTTATTATTTTTTTTCTACACAATATAATGCTTATCTTTAGCTTGCTGTTAGCAGTGCACACACAGTTGTTCATCGTTTGCCTTGCTGATTCAACCAGGAGAGTTTGATGCCCATACAAGGCTTCGAAGTGCTCCAACTGCCAGTCACCTAACATTATCATTGCAAAAAAAGAACTGGACTTTTACTTCCGGAACCAGTGACACCTGAAATAACTCCTCCTGCTGTATGACAAATACAGAACTCTATACTTTTATTTTACGCACACTACAAAATTAAAAAAGGAATTCTCGCCATGGCTCGGAAGCCTTTCTTGGCATCAAAAGTTATTGAAGCTGATTACATAAAGGAACCACTGTTGCCTAAAATAAACCTTGTGACGTCTTCCCTTTCTTAGATAACCACTAATTTACCTCTTGGCTCCCTGATAAAACATGCTGGGCTGCTCTGCCCAATGAGAACAATGTGTCATTTTCTGGCGAGGGCAAAAAGCAACAGCTGACCTTCGCTGCGCCTTCTTGACCAGCATCCAAAATGGCCGCCCTCTTCAATATGTCAATATGTTTTATTGGCATAAAACGGCCGTCCGCTCCTCGGCTTGAGTTACGCCGGAGGATTAGGAGTGATTCCCTTTACGTTGCACAGAGCACCCACACAACACATGCAGACGCAAGCACAGAGACGCCCTCCATGAAAAACAAACAAAAAGCCTCATCAATTATGTCTACTACAGGCTGCGCTGCTGTAGGTCCATTAAACTGTGTTGCTCCAGTTGGTCTGCTGGATCATTAATCAGAACACTTCTATTGTCTGCTGCAAACTTTCTCTGCAGGTGTGTGTGTGTAGCTCTTCACCCTGCACACTTGTATTCACCCAGAAGAGTTCGTGGTGCTGTTGTGGATTAGAAAGGTGGGGAGGGCCTGGAGGCATAAGAGCAGTGAGTGTCTCAAATATGGCACGAGGTCGAGCTGAAAGCCTTGTGGATCAAAGACATGCAGCACCAAAACGCCCACTGAGATTTTCACTCAACGTTACACCAAGGCTGGTGCTTTTATCCTCACTGTAACTAAAAACTCTGGAGGATTTGTAGCCTCCAACCAGGGCCCTTTTTTTCTCATTAGTTGACCAATTTGGTTCTTTGAAAGCAGTTTGAGGACTGTTTTCTTAATCTAAGCTCAAATTGTCTTGAATTACAGGGCACTATAATTTTGAAATAAAGGCAAAATCGGCAGAGAGTTGAAACCATGGTCAGCGTTTATATGACTGGCTGAGTGCTGATCATGTGATTGCACTTACAAGAAGTTTGAGCCCTCCCAGCATGCACCAGGGGATATTTTCCTGCATTTTTACTGAGGTTATTGTGTTCTACATTGTGCTCCACAATGCTTCCACACTTTCGTACTGTTAAACAATTGGATATTACTAGTGAATGTGATGGCACTTCGCTTGATGCGCATGATTGATAGGGTTTCCCAATGAGGAAGGCTGCTCATTATGAAAATTTAACTGTGATAATGACATCAACAGATCATTGTGATTTTACAATAACCTGCATTTTATCATCTGAAACCATAACTTTATCAATACTCTTTCAGCATAAATCGAAATATATATGAAAGCGTTCCATTTATGTATCTGAAAATTAGTTGATGTTTGGAGTTCACCCTAAAACGTCTTGGTCGTGATCCAGCTAACTGTCAACAAGCCTGCACTTTTGCAGGTCTGGGCTTAAGGACATGTCGCTCTGACAACAGTTCCAGATGAATTTTAAACCAAATCTTCTACATTCATATCTGGATAACTCGGAGAATGAGGCCCAGAGCTGTTACGATGTTGCTTATTCCAACATAATCATCTCTATTGATGGAACCAATTTGGCATTTTTTTCCAGTGGGAACCATCTATCTGTAAAACGTCAGTTGTGTTTACTTTGTTTGGGGTATTTTTACGAGAGGAATTTGATCAATTCCGTCAGATTTGATCGGATCACTCAAATGTGGGCAATGTTTAGCATATACAGGTATACAGGACATACAGGACACTCATTAATTAGGCCTCAGTCACAGTCTTTGGAAATGTAAACAAAGTTTTTGCTATGTGACATCCAAACACACACCTCACAGTCCAGTGCAGTTTTATACGATGGGCCGGTGAGCTTGTCACCCAAAATCACATTTGATTGGACAAATGTATGTAAATGCTCCAGAGTTCAAGATGAGTCATCAAATATATTGTCATTTTTTACATGAAGAAAAAACAAGAGCATTTTTTAATACAAAAATATACAGAATATATATTTTTTTACTATTTGGCCAAAACACAGAGATATCTGAACAATTAACAAAGGGACACACGATTAGAATTTTTTAAAATTTATTGTCTATAAACCGAGTGACAATGCATATTTACATACTCGAAAGGGTTTTTGGGGGTGCACGGTGGCTAGAGCCCCTTCCTCCCAGCAAGGAGATCGTGGGTCGAATCCCGGACCAGACCAACGTCACACGATCTCTCTGGGTGGAGTCTGCATGTCCTCCCCGTGTTACCGTGGGTTCTCTCCGGGTTCCCCGGCTTCCTCCCACCGTCCAAAGACATGCATGTAGGTTAATTCATGACTCCAAATTGCCCCTAATGGATGAATGTGAGTGTGAATGGTTGTCTGTCTATGTGTCAGCCCTGCGACGAGTTGGCCACTGTCCAGGGTGTACCCCGCCAAGGCCCAAAGTCACTGGGATAGGCTCCAGTCACCCGCGACCCGGAACGGGAACAAGCGGTAGAAAATGACTGACTGACTGAAAGGGTTTTGGAAAATGTTTTATGAGGAAAGGTCACATCAATCTGACGTCAGTCTGTTTGTTTGTGTGAGAGCGATGCCGCAGTTTGTCTGTAATACAGTTCAAAACACGGCACGCTGCTAGCATGATGACTTCTCATTTCCAAATCCACTGTATCCCTGTTTTTATTGGCCGAACATGCACATTTATGGGTAAATTCCTGACTCTGCTGGTTTCAGCACGAAATTGCACTGAACCAGAAAGCATCAGTCATACGGCCATCACTTGAAGAGAATGGGCAACTAAACGGATATTCGCAGAGACTACTGCTCATGCGATCGCGCCTTTAGAGTTTGGAGACTTTTTTCAAACCATGACGAAACGCGAAATCCTTCAAAATCAACGAACTTGGAGCTATATTGTTGTCCCTGGATAGAGATCAAAAACATTACATTCACCTCTGCCTTGAGTAAAGAACCACCGCCTCTATAATCTATGTACAGATAAGACTACTGCTGGTTTTCCATCTGACCAGTTAATTGGTGTTAACAGCATTCACCTGGCCTCCCAGGTGTATCAGTCCCTGATTAAGTTGGCAAGAACAAAAGCCAGCAGGACTCTTGATCCTAAAGACTGAGTTGATAACTTTGTTATCAGTCTACATTAAAAGCTATTGATATTTTGCACAGAATTCACAAAGTAATCAATACATTAAGCAATACACTGTATCACTGCTTTATTCATGTTTTTGTTGCTCTTCCATGTCATAATCCTATATAAAAGATAGTTTCTATATGCTTCTCCACATGGTTGACTATAAGCATTTTTGCAGTCTGTAAAGGCCATGCTTCATGTCCTGCCGGTTGTCATATGCCGAGTGTCCTGAACAGTCCTTAGTCCCAAACACTGCCAAGGTTTCTGTGGTTTGACTCATACTGTGCCAAGCCATGCTGAAAATGCACGCCCTCACGATATTGTATGGTTCTGTGGATTAATAGCTTGTGGTATTTGGCCTGGGTAGCGGTGAACTGCCAGGGGAGTGGGACATGTGGACGAGGGTAGGGTGGTTAAGGTGGGTGGTAGAGAGAACACAACACTGCCCTGACTTTGCTAATACCATCAGGGCTACGTCATCCACCATCTGTCTCAAGGAAATTCCTCCTTCACTGCTCTGGTCAGAGCAACAGGAGCAGGACATAAAATGACACTGAGGTGGAGACGAGGAGGCGGAAATGATGGCAGGAGATGTGCCAGCAAGGTAAACACTCACAGGTAAACACATGCAGTTAAACTGTGGCTAAGTGTCACATTTTTGATTTTCCCCTTTCCTGTGGTGAATTCCTGATGTGTTTTTCACGAAAGTAAAGGGCATAGCGGTGCAGGTAGTTTTTTTTTTGTTTGTTTTGTATTTTTTTTACAGATTTGAATGCTCTCTGTGGGAGTGCAGCTAATGGTGGAATCCCCCAGGACATTTTTTTTGTTGTTCACTGTAGCTGGAGACTTTCGCGCATATCCCTTCAGCGCTGAGTCAGGGCACGATTCATCTGTCGGCCAGTAAGCCCCTGAGCTCAGGTGATGACTCTGGGTAATCGACTCACCAATCCAGATGCAGATTCTAAGCTTTCAAAGGCTGAATGTGCTGCCCTCAGTGAGCTCCAGTCTGGGCTTTCATACACTGGGCTGGTGTGTGGTGAGGCACATATGCACTTTCGGGACACCCACACCCAAACACACACAAAGTTTGCCTGCAGCAGTTACCTTTCTGAAGTTATTCGTTTGGAGAAAGTGGGATTTGCAATGTAAGACAATACAGTGACAACCAGAGATTTAAAACAGCAAGACATTTAATTCAATTAAAACCACATGTACTGTATATTATTTCCGTGTTGTTTTAGCACCACAAACCCCTTCAGTTATGCTGCATCTATACTATGCTGAAGTCCTATAGGTTATTTATAGAACATGTTATCCATTAAAGGCCCAGTATTATCAGATTTTAAAACAATCAGTCATGCCAATGGTAAGTCAGTACATACTATCCAAAATCAAATTCCAAATGGATCCTTATGTATGGAGCAAAGATGCAACATTTAATAAAATTAGCAGAAAACACAACATTTGCACAAAAAACAATTTCACTATGAAAAGACTATTCAGATGATTTTAGGTAGCCCTAAAAGCAGAGAAAAGAAACAAGTATATTGGACAGGTAAGGCCCCTGACACTGTGCACCGTGAAAGCATTCCAGTTTATCGCAGAGGTGCCGCAGATCAATACTTTAAAGGCTGAATTGTGTGACAGCAGAAAGGTTTTTTTGCACAACAAGCTATTTAGAAAGGAACTTTGTAATAGCTATTTGCCCTTTCTCTGTAGGTCTTTGAAACGCGGACTGCTTTTCTTTCCCCGTCAAACATGAATAGAGGAGCTGTGCGCAAAAGCTGAAGGTCTCAAAGCCGCATCGGTTGCTCTGCTCACTGTGAACCTTTTGTGAAGGTACGCAGGCTCGGGAGATGTGGGTGTTGAGAAAAGGCTGCTGGGCTGCCGTGAGTGGGAGTGTGAACTTCTGCTTACTGCTAAAAAGCTTTATGAAGCTTCCGGGAGCGTTCCACCTGAAGAGCAGTAGCGGGCATCTGAGAAACCAGGCTGAACCATTATTACTGCCTCAGGGGGTCACAGGTTAAATCTCTTCCCAGTGCTTAGGGGGGGGGGCGGGGGGGGGCG